>WTXK01000012.1:0-543229 GCA_025769895.1 Lactarius psammicola | reverse complement strand
CCTTGACAACCGATGCAGCTTTCTAAACATCGATATTCTGGCGCTTCAGGCAAAATGCCAAAGACATGAAGAGCTTCTCATCATAAACTAAACAAGCTACTGAGTGAACAGGGGGTACGCACTACAATGCTGTAGGCAATAGTAATGATCAGACATCGATATTGTTCCTGAATGACCTGGGCCTCGACGTGCGAACGGCTTGTGAGAGGAACCCGACCAAAGACACACCAACGGCGAACACGAACACGAGCCAAGCAAAAATGTTGAGCACGCCTGAACCTTTCTGAGACGGCGCGACATGCTCGCTTCCAAAGAGCGCACGGCGCTCAGACGTGTAGTAACATGAACGGTGACAAGCACAAAGTGCGATCTTCACGGACTAAGCGACTGCGCTGCATGACATTGACAACCCTATTCCTAGGTTAGGGCTAAAAACTATCAAACATCCAGATGTATCTAGTGAGGCTAAAAACAAATTCTTGTCAAAAGAACGAAAAAAAATTTGGCAAAAAAATAAAAATAAAAATCCAGCGCTCCAACGCGATATCATTTCTGAACGTTTTGGCTGTGGGCAGTAAGCAAGGAATATAACGCGAAGGGGGCAGCGTATGTGACTCACGGAAACTCCCCGATTACATTACCTGCGGGAGAGTACTCGCATACATAGTAGTGTGCAAGCTACGGCCCTCAAAATCAGCGTGATCCCACATTAGAGAGTAGAAAGGCTCTGAACGCACCCCGAACTTTGCATCAAAAATCCCGCTGCAGTCTTTGACCGCACAACCAACTTGAGTGGTACCCTTCCAGACCACTTGCGTAAAATGCGAAGGCACTGGATTGTTAGGGTCATATTCGGCTGCGTAGGAGTGTCTCAACGTGTGTTCTGCGCTACATAGACGTCATACTGCAACTTACAAACTTCATCGGTCCAATCTTTGACGGCGGTTGCGATGGTATACCCGTCTCCAGTACCAGCGGCAAGATTCTCTGTGTAGCAACCTTTAAGGGATCACGGAATCATTTCCGAGGGCAAGCACTTACCGCCAAATGGTCCGAGAGAGCCCCCAGAGTGCTTAAACTGGCACCCATCGGCCCATTGTTGTGCTTTGGCTGATAGTTCGTCGCTCCAGGTGAGAGGATCAGCCCCATGTTGGGCACGGACGTTGTTATGAGCTGAGAGGTAGGCGGAGATATCGCCAGACGATACGGTACCAGAAACGAGCGTGGTGGGCAAAGAGGGTTTGGGAGTGGATGATGTCGTAGAAGAGGAGAGGAAGGTGGCTGCGGTCGTGTAGTAGTTGGCGTAGGTGTTGGCGACGGGGGTGAGAGATGTAGAAGACTTCTTTGTAGACTTGTCAACGTCTCCGCTAGAGTGCAACGAAGATGATGGGTGCGGAACTGGAGATGACTTTGAGGTGTAATGCGTGGAAGACGTTACCGTCGTCGAGGAGCTACTGGGTAATTTGGAGGGCCCGGCGCCAACAATCGGGGTTGGAGAAACATATGAAGGCGGCGTCGAAGTCGCAACTGGGGGTGGAGACCCAGCGCCCACGGCGGGCTCAGAAGAAGTATGGTTTCTAGGGGTTACGGCAGATTAAAGGAGGGGTCATATATCAGAGATGCGGCGTACTTAGGACCACCGCACGCTTTGACGACCCTGTCGCTGGTGTCTTCATCGGACGGATTAGCAACAGATCCCCAGCGATCATGGCCCATGGCAAATCCAGGCCATCCGAACTTAGTTTTACATTTGGAGACGCAAGCATCTACGTCCTTCATACCATGCGAGCAGGATGGCGCTCCAAAGGCGACCTGCGAGGAAACGAGCGAAAGCGCAACGAAGAGCAGGGGGAAAAAGCGAGTCATAATAGCACTGGGCAGGACGAACGAGTGTGAGGTGAAGAGAGTGATAGAGGAGAAGGAAGGGAGGGGATGGCAGTCAAAGACGACCAGGAAAAAGAAAAAGTTGAGATATGTGCATTGGCAAAGCAGCCAGTCTTATAACTGCGCAAGTGCTGGGCGCCGCAACGAAGATCAGGAATCGTCGCTAGGGACAACGGGCACCGTCATGATTCTGAGTCGTTGCAATGATTTGACACATGGTTGCTAATCCATTAACGGAGAATAGGTCAATTCAAAGTTGGGCGCATCCCGTTGCATTTCGATCGCATCCCGGATTTCCGAAATGCAGGCAACTGTACCGGATCTGCATTCTATGCCTCATGCACCCAGCAAGAATCCCGGTGAAAGACGTCGATAGATATGGATGATTTGAAAGCAAGCCCGCGGAAAATGCATATGATGAATCCCAGTTGCCAGTAATCCGGAAGAATTCACCTAAATCGAAACCAAGCGTCCACTTTTCGAAGTTCGGACAGGTGTGACAAGATGTAAGTGACAAGTGCGGACACGCATCACATTTTGGGGTGGGACCTCAAGTTTTTGTAACTGCATTTCCGAAGTGCGGAATCGAAATGCGAGGGGATGTGCCAACTTTGAATCGACCTAGTGTACTGAGTGAGCTTGTCAGAGGGTGGACAGAGTCCACTCTATCCACAGATGGAACTTCAACACCAACACCAACAACAGCAGCAGCAGCCACAGCAACAGCAACAAGTCAAAGTTCCTCACTACGTACTCGTCCAGCTCATCGCGGGCTCAACCCACTGCGGCGACTGCGGCGGCGGTTCCTGTTCTTCACCCTATACTCCAATATCACTATGCCAATGACAGACCTCTTTCCCTACTTCCCGAATCCACGGGCGAGCAGGTTTTACTCTTGGATTACGATCCACTGAGTCCGGCATCGACGCGTGTGCAAAGTATTTCGGGCAACGCTGCCATTACCGGGATCAGGATAACAGATGCGCCTGGAGCAGGGTCTGCTGAGGAGGACGCGTGTTGGAGTGGGAAGATGTTTGTTCTAGAGACAACGACGTTCGATTCAAGGTTTGTATGAGCATCCAGGCAACGTTGTCCCAGGCTGAGATGCATCCCTCGAAGGGTTCTCACAGACGATAACGACCCCAGAGCTGTGCTGGCACAATTTAAGCAAAAGTACACGTTTACTCGATGTTTCCTGCTTTTCGCTTGTACTGACCGGTCTCCACTCCAGCAACGCCATTATTCAACAGGTACTCGATTATGAGAGTACATGACATGCTCCCCGTGATTAGTAGCTGGTAGTATTATTTTACAAAGAATGATAAAGATATGAGATGTGTGCACGTTTGAAAAGCTCCTGAATGAGCACACCGCGGCGCGCGCACCGAACGGGGGAATGGCAGAGGCAGGAACGCGTCCGAACCGACCCTCCCCAACACACAGCCACTCTCTTTCCCTCCTCCTCCTCCCGCTATTCCCATTCCCATTCCCCACCTCGCCCTCTATGCCGACATGCAGGCGGAAGCGCGTGCTCCTCACAGAGCCACTACCCTCCCTCCTCCAAGCTCTTAAATCCGATCCCAACAGGCATGTTTACTACCTCCCAAAGACGGCGAAATATTCGACACTTACGAGCAAGTATCCATCTCGTCATTGTATCGCCCTCGCTATTGACGCGTTCCCTTCCCCCCCGATAGGACTTATGCCGCACGAATGTCATTCTATCTCCTGAAACATTCCAGTGTGAGGTTACTGGCAAAAGCGGCCTCGACTACTTTCAGGCGCTGGAGAGTGAGCAACTCGAGGCGCGGACAATGCACTCGCGCTTTCCCGAGCAACTCAAGCCTGCAATTCTCAAAGCTGTTCAATGGCGTGAGTGACACCTCACCCCCCTACCCCCCTCTATAAGTTGCTGAGCGCCATCGCGGTTAAAGAGGTAATGGGGCGACTTGACCATCTGGTCGAAGCAGTCTATGAGCGGTATAAAGACCGCTACTTCCGCGACGAGAAGTGCGTTGCTTTCTAGTTCATGGACAGAGCAGAACTGAAACTATGTCATAGAGATCTATGTGGACATTCAGGGGGACAAGTACCGCCCTTGCCATCCCAAGCCGTTCTGAGCTGATCATCTCGATGCTAGGTTTGTGGCACGCGTAGTGGAAGTATTTCTACCGCGATTAAATGTCAAGGTCAACGGTGAATCGACTGACGCCGCTCCCGTTGCTTCGACATCTTCGTTTCCTCACGCCAATGACCAACGTAACCCTCATCAAATCCACGGAGACCTCAAGATTTCTGCCAAGAGGTTCAATGCCGTTGACGACCCAATTAAGTACTTGTATAGGTGCAAATTCTAGAGGAAAGAGAACCAGAAGGACGAGACAAGCACACCGCGGCCACCAAGGAGGCTCCGCGAAAAATGGAACGGCAGTATCATGAAGTTCGATGCAGTGTTATGAGGTGGGCATTTTGCGTCCTGCCCCTATCATCGCTCTTGATTTACTTTCACAGCCGGGACCGGCTCGCGTTTTCCAAGAGCATATTAAGACGATTTATTCCGAGACTGTGTTGACCGTGATGCTGCAGTTGCCTCTCCTTGGACTGTAAAACCTCCTGTTGCAGTGCGCTACGGCGCTCGATTCTATAATGCCCGAGGCAACAACGTCAGGGTGTCGAGGATATCAAAAAAGGCGAGATTCAGAGCGCAAAAAAAGTCTGGGAGGGATAAAGAAGGACCAACCAAAAAGCAAAAGAAGCTTTCAGCAGCTCGAGAAGAGAAAGGTATGATTCTCATCGTGCGGTGTTACATTATCGATCCTCTCATGCAATGGCAGCTCTTGCTTTGGAGAAAGAGCGTTGAAGCAGAGAAGCTCGCCAAGGCAGAAGCACAGCGACAAGCAGCCGAAAAGAAGAAGAAAAAGCCCTATCCGATATCCAACGAAGATTTAGACGTCACGCTGTCCGAGAAGGAAAGGAAGAACGGAATGAAAGTTCGGAGGCCAGTTCCGAGTCGTAGCGCACTCCCATTCAACGACAGAAAAGGATCATTTGAGTCGTTTCTCATGACCTGAACTTCCTAATCGTTTACGGGTGCGGGCTTTTTTGCTCTTCCTCTTCTGGCCCTTGACCAATGCCACGATAGCCAACCTTTGCACCTGTCTACATGCACCTTGGAACGAGCTCGAGCATGCCTATCCGGCATACCCTCGTCGAGCCGTCTTGTCAGCTGATTGCGGAAGTTCACTCAAGCCTCATCTACAACCTCCGGACGGTCGCATTTCAGCGCCATAGCGCAGTCGGCTCTCTCATGAGCGCATCGGAAGACGAGGATGACGACAACGATGATTTGGGTGTCACTGTCAAGGCACTGACTACCGCTATGGCTGACGTCGGCAACAACTGGGAACGAACACCTTTGCGGCACAGTGGAAGGACGCGAAGGGTGGGAAGAGTCATTAGTGGATGCATCAAAGATGTTCGTCTCTTTGGTTTTGGTGGTACAGACACTCACTCCCGCACAGCATGCGACCTTGTCAAGCTTCCCAACTCTGCGACGAGTTTTAAACCCGCCTGCTTTTCGCACCCGAGCCATCATCAGAACATTCGGCCCGCCTCCCCAACTTCTAGAGTATCTAGCCCTGTTCCCTCTCAGCATCAACCCTCAAGTCCCAAACAGTGTTATCCAATGCTTCCCCCAGAAGATAAAATTGCGATACTGGCCTTCATGTGTAATGTTGCAGTCTCCAGCAAAAGCGTACACGCGCACATGGAAGCGTGCGAAGAAGAGTTGACCTCCAGACGAAAGGAGAAGATCGAGCTCAATCGAACCCGGAAAGCCCTGTGCGTAGATAGACGTTTACCTCCTTCCAATGCGCCTGATAAGTGTGTCGCAGCATCGAGGCGCGCGAGGCCCTTCTCGGCGATAACAAGGAGTCGGCAGCTAATGGCGCCGACGACGATACTCCAATGAACGATTTGAGCGAGCTATCAGACGTATCTGCTTCTGAGAACGGCTCCGAACAAGGAACAGCAGCCAAGAAGGGAACAGACCTACGCCGGAAAGCACAGAGTCAAGCACATGCGAAACAGCGTGAGGCGGCTCGCGCAAAGGCTGCGTCCATAAAGCAGGCGATGGCTGAACACCGACGGCTGGATGAAGAAGTCAATAAACTGGAGCGGCGATTGGAGGGGATCGAGCGGGAATTTCCGCCAACTTCTTGGTTCTGTACGGGTCAAACCTTTGGGAAAAGATCGGTTTTACAACCGTATCTGGTGGTTTGACGGCATGGGAGCTGCTTCGCTTCTTGGTAGCGGCGGTATCGTGCAATATGGCACCGGCCGGCTCTTCGTTCAAGGACCAAGTGCTTTTGACCAAGAGATCTTGGATCGTCGGGAGGAAGGTGACGTGCGTGCAAGACGGCTGGAGGAGGAAGGGGAAGACGGTATGCTTGGTGTGGGAGAGTGGGGGGTGTACACGGATCTAGAAGAGGTGAGTGACAGAAGTATGTGTCAGCGAATTGGGCTCATATCTACTCACAGGTGGACGAGTTGACGGCATGGCTGAACCCCAAGGGCAATAGAGAACTCGCATTGCGAAATACGCTCACGAAATGGGTGGCCGCATATAGTGCCCGGAATCCGGAAGCGCCTAGCAGTGAGTCAACCGATGAGGGCAATCATAGCGCGTGTCCTAATTAACGCTTCGTAGGATTTGAACAATATTGCAAAGCTTCCAGAAGCCCGTCGAAGCACACGTGTCAAACAAGGCGGGGGCAACGGATATCTCGCGGGCTCCGTACATGACCTGGACGAACCGCAAGGCAGTGAGCATGGCCTAGCGGTACATTTGCGCAAATAAACACTTTTCTTTCTCCCTTTCTTCATTTGATTTGTTTTTCTTTCTTTTCTCTCCATTTAATATATGAATCTGTCGGTTTCGATCAAAGGAAGCCGCTACAGAAAGTTCCACGACGCCCGACCCGACCGACGAAAACGTAATTATTTTTTTTGCGCAGGTTCCGCCCGAGCTCCAATCTCCCCGACTTAAAAAAGGCCCAGCCTGACAGCCCCGCTAACTCAATACCCACGACCCATCATGAACTCTCTTAACAATCCAGAACCCTTTGTAGGCTCCTTTGTTAGTGTACACAGTATCAAAGATGCCATTCAATCTTGTCAGTTCCCCTATCCTAATCTTACTCGGACTTTTGGCTCATAACTTTTATTCAGATCGTCGCTCGCAACTCATCTCGTCGTCCTCCAGAGTCGTCTCTTCTTCTTGTGCTGGTCCCGCACTTCGTACAGACGACGAGATGAAGCAAACTGAGGACGATGATGATGATGACTTGTTGACCCCTTACGATCCTCCGGACAGCTTTGGCAACGACCCCGACTGGGACGGGGGCGAACGTGTTATCGCTGGAGTTCCTATTCCTCGGCCTTGCAACGTAAACGTGAAGCGCGTGGAAGATCACCGGACCTCTCTCAGGGGTCAAGCCAAAATGGACGAGCGAACCTCTTTACTTGCCCGTGTGTCAGAAGAAGCGCCAACGCCGATCGTTTCAGGGGATCAATCGGAATGTGTAACAAAATCCGTCTCTGTCGTGATTGGACAGAGCACTTTCTGCCAGACCGTGAGCCTCGCCCAATCTATTCTAACTTTGAAGCGTCTGACTTTGAATACAGTTTTTCAATGCCACCGCCCTTTTGATTGGTATTGGCATGCTTTCGGAGCCCCTTGCCTTCTCGTATGCAGGATGGATCTCTGGCACCTTGATCATCGTCTCCTATGGCTTCGTTACGTGCTATACGTATGTTACACGATCCCCTTTGACCTCCCTTTCCCTCCTCTAACCAACACTCACTCAAGGGCAAAGTTTTTGGCAAGCATCGTAGTTTCCGACTCGCGCATTCGCTCGTATGCAGACATTGGCCAGCATGCATTTGGCACACGCTCGATGCCGTTCGTAAATTTCCTGTTCTGCTTTGAAACATTTAGCGTCGGGTGTGTTCTGCAGGTAGTATCAACTTAACCCGTTCTGATTTCAGCCAGTGTCGTTCTGGTCACCCTGTACGCAGATTCGTTCAGTGCCATTGTACCCGATTTCTCACCAAACGCCTACAAGTTACTTGGCCTCCTTATGTACGTTCACGTCCTCCCTTTCGACTCTTCTCTCTAACGTGCCTTTCTCTCTAGTCTCACGCCCGCTGCTTTCCTCCCACTGTCCTTTCTCTCATATGCCTCACTTGTCGGCATAGTTTCCACGGTCTTTTTGGTTGCCGTTATTTTTGTTGATGGGTTCTCAAAATTCGATGCACCTGGTAGCCTGTGGAGTCCTGCAGAGACCTCGCTCAGCATTTCCAACCTGCACGGGCTTGGCTTGGCATTTGGTCTGTTCATGGCAGGAGTACGTCGCTCGAACGATTTCTGCGCCGCTGATCATGACCCTAATACATATGCCTCCAGTTTGGCGCACATGCAGCCCTCCCCTCTCTAGCTCGAGACATGGCTGAACCTCACCGGTTCAATGAGGCTATGAACTACTCATTCGTAAGCTTCGTCTTGAATGTCAGAGCAACCGATCTGAGCGGCGCTTTTACTTGTAGGGTTTCGCGACCACTGTATATGCCGCTATTGGCATTGCTGGCTATCTAATGTTTGGAGATAATGTTAGCGATGAAGTAACTTTGTTCCTTCCTCCACCTATTCACTTATCTGACATGGATGTGGCTGAACAGGTCAGTCAGAATTTACTCCAAGTACCAGGCTATAGCCCAATTTTAAACCGACTGGCGCTTTGGATGCTCGTATTGACACCATTGTGCGTCAATACTCACTGATCCACTCGCTTTGACCTAAACTTTGGAGATAGGACCAAGTTTCCTCTCACCACCAGACCGCTCAACATCGCGTTGGAGTCTTTGCTCGGTCTAGATTGCTACACATCAAATGATTCAGAAATTGATCGGAAACCGTCTGCGACATTGGCCTTCAAGTTCAATCGCTCGCTCAAGCGCATACTGATCGCCTGCGAGCGTATCACCCTTGTTTGCCTTGCGGTATCCGTATCAATACTCGTTCCTGACTTTGGCTCGATCATGGCGGTCCTTGGATCCTTTACGGTGTTTATGTTATGTGTGATTGGTCCGATAGCGGCCAAAATGACTCTTCAACGAAAAGTAACAACTGTAGATGCAATGATACTGATGGTTTCGACTGTCATGGCAATGTGGGGTACTGTGGCAGCTTTTAGGTCTACTACCCTGTGATATGGATATAACCCGAGACGAAGAAAAATGAAGGATACGCTTCTTGGAGTACTATGTATTTTGTAACGGATCGCAATGTATTTCGAGACTGCCCCGATTATAGACGTTGTGTCTTCTACACTACATCACTTACAATCAGCCGCCCATTTTATCATAACAATGACTACACTGCCGAGATCGCGTGTGAAATAACTTTTGTCAACTCTACATCTACGGGTGAGCAAAGCCGTCAATAAACAGAGAGCGAATCTTACGCTGTAATTTGATGTCTTCCTGAACAACCGTCGAAGCGATCTGGTTGTCTGGATTCTGCGGTACCTCGATCACGCCTGTGCTTGTGTCGGACCTCCAACCAAGTCTAGCAACGTACTCGTCAAGTTCCGACCCTAGGAAGTGGATCAATCAACTTTCCGGCAAAGAAGTAGTCAGGTCACCTTCAAGGTCCAAGTAAGACCCTAGCCGCTTGCTACCGATCTTCTGAAACGTAGCCTTGACGGCGCGCAAGGCAACCTCTCTGATCGAGTCCTCAAAGCCAACGACCTCGACGGTGTAATTATCGCGCAATGACTCTAGCGCGTCGGAGCGGTATAATGCCCAAAATGCAGGGAAGCGGCATTGCTGCAAGAGGGTATGAAGGTTGGTGAGATAGGGAAGGAGGCTGGGAAGAGGGTCCGGTTCTTCCATATTCGCGTTCGACGCTCTATCGTCCAGCAGGGCAACGGAGAGGTTGAAGTCGGGAAACGGCACGGATGCGAGGGCCTTTACCAGGATGTTGACCACGACGTCCGGATTGTACAGATCGGGATTGAATTGATACCTTTTATTGTAGGAAGGCTCAATACAATGATCAAAGTACAATAACGAATACGTATACAAACGCACAATTTCAAGATCGCAAGATTTGCGAGGCAGTCGTATTCTCTGCTGCGGATCTGATGATAGAGGTAATCCTCGAGGATTCCGACATTGGACGGGTTGTAGCGATCTGAGAGAAAGCTGAGATCTTTCTTTTTGGGGGGCTAGAGCTGCTTTAATTGTGCACGGACCTACACCAGATACGAGACTCTCAATAAGTTCGGGTCGCGTTGGGGGAGTGACCCATTCTGACGTCGCAGACATGATAGACACGGTCGTATGCGTATTACTGCACAGTTATTTTTTTTTTTGGACAGCCCAAAGATAGAAATATCAGGATTACTTAACACACTCCTAACACCCATTAAGCCGGCATGTCTCACTCAGAATCAACGATGACTGCGGTGGCGGCGACCAGAACAGAGGACGCCCCAGTCCCAGTGCCCAATTACAAACCGCATCTCATCCTGAGCGGTCACAGGAAATCCATCTCGTCCGTAAAGTTCAGTCCAGATGGGAATCTACTTGCATCTGCAGGTGCATCGTTATTGGCAGCCCTCTCCAAGTGTCTTACAGACTGTATAGGCAAGCCGCGGATAAACTGATCAAAATTTGGGACGCGAAGACCGGAGATATCATCCAGACGCTGTCCGGACACTCAGAGGGCATTTCCGATATCGCTTGGTCCGCCCATAACGACTACATAGCGTCGGCTTCAGATGACAAAACTGTTCGAATATGGAGCTTGGATGTGGGTTGCGGTATGCGATCTCTCACAGTTGACCTCTTGACGGGCCCTTTTGTAGGAGACCACGGTAAAAATATTGAGAGGGCACACCAACTTTGTCTTTTGTGTGAATTACAATCCGCTGGCCAATCTCTTGGTCTCAGGAGGGTTTGATGAGACAGTGCGTGTGTGGGACGTCGCGAGGGGTACTGTCTTTCTTTCTGTGGCATTGAAGAACCGAGAACTGACAGCTCATCCCGCAGGAAAGTCGCTGAAGGTTCTTCCAGCACACTCGGACCCCGTTACAGCAGTGAGCTTCAGCCACGACGGGACACTTATTGTTTCATGTGCTATGGACGGTCTCATGTGTGTTTGGCGTTGTGTTCCCGTTCCGGGGGACATGTACTGACGCGTTTTTACAGTCGCATCTGGGATGCTGACTCTGGTCAGTGTCTGAAAACGCTTGTAGATGACGACAATCCCGTCTGGTGTGTAGTATCGATGCGATACATGCCGCCTTGACTTACACCGTTCATATAGCTCACATGTATTATTTTCACCGAACTCGAAATACGTGCTGGCGTCGACACAAGATTCAACGATTCGACTGTGGAATTATCAAACTTCGCGTTGCGTCAAAACATATACGGGCCACACGAATGCAACTTACTCTCTGGTGGCTGCTTTCAGCACTACGGGCGGCCAGTATATAGTCAGTGGGAGTGAAGACGCGAGGATCTACATCTGGGACCTGCAATCCAGGCGTGTCGTACAGACACTAGAGGGGCACAAAGGTGGGTGGGGAGTGCCCTATGTATACAATGCTTAACGGACTAAATTGGCACAGATGTCATTCTAGCTATAGATGTGAGTCCTCTCTTTCTAAAATCACATTAATCACTGCTTATATATATATGGCATAGACACATCCAACGCGGAAATTAATAGCTTCAGCATCGATGGAAAAAGACCTGACCATTCGCCTATGGCTGTGGTCGGATCAATGAACGGGTGTGGATCGGGTCGACGGTCACGTCTATCAGGAAGGGATGCCATTGGTATTTGCAATTGTATCGCCAACAGCGTTCGAGATTTCCCAGAAGTATTACAATCGTATTGGCCCCGCAGACGAGATAATACCTTCAGATCTTCTGAGTCGAGGATGGCATGTTGGCTTGTTCACGCTCAACCCCAGACTAGTCGAGGGACCGAGACTCCCTCACGTAGACGCTTTTGGAGTTTCAATGTGCGACAGAGTTGGAAACGTCATATTTCCACTGAGCTTTTGAGAGTTGGCGTACGGCAAGACAATGGTGACATATGCCTCGTGAGTCCAACCTCACTCATAATTGGCATCCGCATGCATAGGATCGGTCACTGTCCAGGGTATTGTGACGGTAGTCGTTCGTTGGATACCAGCGCGTTGATGAGTTTCAAATGAGAGCAGACAGGACCCGTTGGAGTAGCGGCAAGCGACAAAAATAAAGGTGGAGATATTTTATGCCTAGAAGAGAGATCCCCTTACAGTACAAACGCAGGGTGGCGGTGTAACCTACTAGGAGGTAACAGTCACACGAATGTACTGGAAATGTGCCACAACCTTGTTACAATCTCCGCCTGAAGTTGACTACAAATAAGAGTCTCGAGACGAAACCACACCTTATTCATTCTTCACCTCTTCTACCGCCTACAACAATGCAAATTTTCGTAAAGACCCTCACTGGAAAGACCATTACCCTCGAGGTCGAGTCCTCGGATACTATTGACAATGTCAAGGCAAAGATCCAGGATAAGGAGGGGTATGTTTGCAGCTCCTGCCAAGGTAATCAACGTCTGATCGCGTGTATCCAGGATTCCTCCTGATCAACAACGTCTCATCTTCGCCGGGAAGCAGCTCGAGGATGGGAGAACCCTTTCTGATTACAACATTCAGAAGGAGAGTACCCTTCACCTTGGTCAGTCTCTTATCGTCTTAAAGGATCTGTGGCATTCTAATGACCATTGGTAGTTCTTCGTCTCCGTGGCGGCATGCAAATCTTCGTCAAAACATTGACGGGAAAGACCATCACCCTTGAGGTGGAGTCATCGGACACCATTGACAACGTCAAGGCGAAGATCCAGGATAAGGAAGGTATCCCCCCGGACCAGCAGCGTCTCATATTTGCTGGAAAGCAACTCGAGGATGGCCGCACGTTGTCCGACTACAACATCCAGAAGGAGTCCACGTTGCACCTTGTGCTTCGTCTTCGCGGTGGCATGCAAATTTTTGTGAAGACCCTGACAGGGAAGACCATTACCCTAGAGGTCGAATCTTCGGACACCATCGACAACGTGAAGGCGAAAATCCAGGACAAAGAGGGCATTCCTCCTGACCAACAGCGTCTTATTTTTGCCGGCAAACAACTGGAAGATGGGCGTACACTCTCCGATTACAACATCCAGAAAGAGTCGACGCTTCATCTCGTACTTCGTCTTCGTGGGGGTATGCAAATCTTCGTTAAGACCCTCACAGGCAAGACCATCACACTGGAGGTCGAGTCATCAGACACAATCGACAACGTGAAGGCGAAGATTCAAGATAAAGAGGGTATTCCCCCTGACCAGCAGCGCCTGATTTTCGCAGGCAAGCAACTTGAAGACGGACGTACGCTCTCTGATTACAATATTCAGAAGGAGAGCACGCTTCATTTGGGTTAGTCTTATTTCTTCCCCGATCATCCTAACCGATTATGACTAACTATCGATCCAGTGTTGCGTTTACGTGGGGGCTTGTAATGTCTTATGTGTGCCATCGTGTTGTAGTCCATCCACTTCAGTCGAACTGTCAACAATATACGGTGAACAGTCATCATTTGTAACTAGATTACACATATTCTCCTTGTAGTTGAGAATGAGATTTATGTCGACGTCTACGTTTGGGTCTGGGTGATGATGTTTCGCCATTGCTGTCTGATTCATCCCGCTTCCTTTTTCCTCTCGCCTTGACTTCCTCGCCCCGAGCCGTACCACCGAAGTTCGCTTTCTTCGGTTCTTGAACACTATGCTTCTGTATCTTCTTTTTCACACTGAGAGGATTTGGACCCTTGGGTCCCCTCTTTTTCTTCGAAACATGCTCTGCCTGAGGAGTGGCCGCATTCAAGACGGCCCTTTCAGAAGTAGATGGTACGAGTGCATCCTGCTCAGCCTGTAGGTTGCATCTATAAGCAAACGAAGGGTTGTGCGCGAAATGATTGCGTAACGCACACTGTGCTTTGCACGGAGCGTGGAATCGCTAGCTGGTTCCAGAATCATGACTGCACGGGTTACGTGCACGATCGGCACACCGGGGACGGCGCGGAGGCTAACACGAAGAGGGTGCGACTGGGTCGCGATCACGTAGCGATGCTTATTAGACTCTCCTGACGCGTCCCGTGAGTGAAACACGAGGAACAGCGAATAAAAGAAGGACCGGGCCTACCAACGACGGCGGCGATGCATTCGTTCCCTGGTATCGCCTCTTTGTGATTACATTTGCGCCTCTCGAAAGACTTTGCGAGGTCGACCACGGGTTGGTGTGTTTTCCCTTGGAGATATAACTCGTGGATGCAGCATTGCGTGATCACTGACGAGCCGACGCCACTCGGGCAGACCCAACAAAGTTCCCCGAGGTCGGTCCCAACGATGAGAGGTTGGACTGATATATAAAGCTACTCACTCAATTTCACTGATCCGATGAGTACGGACTGCATTTGTGTAGTCAAGTCCATTTTCGATGATACTGCCGTTTCGCACATCGCAGAGTCAACTGTTTGTTGAGCGTGGGCGCGGGTGAGTAAGTGAAGAGAAAGACGAAAAAACTAAGGGCTCGTACGCACCGAGAACCTGATAAGGCTGCCTAAAACCGAATGAAGTAGTGAACATAGACATCAATTTTCGATACGCTTTTCGAACGTCTTTGTCGCATTTTTCTTACTCTGCCTGTCTGACGCTGGCTGACGGTGGGGCGAGTTGTGGAGGTCGGAGATCGGAGCGCGGTCCCGTCCGGATTTAGGACATGACCTTCATGACACGCATCCTCACCCTCACTGTGCTCCTCGCGTATGTTTGACGTCCCAATCGAAACTGTTTCCTCACGACCTCTAACTTAAACACAGGAGCGCATGCACCGCCTGTTTCGCTGCTGAGATATCGGGCTTTGTGCAGTGGAACGAGCACTGTGCCGGTTGGTTCCGTCCTTGATTTTGATTCCGGGCGGCGTTCTCTGTGCTGACTTTTTCTCTTCACATTCACCACACAAGACGCCATTCAGCTCGGACATGCAAAAGTTGTCCTTGACAATTCCGTTGCTTCGGGTTCTGTCACCCGTAACGGGACTTTTGTTATGTGCGGCTTCGTTGTGCCCTGTGTTTGTAAAACTCGCTGACGACTCCACCCAGCCCAGATGTTTCCGCAGGAACTTACGTCGTCTCCGTGGTATCCCACGACCATGTTTTTGACAATGTCTGCACCATTCCTTCTGTTCTTTCGTCTACGTACCTTTGTTGAACGTGATACGCGCAGCTCCGCATCGACGTCCCTCCAGAACATGATTCCCCTCCCGAAGTTTCCCCCCACACCATAGGCACACCCCTGAACCCTCGTTCTCCCATTAAGCTTCTCTACCCCATCAAGCTCGTTCCGCGGCAGAGGAAGAGCTACTTCGTCCCGCTTCAGTCGTTTAACGTTGTGCAGATGTTCCAGAATCCTATGATGCTAATCACGGTTTTCGGCGGCTTGATGATGCTCGCAATGCCATATGTAACGGTAATGAATCCCTTACTTTTTCCCTTCTTCGATAGAACTGAAGTGGTCTATACTATTCATCGTGGCAGAAAAATCTGGATCCTGCGTTGTTGCAGGAAGCGCAACAGAGCCAAGCAAAATTCACGACTGCTCTTCAAAGCGGGGACCTCAAATCTGGGTTATTTCTTCTGTCTTCTTGTTAAATACTGGAAA
Source organism: Lactarius psammicola (assembly GCA_025769895.1). Taxonomy (NCBI): domain Eukaryota; kingdom Fungi; phylum Basidiomycota; class Agaricomycetes; order Russulales; family Russulaceae; genus Lactarius; species Lactarius psammicola. The sequence goes on along the minus strand of WTXK01000012.1, from coordinate 527,520 downwards.
TCTGACAGACGGCGCAAAAATTCTAGCATATCGGCTCTTGCAGGTGGCGATGACATTCGTCCCACAATTACCACAGCCACATCATCACCGGCTGGCTCGTCTAATAATACCATGAAGAACAGAACCAAGAAGCGGAGAGCTTGAACTGACTCGCTCTCGTTGGATCTTATGTCGAGTGCAAAGTAATCGTGAATGGGTGTGGATATTCATTCCTCTTTAAGTATACAAGGAGTGGTCACTACTCGAAAACTGGGTATAAGTTAAATTAGATAATAGAGGATACATGTCGATTGGTCGTTAGTTGTGGTCATAAAATGGTGCTGCCTAGTGATAAGTGATGATGCATGGTGCATGGTGTACATGTCGTGTAGAAGTCGAGTCGGGCGGGTGTAGGGTAACAAAGTGAAACTAATCGACCGACATACGTCGGTGGCTCTTTGTTCCTTCGGGCATCCCTCTCATGCGCCAGCGCTCCCGTGATGTTCCTTCGCGTTTATTCATAGTACCATCTTCTTGCTCCAGCAATCTACTCTTGCTCCCTCCACCGGACAGAACCGACTTCCTTTCTTTGCCAGGGGACTTGCCTGGAGAGTCCGGACGAGAAAGGGAGAAAAATTTGCGAAAGCTCGACTGTTGGGGGGTGTCACCGGTGGCAGCCTTCCGTTTTGCCTCTATTGCATCGAAGACGACAATCGCTTTGGCCGCAGGAGACATGGATGACGGGTTGTAGTTTGAATGTGCCTTCTTGTGACCGCCGCCAACAGCAAGCCCCGTGGGTACCCCACGAGAGCCTGTCGAATACGGGCTGTGTGCGGCTGGTGGTCTTTGTGATGACACGGGAGGAAACGATCGCTTCCTCTGAAGGCCATGTTGTAAAGGTGGATTGGTGGTAGCCTGTGGTGCGCTGGGCATGCCCGGCTGACCAACATTTACAAGAACCCACCCCTCGGCTGGTACTCTGGCTGGATTGTGATCTCTCTTGCCAGGTGCAGGTGCTGGGAGGTGATCCACGGGTCTAGCTCCGTGGATCTCTGCACGGGGAGCTTCCGTGACGAGTGTCGCCTTGCCGCTCTTTGCCGGTCGAAGCTTTGGGTAAACCAGTTCTGGAGTGCCAGCCTTCACCTCCTGCTCTTCAGGCTGGGATAGTGATGTCACTGTGTGCATGTGTCTATGTGATTCGTTGGGGTTGAGATGGTCGCCAGGCGCCTTAGACTCTTTGATTCCCGTTGACGCGGAGATCCATCCGCCTGGTAAAACATTCTCCTTTGGATCGCGACTACGAGGGCCACTACCAGAGTGACTAATTTCTTTCCCTGCGCCGGTCCAGGCTATGGGTACATCCACAGTTTGACTTGTGTTGGAGCTGATAGCCGAATCACGGAAGGCCCCTGGGCCAAGGAGAGGTGGCGTTGGTGTTCCAGATGACTTCTGAGGTGAAGGGCGTGACCGTAAGGGAACAGACGCAGGGTTCACCTCCCGTGTGGTCAGTTGGGCGTCTACCCGCCCTGTCACTCCGAAGGTCTGGGCGCTTCGACTCGGAGGGGGTCCCCCACTTTGCGGCGCTTTTGCAACAGGGGTCGACGCGCCCGGGAAGTGGAGGTTGCCGTAGAACCTGGATGGCATTCGTTGGTATATACTCTCGTCAGGTTCGCCCGGACGGCCATGACCAGCATACTTGTGGGTGCCTACGCCGGTCATGTCGACTGCACTTCCAACGGAGCTTTGCAGCTCCATTCTGAGCTCCTCCGCACGCTGTGCCGGTGTCTCTGTATCGGGTATGTTATCGTTCGAGGCGGTGGATTGGGCGACGGAAACTGGGAGCTGAGCCCGTGGAGCTGGTTTTCGTACAACACCCGATTTGGACGAGATTGGACCAGTGGAAGGGATATTATTAGAACTTGCCGCTCGTGTATGGCCCCGTGGGTTGGAGGAAGGGAGTGAGTTCGCTGGCATAGGATAACTCCCCCTGCGCCCGCGAATCCTATCAGTAGAGGCCACGTTAAGATCTGTGCGGGAGCCAAGAGGACTACTAGGCCGAGACTCGGTTGGATTAGTCTGCGAAAGGCCCAGGAAGACCCATAAGTCCTTGAAGCGAGAACGACCGTTGAGGGAGAGTGATGTGAGGAGGGTGAAGCCGAAAACATCCAAAGAGCTCAGCAATGAGAGAATGTGACGGAGGGAATCAGTTGCAAAGGTATCTTCTTGAAACCCTGAACGCGAGAGGGCAATGTGTGAGTGAGGTTGGCAAGATTGATGAGGTAGATGACGTTACATCCGTAGCCCTTGAACTTGAATTCGTAGACATTCTCGGCCACCTTTTTCTCTGAGACCACACCGCGGGGCCACGAACCCCGGACTGTTTGAAGAATGGCCGGTGTAAGGTGCAACGGGGGAGCGATGACGCGGAGAACGTTCTGATTGATGAAGGATATGGCAAACGGAACTTTTGTGGGATGGGGGACCACGGTCAAAGAGTCATTACTCTTCTTGTGGAAGGGGGCCAGAGGCGCAGCAAGGAAAGGAGGCGGAGGTGGTAATGATGATGGCCGAGAGAAGGCCATGACGATGCGGTCGTCCTGTTCACGGCCATAGTCCAGAGTGGAAAGAAAATTGTAATCGTTGCGATAGAGGACGTAGAGGATGTCGATGAGAAGCTTCTCAGTACGGGTTGACTTTGGATTGGACCATGGCTTTCCATCCAACGAGAGTTCGCAAAAGTTATTCTGAACGAGCTCTCTGGAGCTGAGGATAAGATGTGCACTGTCGAGGTGCTTCCGTAACGCGAGGACAGCATCCGGAGGAAAACTGTAAAGTCTGAGCAAAGCTGCGCCGGAAAGAGCGAGAATAGAGAAAGATGAAGCTGGGTGCTGATCCCGTATGAACTCGCGCCTTGGGACGATGTTGCTATCTGCGGGGGAAATGGGCGACATGGTAAAAACCGAGGAGGGTGCTGGCCGCGCCGTGGGGGTGAGCACTAATGAGCCCCGTTCCTGTCATCAGCCACGCCGACACCACGCATCTCATTCACCCGAGAGCGCGTTATCATCGCCACCGTCGGCCCGTTCGTACCGCTCAATTGTATGCGTCATGCTGTGGTTCTGAGCTTCCTTAACTCCCTTGCAATCGATCCATCATGATGGATAACAAACTGAACCTGCTGATGTGTGCGTAGTAAAGGTACTCCAATAGAAACATTCATCAGTCATGTCTCCTCATAGGTGGAACTGTGAGCAAGCTGTTGTAATCCGAACCTGCATCTGTGACCTCTCTTTCCTTTTCTTAGGGCGAATACACTACTGGCTGGACCGGATCTGGTGCCTCTCAATCAGACAAGAAGGTCTGATCCTTGGCCTTTCACTTTTCCCTAATTCATGACTTGGATGTGTGCATTTAGATCGGCGTACGTGCGATCGTACTGGATTGATCCTGGCTTATAGCGGTGGCCGTCTAGGTGGTAGCATTGACCTTGTTTGATCTTCGTAGGCTTGGAAAGGTACTTTAGTAGGGCCCACACTTCTCTGGCGTCTTAGTACTCCTAGGTCGATAAACTTGGCATGGTCGGCGTCAATGGAAGCAAATACCCAGCTATCCGTGGTCACCTCCAGAAAAATATAGCCCAGGTGTACAAGGATCTTGACGTCTCGTATGTGCTGCGATAAAGGCATCTCCGCGGTGCTTGGAACTGTCTTTCAGCTTCGACAGCTTTCCTGAGGACACAGAGACGGATCCTGAAGCCTGTACGCCAAGGTTGCGTCCTGGTGCCCATGTCATCACCCTCATCCCCACATAGATAAAACAGCCATTGACAAGCTCCACCCTGGCGATGCCATCGTTATTTTTACTCCGGATAGTAAGCTTCCATTGCGCGTATGAACATCGCCGCTTACAGATCATTGATCTGAACAGATACGCATTATGCCATCGCACGGCATGCGATCGAGCACGGTCTGCATGTACTTGTCACGAAGCCAGCCACACAATTACTATCACACCACTTGGACCTAATCGACCTGTCGCGAAAGCACAATGTTGTCTGCTTCGTAGAGCATCACAAACGGTCCGTTCGTCTTCTCCGTAATCATGGACCTTGTGTTTATGACCGTACGGTGCCTTCCAGATATGACCCGGTGTACAGCGATGCACGGGCACGTGCGAGGACGCTTGGAGAGTTCAACTTTTTCAATGCATGGATGAGTCAGCCAAAGAGCCAGTTGGAGACTTTCCGAGCCTGGGCAGGTAAAGACTCCGACATCAGGTGAGTGTGATAGAATGGGGAACACCGGAGCTTTTGTCTCCAACCGCAAACAACAGCTATTATTTATCGTCGCATCATATCGATATCTGTTGCTGGATCTTGCAAGACAAGGCTGTTCCCACTCGTGTCGTGGCCAGCGCCGCCACCGGTATAGCCACGAGCGCACCCTACAATTGCGTTCCGGAGACGGAAGACACTATCACGCTCCTCGTTGACTGGCAATCTATCACGAGTCCAAAGCACAAGGGGACCGCCGTCTACACCGCATCCTGGACCGCTCCACTGAGATCCGGTGTCCACTCCGCCCAGCACTGGTATTACATGGGAGAAAAGGTAAATCCGGGTACTTTTACAAAAATAATAATAGAAACGACACGATTTCGTAGGGCGATGTCAACATTGACCAGGCACACCGGGGATACGATGTCACCGTCGACGACACCGGCAAGACCTGGTACAACCCCTTCTAGTGCGTGGACCTTGTCGATCAATTTTGCTCAGCTCACAATCATTATCCCCCCCCCTTCCCTCCTCGGGCTGCACAGCATGAAGTACTCGCCATCCGAAAGTGGCCACTTTGACGGTCAGAGCGGTTATGGATATATCTCAATCGAAAAATTTGTCGACGCCGCACGCAATGTGAACGCGGGTACAGCTCGGCCAAGTGATTTTGACGCCCATGGCTTGCCTACCATCAGAAATACCGTATTGACGACCGCCATACTCAATGCTGGGCGCATCAGTCTGGACGAGAAGAGACCCGTTGGTATTACCAAAGAGGGCGAAAAGTGGATCCTTCATTGAGTTTGTGTATTGCGACACCCGTTTATTTTTGGGGTGAATGAACGTACAGTACATGCCGAATGTGTCTTGGCTTGTAGTATGGGCCGCTTATTCCGCATTGTACTTCCATGATAGGAATGTATTGGAAATATGAGACGCAATGTATCCACATATTTTCATGTGGTCCTGGAAAGAAAGATCGGACAGGCTTCTTGTGATCCCAGCGCTCACTAGGAAGCAATCACGCCTTGTGGTTCTGGCCGTTCCGGGTCGATACCGAAATCCCAGCGCCGAAAACGCCGCGCCTGCAAATAACTCCCCGCGTCCCTGAGCTCGGACACTTTTGACACTTTCTCACGAACTTTCACACCGTATGCCCCAACCGCCTGAGTAAATGCGTTATCCTGTATGACATCGGATCTCGTCGCGTAGGCACACCACGTAGACACTGTTCAAGGACCCTTGTTATTGTAACAGACATTGCACGAGATGATGAGGCCCTTCAGGCCGTTACGAGAGTGAATAACCCTAAGTGCAAAGAAATGACAGGGCGATATTAGTGCACAAACGGGAAGATGGAAATGACGGGAGGGATTGTTCGGGTGGTTGTAATATCAAGGACGAGAAAGGAAAAAAAAAGGTAATTTGACGTTGGAGGGTAAAGCCGCCATGCGATGCAGGAATAGTCGACGACCGAGAAAGTGGAAGGAAGGTTAAAGTGAAGGAATAAGATAAAGAGGGAATGGGAACACTAAGGAAAGAATGTAGACTGTCGACCCCACCGCGTGAGGAACCAGAAAGGGAGAGGAGACTATGCGCGATGAGAATGAAGGTTTGCATAGGAAGGGACACAAGGAGAAAGGTTTAAGGATGGGGAGGATGTGCGCCAAATAGAATCACAAAGCCTAAGACAGTGAGAGATATGATGTGTCCGGCTGGCAATCCGCTAAGTATACAATATAGACAAAAATAGTCAATATATACCGGAGAGAATTTGCGAAGCCAACATCTTCTCACGCGGGGGAGGCTCTGTGCTTTCGATGCGTTGTAGTAATGACAGATGAAAAGTAAGAGGCAGTGCGACGAGAGAATGCATGGGATGATGAAGCTTGCAGAGACAGAATTGCACGGGTTGATGTTGTCGACGACGTGTATGGGGTGGTGATACATTTTGTTGAGGTGAGGAATGCGGATGAGAATAGAAGGGTACCAAGACCAAGCGCTACGCGGTTGAAGGTGGCGGCAAAATGAGTGGAGCTCACGAAATCTGTGACGTCTATGAGACCATCGCTCGTGGTGATACGTTGAGATTGTGCAACGCCTTTCGGCCGAACTGGACAAAGTCATGGGGGAGGAACTGTTCCGGAGGATTCTCAGAGTGCTGTTTATTCGCGGCGGGCTCAAACTTGGGGGACGAGAAATTCTCTTGTCGTCGTCGGACATTGCGGAGCTGGAAAACAGGTCACTCGAGAAATAAGGGCTCGTTGGTGTGATCGGCATGTCGTCAGAGAGATCGGAGGCAGTCGTCGTCGCGCTCATCGGAGTACCCACGACTGAGTTGGAGGGCCGAACCGGGGTCACGGGGAAAGGAATAGCGACGTGTCTGAAGAAGCGGCCACCTTGGAGGTAGTATTGTACCACGAATGTTGCTGCTTTCGAATAAAAAGCATACGAATACTTCTTGATGAGGGTTTCGGACAAATCGTTGACATGCTTGGCCAACCGATTGTCCAGATGTTCGACGATCTGTATACATTCTTCTGTCTCTTCGAACATTCTGCGTCCCTTGCCACAGAGGTATCTGGCAAGGGTCAAAGAGCCAAGGGCGATAGCGGATGCCGGAAACTTGACGAACTCCCGATAGAAGAGAGTAATCTCCATCAAGAACCTTGCGACATGCTGCACTTTTGGTTCTTCGACTGACGGAACACAACACATCATCCGGAGCCACGCTTCGGCTGTTGGGTGACCAAGAGTCCATTGGATGGTTGCGAGGACGTGCCCTTCCATCTGAATGAAGGCAGACTCATCGTAGGTATCACGACAGTAGTGAACGAGCTCCTGCACGGTCGGAACACGTTCCTTCGCGTCTTCAAACTTGGCGGCAATCCACAGGGCGGCACATCCGACTAGCTGGTAGTGCTTGATGTACACGATTCGGCGGGAGACGTAGCGGTCAACGATGTTCAAGGTGAGGTACAGAGTCTCAGGCCGCAGGCGAAATGTAAAATGGAGCTCGACGAGGAATTCGACGAGACAGGGACGCATGTGCCACTTGATTTCTGGTTGTTGATCCATTGACGATGTGGTTCCCATTGTAAACCTCTGGAAAAACAAACGAGTTGACGAGAAGTGTACATGTTGAGAAGACGGAAGGTTAACACACCTCCATCTCGTACATGTAGTAACGAATATCCTCGCGATATTCGTCTTCCAACAGGATGCCTTCTCTGCGCAAGGCAGCTAACTGAAGCTCACGCCGCCGCTGAAGCATAGATTCCATCTTTGCCGCCCGGGGAGAGCGACGGGATGCGGCAGCGGCAGCGGCGGCAACTACGGAAAGGGTGAGAGGGGATTGAGATCTCCGGGACTTGGTAATGCCATGGGGTGACGGGCGCTTCTTGGGGTAAAGGGGGTTGTTACGAGAATGCCTTGAGAAAACCGAGGTATCTTTCATGTTGAGGGAAGAGAGAGGAATGAGATTTGCGGTTGGTGGGATGTGGAGGGGACTAGAAGTAGGTGGACGACAGGAGAGGATTGGGGTAGAAGAGCCGAGGTCAGCAGACGAGTCGACAGACATTGTGCGATAAAGAAAGAAGAAAAGAAAAAGAAAAGAGACAACGTGAGACGGGTTGGAATCCAACCAGTGTTGAAATCCATTGTGGAAGAAGCCGATCGTGGTAGAGACAACTTACCTAGGTGAATGGAAAGAGGGGAGAGAGAAAGCTGGAAAAGAAGAAGGATATCGTGAGCCGTGCGCCGTGAGTGGTCGTGAAGGAGAGGGATGGGGAGAAGGAGAGAGTGTGGCAAATGTAAAGAAGAAATATAAGAGAGCCGTTCAGTCGGATCGGATGTACAAGACGTTGACGGGCCTTCATCGAACGCGCAGATACCCGGTAATCATTTAAAATCAAATTAATCCCCCTTTTGCTCAATTCTCACACGCCCCACGTTTTACGACGCCGAGCCACTTACCTACAATTATATCGTCTTCTTTGGCTCCTACCGTCACTGCAATCCAATTCAGCTGTCACATAAACCTCATACAAACTCCCTCTCTTGCACTCACCGAGGTTGATGTCTTCTTCCGGGCTTCTTACTGTGATCAATATCCCCGCGGGAATAACAAGGTATTTGATCAGCCTTCACCTCGGAATAACTCGAAAAAAAAGCAGATGCTTGCCTGCCTGGTCCTTGTATAAGGAACGTCGCTTTTTTCACGGTGAGAAGGGGGAGTGTGCGACCTGCTAAGGATTGTGCTGGCCGCCAAATTAGACGGTTGGGGGGTTACAGTGGGTGCTGGGTGAGCTGGAAAGGTGGGAAAGAGTGGACTGGGTCGGTCAAAGAAGGACTGTGTGCGTTCTGCCAGATGCAGGGGTGGAAGCCGCCTGTGAAAAGGAAAGAAGAAAAAAAAGGAGAGAAAGGATCCTAGCACCGAGCTAGGCTCTCCACAGGTCGGACCTCAAGCCAATGTAGGAGCTGGAGACGTATGTTTTGGGGTTATGTGGACAGAAGGGATGGTCGTTGATATCGCGAATGCTGTCTTTGCAAGAGGGATGAGACTGCAAGGCGAAAGAGGTGTGCGTATCAGCGAGACGCCCTTTCCCTTTTTTTTTGTGTCCGTTAGGTGATATTAACTCCCGTTTGCGGTGAGAACGCGCACCACGTTGTCCTGCCTGCAGGCAGCTCGCCAATGATTCGCCCAGCGGAAACCCATATTTGATCCTTATGTAAGTTTGCTGTATTGTTTCCCGTCTTCCCCCCGCGTTTTTGACACACAAATATAAGACTTTCCATACTCGAGTACTGCACTCTGCTGGCTTCTTTCCCTTTTACATGTTTCGTCTGCTTCCACACCTCTATTGTAGGAAACCATCCGTTGCTTCGCACCTGGCGAGTATCCAAACTGCACCCGGTTCAGGGGCACAGCACTGTGGTTAACGCTCGAGATATCGATAACCCGGCGCTAGGACCCTTCGACCAGCTTGAGGCTATAGTAATATTACGCACGCGTAAGCGTGGGCTGTCCATCAGCCCTGGTCCTTTTATTCCACTCCCTCCGCATCAGACACTTTTTATCCGGCAGCCGGCATCGCGGAAATACCCGGCTACCATCTATAGCTACAGACCACAGGCACTTCATCCTTTCCTTTTTTCAGGAAGGCTTTTGACAGGTTCCCTGCCCTCATTGCGCCGCCTGTACTGTATCTATCAATGATGCCGATTATTGACGACGCTGTCCACTCTTCCCTTCCAAACAGGAGGTCAAATATTCACTGAGCGCTACGCCATCCCTGACGTGACCAGTTCCCTGTTGTCAGTGGAGTAACGCGGCCCCGCGGATAACGCGTTTGCAAATTCTCTTTTATGCTGTTACGAACCACCAGCGTACGCGCACTCGCTCTAGGGAATGGATGCAGGCACACCGGACCTCGAAAGTGTGAACTGTTTCGTACTATGCGGAGTTCGGTGCTGTGACCCGATGACCCGGGCGCTCACAAAGCGAACGCATCTAAGCTCGTTGGTACGACTAGACCCGGGCGGGTCACCCAACATCGTTTAGGCTTGGTCGGCTCACGGGGATAAGTTGCAAGCTAATATATTATCGCCACCGTACCAGACACTTGTGAGGTCCGACACTATGTGCGGATTCCAAAAATCAATAATACGTGTTCCTGAAATCGTTAGGACAAAGAAAGCTTACGGGCTGGTCTGTTGGTTTACTTTTGATATGATCGCTCTTACAGTAAGGTGACAGCGAGACATGAGAAGTCCAGTCTCGCTCAATCACTCAGATCACAGGGATCGGGGGGGCGTATCAAATCAGTAGTGGCGTAACATGGTAGAGCTCACGCGATCAACTCGCAGCGGATATATCTGGTCAAATACACATGCCAGAACCCGACGTTGTTCTCAAAGCGCGCATCCGCGTCGGTCGTTCGGATATTATACACCGCGTCCATAACTGTGTTCACACGAGGCTTGTCAAATGTTTTCCCTAGATGGATTAGCCAAGGACCAACTCGGCTCGTCGATATCGGTGACACTAGTACGTGACTTAATTTGCACGTTAAGGAGAAAAATCTCTTCGGGTTCACAGTATTGGAAGCAAATCCGAGAAATTCAAATCCGAGATTGTCGCTGCCCCGGGGTTTGCATGCATCCTGTTACGGGTACTTGCCGAGGTCGCTAGGAATGTCTTTTATTTTGAAGCCCAAAAAATGGTTTAGTGCGTTCTTTGCACGTTATCGGGGGGCAATAGCATCACCTGAGGGAAACCGACCCTCTTCAGAGTAGCAAGTGTTTTCTTGATTGGGACCGCGGAGGGAGCGAGTGTATTGTGTCATCAGATCCGATGGGCTCGATGGGCTCAACAGAGACCAATGACAAAGTCTCCTTAATGCCGGTGATCACTTTCCTTATATGGGATGTTCAAGGTCGGCCAAATACTTCATTTAGACCAGGTCAAACTGAGACAAATGACGTCATCGCAGGGTTGAATGAAGATTTTTTACACGGCGCACTGGCCACAGGAGGGCAGAGAAACGCAGGGAGATGAAACGAAGCGTGAACGTGAGGTTACCAACAATATACTGCAAAAAAAAAAATAGGAAGACAGGACGGCAAGGTCATATTGCAAGGGTAAGGGGGGGGACAGCGTCTTAGTCGCGTGGCGCACCATGCATGAGAAGCGTCATCAGATCTTGAGCTGGTTGTGAATTACCACCGGCGCTCGCTTGCATGTGTTGTGGGAGTAGATGAGACATGGCTTGAGGGTGTGGTTGTTGGTGTACATGTGGCTGCTGCCGAAGCGCCGCATGGGGAACGTGCATTGGCAACGCAGTCTGTTGAGGGAACCCAACGCCAGGTGCTCTCAGCCCCGCCGCCGCACCGTTATTCAGCCCAGCAAGCTGCGCTTGAGTGGCAGCTCGCACATCTAGCTTACTAGCATGCAAAATAGGGCCCACGTGACCGGCCTCAATCGCGCTTGGGAGGTTAGGGGATGGTGCAGGAGGGCCACGATGTTGGGGAGCAGCTGGGTAACCAGCACCACCAGAGAAATTATAAGTAGGCTGACCAGACACACCGCCTTGCAAGTGGGGGGAAGGCACGCCCATAATCGAGCCCAAGAATTGAGATGGATCGTGCGGAGGACGTCCCCCGAGATTCGCCAATCCAGGGGGCAATCGTTGTTGTGGAGATACGTGGAGGTGGGTTGCGTTTGGCGAATTGCCATTACGGAATGGCTGTTGCATTGGAAGACCTGGGTTCCGCTGCACGTTGGTCTGGTTAGGGAACATGGACTGGAGAGGAGCAGGATACATCTGGTCCACCGTTCGCTGAGGTTGAATACGCTGCTGGACACTAAACGCGTTAATATCATCAAGTGGGTCCTGAAACATGCCACTCTCTCGTCGCGATGGGAACGTAGAGCGTAAACCCGGGACCATGCCATCAGGAACAAAGTTGCGATCGTCCAATCGATTATCATACAAGATGTCATGATTCCGTGACATGGGAGCCAACTGAGCTTGCCGTGCAGCTTGAATGTGCGTATGTTGCTGAGGGAAAGCAGCTTGGTTATACCCGGAGGGTTGGGTATGAGGGCTGCCCTGGGCGAGGCGCTGTCCCTAATGAACATTAGGTATCGAGCGACGATTTGATAAGATCACTGACCTGTGTGGAATTTTGTAGCATCGCAAAAATATCCTCCATGGTCCTATTTTCGGCATTGATAGGATACGAGTCACCTCCAATGCTTTGTTGTCTTTGATATTGGACTAAGGGGTGGGAAAAGGCATCCAGGCTCTCAGTGGCAGGCTGCTCCCGAGATTTCCCATCAAAAAATTTTGCGAAGCGGCTACCTTTTTGTTGAGGGAATGGAGACCCCCCCAGACCTCTTTCTCGCCCACTGGGCTCAAATGACGGGCTGTGACTATTCGGAACGTTGGATTGAGGACCCAGAGGGTTGGTAGAACCCAACTCGGAATAGGAGGTCAGGTCGGTGGTGGCACCGTAAGTTGTACGATCACCAAACGAAGCAAGAGATTGTCGTCGAAGAATCTCTGACTGGGCGTGCACGCTTGTGTCGCTTGAGAAGACTGGTTGGCGGCTGGGATTAATAAGATTAGAGAAGCCGGGAGGAAGGCCGGCGGAAATCGAAAGGGCAGCGGTGTCGGTGTTTATTGCGTCTATGTCTGGACCCAGGCGGGAACCGTTCATCAAAGGTGGGAGGAGTGACTGTGGCGGGTCGAGGGCTGAAGTAGAGAGGGCAAACGTGGAGGGTTGGTCGGGGGATAAAGTGGTCGCTGCCGTGGCGGAAGGAGTACGGGAGCCGAAAGCTAGGAGCCGGGAGCCAGCAGGGGGATTGAACTGGGATGGTATTGGTGACTTGATGGTGGATGCGGGCTGTCTGTCTTGTTGACCTTGTGGAGCCGAACCTTCGGGCATGGAGGGATTGGGGAAAAAACGAGATCCAAGAGGTTTCGGTGACTCAGTGGACGGCGTAGAAGGTTTTGTTGATGGAGCGGTGGGCGGTGTCAGGTTTTCAACCAAAGGTGAGGGGGCAAAGCCCGAAGCGGGTTGACCATCTGAGGTGGATGTTGGAGGTTTTTGTGCGGATGGGTCTGCACGATTAAGAAATACACGAGAAGCACCTGACAGAAGACACTCACCAGAATCGGATCCGGGGCCAATGTACGCGACTGCTGGATCGTTCACAGGGCCCTTGAGCGAGGCCGCGTTATTCTTTTCCTCCTCGCGCTTGATCATCAATTTGAAGAGTTGTATCTCATCGAGCGGAGGCTCAGTAGGTGGTGTGGCTGGTATCTCGGTTGCCTTGGCACTTCCGGGACATTCTATGTCACTGTTTGATCTTAACGCTTCAGATTCTCGTTCCTTGCGTTCCTTCTCCTTCATACCCAACTTCCAGGCCTGGATACCATCCAGTTCACCGTTCTCGGCCTTGCCACCGAGAATGCCGACTCCAGAGTCGCTGGGTATGTAAGTGTCCATCCAGGCAGGCTCCTTCTCTTCAGTTCGAATCCTTGGATCCTTGCGCTCGTCGCGGTCTTTGCCGTCTCGATCCTCGTCTCGACTGTGCCTACGCCTGTCGCGTCCGTTGGTTCGCTTGGACTGTGCATCGCGTTCGTCCAAGACCCAACGGTCGCGTTCTCGATCGCGCGGACGCTCCGAGTCCAAATTCGAGTCTCGTTCACTGGCACGGGAACCACGCTCCTTTTCGCGTTCGCGCTCCCTTTCCCTATGTTCCTTGTCCCGGAGTTCGCGTCGGGCTGCCATGCGCTCATCGCGTTTACCGTCGTCTCTCCAGCGCCGATGGTCGTCGTTGTTATCCCGCTCGACGTCTCTGTCGCGCCGATTGTGATCGTCTCTACGATCATCTCTTCTTCGATGCTCGTCTCGGTCTCGGTCACGATCCCTTTCTGACTCTCGGTCCCGTCGCGAGGGTGATAGGTCACGTCGTTGCCTTGACGAGTCTCGCACTCGTGATCGTGGACGTTCGCGGTCTTCACGTTCACGGCGCAAAGCATCAGAGCCTACATGACGTGATGGGTGATAGGTTATTCGAAGTGACAGCTCCCGAATGAAGTTCAGACTTACGTTCTTCACGACCTGCATGTAGACATGAGGCTCACGTGCTTGAGTAAAATGGGAATGCAACTTACCTCGTCTCCAGTCCTCGCTCGACTCACCGGCTTTTCTTCTAGAAGAGTCTCTTCCGTCGGTTCGACGCGTTGTGCCTGAGCCGAGGCTATTCTGGGAAGGGAGACGACTGGTGCCGCCTACTAAATGGGGGGCGGAATCCCGCTCTCTGGTTCGCAGAGCAGTGCCGCCTGCGGGGGAGGAAAGGCGGTCCCGGTCGTACTTATCAGAAAGCTACAGCTTGAGTTAGATGGGGAGTGGCAGCAAATTAATGGGCCTACATTGCGAAGTCGCTCCTGGCCCTCCTTATCCCGAAGGTCACGCTCTCTATCTCGGTCCGCATCTTTATCTCTCTCGCGCTCACTAGTGCGAATGGACTGGTGTTTGAAGTTCCCCATTTGCGAAGGTTGTGAGAGCGCTGAGCGGAAGGTAGCGCGCGGGGGAAGATCCGCTAACAAGGTGGTAGGTGAACGGGTGAACACGGAAAACAGTAATGGGAACTGTACCAGCATCTTCTTGGTCACGACGGAAGCTAAGATGAATGGTGAGAAGGATGGAGGTAGAGAACACACTCAAGTTGAGCCCACCGTTTGTCCCTCGCTCCTGAGGTGGTCGTAGAGGTATCAGAATCCTTTTTCGAAGCGCTTTGTTCATTCCAATCCCTAAAGTATAATATGGTTCGGAGATCGAAGAATACATAAAAGAAGGTGCATACCCGAACCAGTCTTTCAAGGGGGGCATTCCATTGGGTGGGGAGACAAGTGGGGACTTATAAAGCCAGAGAATCTGGGACTGAGTGTACGAGACGAAAGACGTAAGGATATCATCGGACCCGGGAGAGCCGGTATCTGGTGAAGTTTGCGTTGAATTAGAGGACATGGTCGTGGTAAGGTAGACCAGGCTGAGGTGAGGAAAAGAACAAGTGAGCTCACCAGTTAGCGAGCGCCCAAGCGGGCCTTGAAATGTTGCCAATAGCACCTCTTCGACACTTCATCCAAAAGCAAAACGTCTTCAACTTATATCGTCTCGCCATTCGTGCTTCCAGAGGTGTTTTTTAAAATTTGTGCTTTCACTTTCCACATCCAAATCTACAACCCTATACAGTCATCCCCGACCCCGTCGCTCGAAAGGAGACCATCTCCTGGATTAGAGCCGAATTCGAAAGGAACAAGCATATAACTGATCTCGTGCGTACTTATATCCAACCACCCCACCCTATCTCACTCACCCGCCTCTTCAGGACCTCGTGGAGGACAAGTTGAGGGCTGGCCGTCGGGAACTCGGACTGATTCTCTCTTATCGTCGTACACAATCCCATTCTCAATCATGATAACGATAACCTACTACATTCTGTCCTCCTCTGCTATCCGAATCAAACTGTGACTGCGGATCGTTACTACGGATCCCCACGCCTCGACTTGCAGAGCACTTCGTGTCGAACTGCGGCTGCGCCGTCGTCTGCCTCGTGACCAGGGACCATCCAATTTTAGCAGGTTCAGACGCCCGAAGACAGCCTTATAATCGTTCGTACCTACCTAGGACCCTTTTCCTTGGATCCTTCTCACTTTCGCTCCGTGAGTTGTTCGTTCGACTCTTACTCGTCCCAAACTGAAGACATTTCTCGTACCTCTGTCGTAGGATGGAGCTATTCTTCCATGATTTATCTTATCAAGCCACTCTTGCGGATCTCGAACGCACCTTTGCAACGATACTCCACAGCCCCAGATATCTTCCTCAGTCGCGTCAACCATGGAATTTCTCTGTCCACCTTTTTCCCGCCACTGAGGAATCAACCAGGCCGGAACCACAGAGGCTGCGGGACCGTGACTGTCCCTCATGAACAACTTGGTCAAGCTCTGCTTAGAGATTTCGAAACCCTTTCTTCCTTATCAGTCGCAGGGAGAAGGATTAAACTCCTACCAAGCAAGGGAAGACCTAGTCCCACCGATATAGAGAGGGTCCGTCGAGATCCCTACGTGCCACCGCATGTCCTTCAGCTTCGAGAGGCTACTAAGGAGTCTTTCCAGAAGAATACGGTGGGGATACATACCCTTCAGCTCGGGTGGGAGACACGAAGTGGTGTCCTCTCTGTTGAGTGGGAGAAGCAATATCAAGAAGCTTGCCATTTGGCCTTCAGCGAGACGAGGAGGGAACTGCGGATAAGACTCTTTGATCAACAGGATATTGTTCGCTCTGTCGCGGTCCCCTGGTCACAAATCAGTTGGTCCGCCACCGATCATAGGGACAAAGCTATCTTTCTCTCCCTATCATCTCCCCCCACCTTTGACATTGAGGACTCCAGCCAAAGCCGACTTCGATCACTCCTAGGCCTTCGTCCCACTACTCCCGAAAAGCGCCGGCGACTGTTGGTGCTTTACCCCGAAGACCCCAATCTCATCCGCGTGTTGCCATTTGCGACTCTGGCTATTCGCCTCGTTTGTCGCGAGGCACTCAGATTTAAAGGTCTATAAAGATCTCTGCAAGATCGCACGTCTCCCTGCGCCAAAAGACTTCGCTCATCGTGCAGAGCCCTTGGAACTCTTCTCGGAGACCAGGCTGGAGCAGTACCATCGCTGGGTAAGCAAGCTCGGGTGGTCTGTCGCCTTCCAACTCGAGGCCCTGCTTCGAGGGCGCTACGCGGATGCAAAAGAACTACTGTCCATCCGCAACATCGTTGACAAAATGGCGCTTCACAAAGGAGCCAGTTACACGGCCAGCTTCTTACGCTCTGTGATCGATGCCGCAAAGTTCGGGAACCTGGTCAATTATCAAGAAGATTCAGAGCGGGCGTCCAACTCCTCGCAAATGATTTTTCCTGGTCACCCGAACTCCACCCATGGGGGCCGAAGGACGGCGCTTTTCATTGCTATCTCGTTTCTGTCTCCCCCACGTCAATGAAGCTTGAAGGGCCACTCCCGGAGCGGTCCAATCGAGTTATGCGCACGTACGCGGACAATATCGACTCTTTTATTCGCGTCAGCTTTGTGGAGGAGAACGACCTACGATACCAGCACGACCGCGAAATCAATGGACCAGCATTCGTAAATGATTGGGTTTCCCCCATTTTACGGGGTGGCATCACCATTGCCGGCCGGTCGTTCAATTTCCTGGCCTATTCACAGTCGGCTCTTAAATCTCATACTGTGTGGTTTGTGAGCGACTTCATCGATACTAAAGGTGACAAGATTACTGCCGCCACCATCATCGAGCGCCTAGGCAAGTTCGATGACCTCGAATACGACACGCAACTGATTTACTGCCCGGCGCGATATGGGGCGAGGATATCACAAGCGTTTACGACGACAGACTCGTCTATCTCCGTTCCCGCCGAAGAAATGATAGTTACCAGAGATATTACGAGGGGTCCATACTGCTTTACGGATGGTGTCGGCTCCATTTCCAAATCACTTGCTCGCAAAATATGGAAAGCCCTCCAGAAGAGGGGTTCGCGTTCAACACGCAGAGCCATAACGTATCCTCGAGCTTTTCAGGTCCGTGTCGTAGGGGCAAAGGGTATGTTGAGCGTGGACCACCGATTGCCAGGAGACGTCGTGGTTCTTCGGCGATCAATGATCAAGTTTGAAGCACCTCACAGTACGGACGTGGAGATCGCCCGGGCCTTCGTCCGACCAAGCAAATACTATTTGAATCGCCCGCTGATCATGTTACTCGAAGGCCTAGGTATACCGTACGACGTATTCAAGAAATTGCAGGATGCAGCAGTTCGGGACGTCGAAGAAGCTGCAACATCATTGAAGAACGCCGCCAATACTCTTGACCTGTTCGGTTTAGCTACTTCGTATCGCTTGCCCTCTACCTTGCTCCATCTTGAGAAGCTTGGCTTGTCTCCTGATGACTTGGGCGACTTCTATGACCAGATGCTCGCGTTCTCCATTCATCATATTCTACGGGACTTAAAGCACCATGCCCGAATTCCCGTCCGCGACGGATATACGTTGGTTGGTGTCGCTGACATCCACTGCTATCTCCAAGAAGGAGAAGTCTTCGCTTGTGTCAGTGATCAAGAGACCGATTCAATTCGATACCTCGAGGGCCCCGTGCTCATTTCACGGTCTCCAGTCATTCATCCTGGTGACGTACAAGTAGTACGTGCAATTGGACGACCTCCTCCTGGGTCACCTTTTGCGAAGGAATCGCTCATGAACACCGTCGTGTTTTCTGTGAATGGCAAGTTACCGATCTCCCTGATCCACCAATCACTCACACACTCTTGCTGTAGGCACCAGACCATTACCGTCATACCTTGGTGGCGGTGATTTAGATGGAGATACCTACAATGTTACATTCTTCAAGGACCTCCACCCCCGGCAAAATTGGACCCCGGGCGCGTACGACCCCGCCCCAAAGAAACTACTCGATCGGCCGAGTACCATGGACGATGTGGCAGATTTCGTTGTAGATTACATCAGTAGTGATGTGAGCTTCGTCGTGCGGGTTCCTTTCATAATCCTTATTAATCGATTTCAACAGATTCTAGGCATGGTGGCGATCAACTGGTTGCTGATAGCTGACCTCCACGACATCTTTCACGAAGACTGCCAAAAACTATGCCAGATTCACAGCAACGCTGTAGACTATCCCAAAAGTGGCACGCCGGTGGCGCCCAACACGGTACCAAAACCGAGGTCTGATCATAAGCCAGACTGGCATGCGCCTGAGACGGTCAACTTGGACGAGTCAATAAACTTCTATCAAAGTCAGAAGGCCATTGGACGGCTCTTCAGAGCCATCGACCTACCTGACGTGCGAGCACAAAACCCTGCTACGCGCCGACAAAGGCAGCATGTTCGAGACGACGCATCTGAACCGGACTTGGACGAAGTCTTTGCGGCCCTCTGCATCGGGGATCGCCAGGATGACGCTTTGGAATCGGCAGTCAAGAATCGTGTCGCGGAATTTATCACCGTCGATCCTCACAGCAAGTACGTAGAGCTCGCCATCGACTCTTTGGGCCGGTACTCGATCGAATTGCAAGGGATATGCGCTTGTAATGCGATTCAGGGTCACAAAACGGCGATGCTGAGCGAGGAGGAGGCGGTAGTTGGCACAATAGTGGCCAAATGCTCTCAAAGGCGTAGGAGGAGGGATGCGATGGCTCAGCTGCGGGAGCAAACGAGTTATCTCGCAAAGTTCGTTCAGGAGGAGCTAGAGGGCGGCGACGAGACATCTCAATACGAGTGGTTGGAAGCTGCGTGGGCGGCATGGAAGGTATCACGGCACCTCAAAGATAGGTTTGGGGCCCATAGTTATGGGTGGATTGCTTTGGGGGAGGTATTCGGCGCCATAAAAGCCATCGAGCAAGAAGAGACAAGCACAACAAGAAGGTAGATCGAAGGATTCGTAGTCTTATTCATTGTACTCACACGATGCCCCCTGGAGAGTAACTGGTAGTACTAGCGGTTCAATGTATGTTGGATATACATATTTTCGTGATAGCACGACATGTGTACAAGGTTACGTAGTTATGCCTGATTGCGCAAGACTGCGGATGCCCAGCTCAGCTAAGCTGTTAACGATGAGAATAGACGGGAAAAATACCTAGGATTACAGAGTCGCCCCTGGACGAAGTGAACAGATATCGGGTGGTCAGAATATTCTGACTTACCGTAGAAACATCTTGCTGATGAATCGGTCCTTGTTGACTGGTTTCTTCCCCTTGCCTTTAGGGATCTCCGTCCACATCTGAGAGAAATGCTGTCCAAAGTGTATGTTTTATGAGCTGATTCTACTTACCTCCTTCACGTTCTCCAAGACCTAGTACAAGGACTTAAATACTAAGAAGGACAGACGCAAAGGAACGAACCATGTTGCTATGCCTATCGAAGGCCTTCACACGCGCCAGTAGTTTTTTGTTGTTCCGCAGCGCAATGAGAACCTGCGTGTGGTTCCTCACTGCTTGTTGAAGGACGGACAAAGGTCCTTGGCTGATTTCGTGTTCTTCTAGCTGGCGTAGCTGCGCTTCATCTAGTTCGGACTTGGGAACGTGAACATATTGACTATGGTGAAGTAAGTGGCTATAGTCCAATAAGGTAGAAGGAGGAAAATCACCTCATCGTGGTGGTTGGAGTAAGAGTGAGAGAGGCGTAGGTTATGCCAATGCTGGGACGGACCGCGAAATTATCTCTGCATAAGCGCTTGCACTCACTCGATCTTTACTTTCCTCCCCCGATTTTTCGACATGGGGCGTCTGCGACAAAAGGGAAAAGCGGGGGCTGCAAAAGCCTACGTTACACGATCTATGGCAATCAAGAAGCTTCAATGCTCTCTCGCTGATTTTCGTCGGCTGTGTATACTAAAAGGTGCGCCGGTGTTTCGCTCATGCTCGTACCTACACGATCGACTTGCGTCCATGCACCCATTCAGGTATTTTCCCCCGTGAGCCTCGTAACAGGAAACGTGCCAACAAAGGTTCTTCTGCACCGACATCTTTTTACTACGCGAAGGATATTGCGTACCTTGCGCACGAACCAGTCCTCAAAAAACTACGAGAGCACAAGGCTTTTGCCAAGAAACTTGCGCGCGCATTAGGAAGGGGAGAGTGGAGCAGCGCGAAAAGTCTCGAAGATAATAGGCCCGTATATCGTCTAGACCACATTATCAAGGAAAGGTGAGACTCAGTGATCTAGCTAAGACTAAACACCCACAGGCATTATCACTTTTTCGTAGGTATCCAACTTTTACTGATGCCGTTCGTGACATCGATGATGCATTGTGCATGATCTTTCTGTTCGCCTCCCTACCCTCCAACGACCGCATTTCTGCTTCCCTAGTAGAAAATTGTTCTCGCCTCGCCGCCGAATGGCAGCTGTACGTCATGCGCACCAACTCTCTCCGAAAAGTGTTCCTTTCGATAAAGGGGGTTTACTATCAAGCGGAGGTCATGGATCAACCGGTCACTTGGCTCATTCCTTACCAATTCACCCAAAACGTTGGTCACATCCATTACTTTCTTGTCTGTTGAATAACACATACACAGATACCCTCGGACGTCGACGTCCGAGTGATGCTCACCTTTTTAGAGCTCTATCAAACACTACTTGGATTCATTTTCTTCAAGTTATACACGGACATTGGGCTAGTATATCCTCCCCCTTTGGACCTCAATAAGCAGGATTCCGGGGCAGGTATTGGCGCGTTCACACTTGAAGGAAGTAACCGCGACAAGGTACCTTCCATGCAACCACAGAAGGCTGTCGGGCAGAGCAACAGCAAGGTCTCCAGCAAGGCTGTTCGGCAGACGATCAAGGCTCTCGCGGCGTCTGGCGTTTCGGAGGAGTCTGAGAGTGATGCTCTCTTGCACAGTGTTAACGCGGAAGAACAGGATGAGATGTTCGTTTTGAAACCATCAGCATCAAATCCAGAGGATGCAGCCAATCTTCCCACCCTCCATATGATATCATCTAATCCGCAATCGCATGTGGCAAACCTTTTCGCACTATACACCTTTTTCTTGTCACGAGAAACGTCCCGGCCCATCTTCGAGTTCATTGTGCGCTGCTTTGGTGGCCGGATTGGTTGGTCTAGCACATCTGGGAGCGGGTCCCCTTTCGACGAGACAGACGACTCGATCACCCACGTCATCATCGACCGACCTTTGGTCCAACGAGTCAACGAGACGGACGCCGATTCAGACCGTAGGAGGTTGCGAAAGTACGTTCAGCCACAGTGGATCGTGGACTGTATCAACGCTGGAAAAGTTTTACTGGAAGAGCCCTACTTGCAGGGTAAGACCCTACCTCCCCACCTCAGCCCCTTCGGCGACCGCGAAGGCGTCTATGACCCACGGGCCGGTATTACTGAAGATGCCACCATGGATGCCACTGGAGAAGAGAACGAAATCACGGAAGACGAACGACCGAGCGGAGGCGAGAGTGAGGGTGAGCATCATACGGAAGAGACACTAGCGGTCGCGATGGAGACTGCTCATTCTGATCCCGCCGCTATGCGAGTCGCCGAACTTCAAGCTGAAGTAGCAGGGATGGACTACGGTACTTTCGAGAAGAAACTCGCCAAGTCGCAGAAGAAGTCGAGGCAAAAGCAGGAAACGAATAGCGGGGTAGAAGACATGAACAAGATGTTGTTGAGCAACAAGCAACGCAAGTTGTACGAAAAGATCAAGTACAGTGAACGAAAGCGTCACGCCGAAGTAAGTGGAAACCAGTTGTGTCGAAAGACTAATCTAAATGGCCCCGATAGAATGCCAAGCTAGAACAAAGGAGAAAGGAGATTCGGAGGAGCTCGAAGAAGAGTGCACTTGGTGCCACCAAGGGTGCCAGTACATAGGTCGTTATAGCCGTTCTTACATAATCTACTATCCCCTCTTTCTCCCCGACTCTCAGTCGGTGTGTATCATCGTGGCCCTCCGCATGGTTAGGTTTGGCTGGCCCGTCAAATCTGCAAAATATTCAGAGAGAGACGCGTACCCTCCACTTCCATACAGGGAGGAGGACCATGCTTCGCTCGTGGCCTTTCCGAGTACCACTACACCCGCCATCCCAACCATTCCCACTCATTTCCTCACTCTACCCATCTGGAAAAAGCATCAGGGTCGACAGGCCAGCCCTCCCCAACGTCTCAGCATGTCTGATGCAGGGAACTACCAACAGAGCTCGGATCGTTATCGCCGAACACAAGAGACTCTAGATCCCAGGGAGAAGGCGCTCCCTCCCACCCCAATTGCCTCCAACGAAAACGCTTCTGACGCGCATTTATGTCGCGTGGACCCACTTATTGAAGGCCAATCATTGTCAAATCGGCCAAGCAGGCAGGCTCCACAGTCGGTCGTAGCTCCCGCGACTCGGCCTTCACCATCCCGTGCCACTGCCGCATTAGCTCATGCCTCTTTGGCTATTGGCCTTCCCCACAGCATTCCCCGTGCTTCCGCTTCTTCTTCCCGCTCTGACGTCAACTCACTATCCTTCATCCCTATACCCCGGTCCGATCAACACCCTTTCCCACCTCCCAACGTACGACGAACAAAAAGTTTCCATCAATTGTCACATAAATACGGCAGAGACGACGGGGGTTCACCTACCAGCATTAGAAGATCCCGGAGATCTCGCGGCATCTCCTTTGGCCCTGTTAATGCTCTCGATTCTGACGGGAAGGGGAAAGGCAAAGCTTTGGAAGATATCCCCCCACACGTAACTCCTCCAAGGAAGTCACTTGTTCGTCGAGCTTCGTTCTGGGGTCGGAAGCGTAACGACTCTACGAAATCTGCCGTCGTGCCAGTATCAACGCTACCCCCACGCAGTTCCTTTGACCATTTATCACATATGCTGCCTTCGCTACCTCCAATGTCCCCTCTTCACTTTGATAGCGCTATCTCACGCTCTTCTCGCTCTTCTCAAACGGAAGAACAGTTGCCACCTTCACCCCCTGGGTTGAGCCCGCGTGACGAATACCGCAATCGCCCTCTTCCGCCCAGTCCTGTTGTGACCAGTTCAGAAATGCCTGTTCGGTCGTTGCGACCTCCTGCTTGTCGCAGACAAAGACCTGCTACAGCAGACTCAGCTGTTGATCGTTCCCGCGCTTTGTCTTTATACGAACCCTCCGCAGCTACCGATAAATCTACTTTGCGTTCTCCTCTAGTCCCTGCGCCTTGGAAGCATCAAGATGCTGCCACGCCTCGACAGGTCGCGCGGCCACGCTCTCAGACAAATCCTCCATTACTCCATCGGCTTTCTGCTAACCTTTTCTCATTTGGCTCTTCTTCGTCATCGCTATCTGCTAGTAGGGTAACCGGGGCTCAAGTTGACTCCCCAGAACCCTCACCCCGTGCTTCGTCGTCGAAATCCATTTCCATAAAACCGCAGCCCAACGAAGAGTCTCCGGCGGCTTATGTTGACCGATTGCTCGGCACGGTTAGCAAAGCGGAAATAGCTTCTGTATTGGCTTCTAGGTACGAGTCACCGATGGGCTTGCTTGATATCAGAACGTGACACCTTAATTCCGCAGTGGGGAAACTTTCTACACCAATGCTCTCCGGGCATACATTGATCGCTTTGAGTTCGATGGCGATCCCTTGGATGTCGCCCTGCGGAAGTTACTCATGGATGTGGGGTTACCGCGAGAAACACAACAAATTGACCGTGTTATGGAAGCGTTCGCGAACAGGTACCTAGGGTGCAACGGAAGCTTGTTTGTCTCTGACGGTATGTCTTTCCTGCGCTATGAGTATTGCAGCGATCCTTATCGTTATCAGACCATCCCTATATCCTCGCCTTCAGCCTTATTATGCTCCACACTGATGCGTTCAACAAATCCAACAAACGGAAAATGACGAAGGCTGACTATATCCGAAATACACGACTTTCAGGCGTTTATCCAGAGGTCTTGGAAGTGAGAGAAAGATTGATACAGCTTTTCCGTTACTGATTTCGCTTTCCGCTTCAACAGTATTACTACGACAATATTGTCTTTGCTCCATTCATTTTTGTAGAAGACCCCGTAGAAGTGAATCTACAGCGTAATTCCGATGGCGGCCCATCACGACTGCTGCCCCCGCAGCATTCCTTACCCGGAAATGGCAGCTCTGTGACTCTACTAGGCAAGAGTAACAAAATCGATCCTTACTACCTGATCGCAAAGGCGAGCCACCTTCAGTATTGACGTGAGCCCTTCTGAACTCTACTGTCCAGAATCTTCTTGGCCCCTTGCGTGTGGATGTTGAGGAATACATTCCTCTCAAAAATCCTTACTCCTATGAAGGGACCTCAAGACCCCCGAATGAAGAGGACACTCACGAGACATTCTCCAAAGCTGGCACAATCAAAGTTGGCGGCGCCGAAAGACGGATGTCCACATCGGTTTTCGCTCTCAACATTGGTGGCTTCTCTAGTCCACATCTCAACCCAAATCAGATTGCAGACTACCCGTATTCTCCTCAGCAAGTTCCGGCGCTAAAGGTAGCCAAGGCTGGTCTGCTTATTCGGAAGGATATAACACTGGACATTGGCAAGCGGGCCAAGACCGGCAAGTGGCGCTCGTGGAGTGTCATCCTCACAAGTTCCCAGTTACTTTTTTTCCGAGATCACATGTGGGCTACTAGCTTGCAAGAACAAATGAGAGACCGCAACGGACGAATTCTTATTCCACCCGTTCCGCTACGAAAACCGGACGAAGTGCTACCTCTTAAAGACTCCGTGGCCCTACGTGACCGCTCTTACGACAAGGTTTGATTTGTGATCTAGCACCTGAAACGGTGCTAATAGCGATATCTAGCCAGATCACACGTTTCTCTTCATATCGGGCGATCGGCGACCGTTCCTTTTCCAGGCTTCGAGCGAGGAAGACGCGAACAGCTGGCTCTCATGCATAAACTACGCCAGCGCCTTCAAGACCGCTGGGATCTCGATGCGTGCTCCAGGCATGTCGGGCAAAGACGTCGAATTAATGGGCATAGCAGCTGCGGCTTCTCACTTACAGGATTTGCAATGGGCCAACTCTGACTCGCGAACCTCGCGCGTTCGCTCCTGGGGCCGAAACTCAGATGACCTGATTGACAGGCTTTCTACCTCCATTAGCGCCCCCGAGACCGTCTCTATGCCAGCAGGGGTTAAAATAGTCAGCGGTCGCGAGGATATGGAACTTGATATAACAGGGGCTCCAGATATCGTCGCTGCGCATCAGCTCAAAGCCACCTTTGATCAAGTGAAGGCGGACCTGGCCGCGGGACGATGCACGTCTGTCGATGGTCCCTCGGCAAGACCTGACGGGCGCCCTCGCGCGCACAGCCTGGAGTCCGCCCCGCGACCACGACTCGCCCCCTTTTCAGAAGAGTCCGAGCACGAACGACTGTCCACGCGGACTCAGGACATTGAGTCCAGGCTCCAAGAACTTGACTCGAAAATATCCTCATTGCAACTTCAAGAGGAGTCCGACGTGCGTTTGCTGCGTAACGTTGCAGTTCTTACGCCATTTCAACGCGCTACCCGCGAAAGGCTGGGGGCTGTCGTTCTGCAAACATCTAAAGGGATACAAACGGTTCGACTGGAGCTTGCAATGCGGCTTTGCCACAGAGATGTTTTGGGCAATGACCTTGTTGCCCAAGAACAAGAATGGCGTCGAACGAAGAAAATCGCACTGAAGGCGGCGACTGATACACTGCACAGTCGACGTGAACCGAGTATCTCTCGAATGCGGCCACCATGTATAGACGAACCTGCGACCGACACTCCCAGGAGCCTGCATCACCGTTGTGATAGTTCACTTGTTCCAGAGTCGTCAACGACTGAGTCATTTCATTCCGCACTCGACTTTGCCTGGCCTGTTTGCGCGGTGGAACCACCACTCGACTCACCCTATGTATCCGGAAGGGACAGGGCGCCGACGGACTCACCGAGCGTATTCTCACCCGCTCAGGAAAGTGACGGGAAGTCAACACCTGAATCCGATCCATCGCACCAGAGATTCAGTACGGCGCTGGAGGGACCAGACGAGGAGGCAGAAGAGTGGAACAAGACTCGCGCGGCGAAGCGGGTATCCCTCGTGAGAATGCCCTCCACCTTGAATGTTTCTCTCGGACGCCAAGGCAGCGCCTCTGCTACCGGTTTAGTGCGTAGGGCCCACACCCTCTCCTCGTTCCATTCCCGCGCCATAACATTCTTACGAGCTTTGTTTGTTTTGGAAATGATCATTTCTCGCGCCGTCTGCAGTTCAGACCATGACATCTTTGTTAACGATATTATTTAAAAAATGTTTATGCTTCTGCATCCACTCTTTTCTTCCAATCCTACACTAGATTGATTAATTTCGCCTGCTGGTGTACTCATTATTACAGTTATACCATACCCTACAACAAAAATGGACATTAGTCGCTACTTACCCTGATTATCGATCGATGAAGAACATGCAATAGTTCCCATGACGACAAGACGTAACGCCCCTTCATGGCTACTTCGTCGAGCAATCAAGTGGCATATTCTGAATGGGCTAGAAGCCTTGGCTTTGCCTGCTTGCTGACTTCTCTCCGTCACTATGTACGAAGAAATGCGGCAATAGGCCTGCCTTGACCTAGTTACGTAGGTTAGTGTCCGTCAACCGCGGCCATGAGTTTCGGTGCCATCGGCTGTGTGCCGCGCTTCCTGCGCGAAATTAGTTGTTGACAGGTACGGGACTGCTGGGCAGAGACTGGCGGGTTGTTGCTTGCCTTCACCACTCAGGCTTAGTGGGAGGAATATCTAGAACGGTGAGAGCGCAATCGTTTGTGATTGATGTGATTGACGTTTTTTCTCACCAACTACCCATTTAGCACCACCTGTCCACTTAAAGAACAGGCGACGAGACAACGCTCCCCGGGGGCATCGCTCAGCACGGTGGCTCGGCTTGTCGGGCACCACACCCTCATGCCACCCAGTTCCCTGCTAGCCTCTTTAGGCCATCCTGATTTATCACCTACGTCTACGCCATCACAAGTAACCACAAGGAACGATCTTGATGGCAAGGAGAAGCAAAGGCTTTTAAGGCAAGCCAGGAAGCTGAGCCAGATCCTCGGAGAACTGCCTCAGGCATCAGTAGCACCCGGCGCCAATCCGGTCAGAGGCAGTACACCGACCATAGAGGTAGAGATACCGCCCACGGGTCTCTCCCAGCTACATGTCCCATCATCTTCAGGACGCTCATTCACTGAGCCATCGTCTCGCTCCCCTCGCTTCCCGCTTATGTCTCACACAGTAGCGGCAAGCACGATGTCTTCTCCTTCGCTTCTACCATCCGTCCACGATGATTCGAATCGAACCGAGCCCAAACGACGTTCCTCCATTATTCCTGTACACATTAATCAACTGGACTTGACACGTTTCGGTCTTGGTCGCCGACACTGGTCGGGATCAATGAGAATGAGTTCTGCGCACTCCGACGAGAATGCTTCGCACATCGATCATCGTTCCCTTGTGGCAGAGACGCTGTCTGATTCGTCTGACCTTCATTCCCTCGACCAAGTTCACGTAACGCGACCGAGGAATAAACCGAGATGGCGAAGCGTCTATAACCCGAACCCTACGGAGTTTGCTGCTCATCCTCGAAGATCAGACGGCTCTATGCCAGCGTCTTCTTCAAAACGGGGCGTGTCTCTCTGGACAAAGAGAAGAACCTCGAATGAGGATCAACGGTGCCCCTTAGCCGACCAAGGTCAAGAAGATATTGCATCAGGGTCGCGTCCACCGTTAACCGAGTCGCAGAGGATCCTGAGCCTCCGCAGAGGGAGGAAGCTAACACAGGTAGGCCTAGCCAGACACCTCCGTGGCTAGTCGTCAATGTAGTCCCACAGGTCTTTGGGACAGAACCCCCTATCGCCTTGTACAGAGCCCCGTCGCGTGTTGAGGACGTACCAACAACATCAGATACCGTTCAAATGGAGAGGACAAAGACCTATCTCGCTCTCTCTTCGGGCGAGTTGCGTTCCGCAAATTCTGGACGATCATCAAGGCACCGATCTCATTCCAGTCTATCTTCCGCTGACTCCATTTCACCTCCATCGCCTCACCCTACTCTGAACGACGTCGAAGCATCTCGGGAAATCGAGTGCGATCAGACCTCTCCCCATCCTTTGTCCGATCCCGACGAATATCCCGAATCGACCGCGCAGGGCTCGCACGATCGGGCAGAGGATGGCGCCGCTTTCCGTAGGCGCAGGTTGAGGGCTGCCAAGCTCTCTCGGTTCTTTGGCGTAGCTTACAACGACTTGACCGGTTCGAGAGGTATAGCCGTGCAAGGACGTCAAGACGATACTGGAGAGGGGGTAGGCCCTCAGGGTGCCGAAGTAGACGTAAGAATAGACGGGCCTGGCTGGCTCTGGAACCGTGAAGATCCACTTTACAGTGGCGAAGGCGCGCGAGATACGGATATGAATGCGGTCATAGCGCTCTTACGACAGATGCCTCGTGCTTAATAATAGTTAGTTGCATTTTAACATGATTAGTTGCACTTATTTAGTTAGTTTTCTGGAATATTTATCTTTGTTCACGCCGGGTTCCCGGCTGGTGTTCTGGTTTCTCATTCAGTCGACTTGTTGAGTCGATAATAGAGAAATGGAGGTAGTCAGTGATATGACCCAGTCAGAACCCTTGGTCGCTTTCGTCTCTTGGCCTTCAGCCCCCCTCACAGAGTTCCTCGTCAAAAAGGCACTACGCTCTCTTACCATTGTCGACAGCGTATCTATTCATTCGAACTTGATTCGGTTGTCTAACAGCAAACTCATTCAGTGGTCCAGTTACGACGAGATCGAACATGGTCTGATCCATTCTAGCCATCCTAATGTCCTGTCTTCTTCATACGTCATCCGCAAAGCCCTCATTCGAAAGCACTTCCTTTCACGCTGCATCCATGCATACTTGACGAAGCACCCTGATTCTGTCCTTCGAATTTCCGTGCCAAGGACCTGGGAGATAGACATTTCATTTGCTGACGAACTTGACGAACTCTGGGCCGATGAACTCTGGGATCTCTCCGATATTCTCGATAGGCCAACCGCGTCACCCGAAATCGATGATGATCGATGGTGGATCCTGAAACCAGGGATGGCAGACCGAGGCATGGGCATCCGAGTCTTCAACTCAAAGGAGACTCTGCGTCGGATATTAGTGGACTTTGAAGACAGTTGTTCAGATGGAGATGGGGATGGAGATGGAGATATGGCTGTTGATGAGACTGTGAAGGACACCTCGGTTGCAATCTCACAGCTACGCCACTTTGTCATTCAGGCGAGCGGGGTTCACACTGTCACCGACTGATGACGGCTTTTGACGTTTCGATCATCTCAGGAGTATCTGTCCAAGCCCCTCCTGCTTGACCCTCACGAGGTTCCCCTGGGCGGTGCGCCCTCTCTACCCACGGATCAGCTGCATGGTCATAAGGTCTGTCTGTCACGACTAACCTTGATTGTTATTGTTGGGCTATTTTTGATTCATGAGCCCAGTTCCATCTCAGGGCATATTGCGTCGCCGCTGGAGATATCACGCTCTACCTGTACACTCGTGTCTTGGCGCTGTTCTCTTCGAAACCCTACACCCTTCCAGCGCCCGCCGCTGACGGTGGCATCGACCTGACACCTCACTTGACGAACTCATCACTACAAACTCACAGAGGGGAAGAAGGCGTGCGGCTGTTCGACGAGCTGGTCGGTTGTCATGTAATGTCCGACGACGCCGGCGGTGGACCCAGGTCAATTCTTCTGACACAAAGCCATCTCGAAAACATCCAAGACCAAATGGCGGTCACCCTTTCGGAGACCTTCAAGGCGGCTATCCAGTCGCCAATTCACTTTCAGGTACGTTTCATTTTCGCCGGAGAGCTCTACTGAAATAATACTCGGGAATCAACCAAACAGCCAGTAGCTAACGCCTTTGAACTGTACGGTGTAGACTTTCTCGTCGAACACACTTCATCATCACGGCCGCAGTTCCAAGTTAAGCTTCTCGAAATAAACGCAGAGCCCGCTATAGAGCTCACCGGCCCACGGCTCACGTGGATCCTGGAAGATCTCTTCAAGGCCATGGCTCGTGTTTGTGTTGACCCCTTCGTACGAGACAGCCCAGTGGAAGCCTGGCCAGTTGGCGATACGAAACACTACCTCAAGAAGTGTCTCCAGACAAGAGTCAGAGGGTTCTGACGTTGGTAAGCAATTTAAAGCTACATAACTTGGACTGCGTGGTCCATATATTACAAGCTATACATGTGCGAGACAGTCCCAGTTGAGTGGGGATCTGAAGTACCTTTGAGTGTACGTCTGTAGAGCTACTTTTACTAGTCTTTTGCTTCAGGCCATCTATGGTAACGTCGGAAATAACGTGTAGACGTGAATAATTCAAGCTAGAAGGCGTGTCAGGATATTCGCGCTCGTCTTGCTGATCATTTCCCGTAGTCGGTTTACGTCCTGTGGGCCCACATCGGCAATGTCCGCCATGAGGTAGGCAACGTCCCCCTTGGAGTCCGAATATTGCTTCTCCACGTTGTAAGGTGAGAGCACCTCGTTGACTTGGCGGAGTACACCGGGTTGGTTGATGTGAACGTGACAAATGCGGACATGGTCGGGCTGCTCTGCGGTGATTGCACGCAGATCTACCTCTGGGAAGTTCACAGCGCCAACCGTCGAACCAAAATTGAGATAGCGAGTGAGTGCACCAGAAACTTCCTCGCCGATCATCCTCTGGGCCTCTTCGGTCGAACCTCCGATGTGTGGCGTAAGGATGACATTCTTCAGCGCGCGTAGTTCGCCCGCCCATGAGTTCAATTTGTCATCAAACGGAGCTCCATTCGCGCCTGGTTCGTGGGGGAAGACATCGATGGCGGCACCAGCTATGTGCCCGGACTTCATGGCTTCTATCAGCGCGGGTATGTCCACGACGGTGCCGCGTGCATTGTTGATGAGGTACGCTCCCTTCTTCATCTGCGTAAATTGAATACCGGAAATCATATTCATGGTCTCGGGAAGTTCGGGTACATGAATAGTGACAAAATCAGACGCAGAAAGGAGTGAAGGTAGGGACTCGACTTGGCGAGCAGAACCGAGCGGCATAAGGTTGACGACATCATAGAAGAGGACGCGCATTCCGAACGCTTCAGCGAGGACGGAGAGCTGGGAGCCGATGTGACCATAGCCGATAATACCAAGGGTCTTGCCACGGATCTCCCAGCAGCCTTTTGACTGCTTGTTCCAGATACCCTGGCGCAGTTCGAAGCTACGCTCGAAATATTGTCGCGCTAGCGCGATGATCTCGGACAAGACCAATTCTGCCACGGAACGCGAGTTGGAAAAAGGAGAGTTGAAGACTGGAATGCCAGCTTTCTCAGCGGTCCCCAGATCAACTTGGTTCACGCCGATGCAGAAGCATCCAATGACAAGGAGCTGAAAGAATCGCATCAGTACAAAAGAATTCAACATCTGATTGGGTGCGTACACACCTTTGAGGCAGCCTTTATCACCCTTTCCGTGATTTTGGTCTTGCTGCGGATACCAATGGCATGGTATTGACCTATCCGCTGGATGAGATCGTCCTCGTTCATAGCCTTTACGTGGTGATCGACGCGCCAGCCATTAGACTCGAAGGTCTTAACGGCATCTGGACTGATGTTTTCTAACAGGAGTATACGCAAGTCCTCATTCTCGATTGGATGTAGTACTTTAGGTTGTCGAACGCTTGGGAGTGCGCCCAACGAATTCTGACGAAGGTGTTCCCGGGTTAGTGAGCCACCAGTTTTCGGAGATAGAGATACGGCGGGATGAGCGGATGAATAGGACGGGGATCGTATCGCAATGGGATTCGACGACATGTTTTGCACAATAGAACGAGTCAATCAGATCAATCAGATCAATTTTTGATCCTTGGCCGACCTTCCCACGCCGACTCGCATGGCTCTCTTTCTCCTCGACTATGGCGCGGGCAATGTCCAGAGCCTCGCGAATACTCTCGAAAGACTGGGTCGCTCCTTTCGGTGGATCGAGTCACCTTCTGACTTTGACGATGCGACCGTGAGCTTGCAGTTCGCAGATAATTCCTTCTTTGTTCATCTGTCCCGCTCCAGAGTTTAATCTTTCCTGGTGTCGGGGCTTTCCAAACGGCCGTGGATGGCCTGACTGCGCGCGGTTTTCTCGAGCCCTTACGACAATATATTCTATCTGGTCGGCCTTATTTCGGGATATGCATCGGCATGCAGGTGCTTTTCCAGTCGTCCACCGAGGGCTCAGCCCCAGGTCTAGGCATCATACCAAGCGTGATTGACGCATTCTCCAACGGGGACAAGACCGTACCTCACATGGGCTGGAACTCTGTTCATCTGGTCAATCCGCAATGCACGGCCGGTGAGGGTCTCCTCGACGAGGCGCTTCACTATTACTTTGTGCATTCGTATCGTGCGACCTACGACCCAGAGCGCGAACCGGGAGCAGAACAGTGGGTGCATTCTGTCGCACAGTACGGTAAAGAGGTATTCGTCGCTACGGTGCAGAGGGACAATGTCTTTGGCTGTCAGTTTCACCCTGAAAAGTCGGGCGACGCGGGCCTGCAACTCCTCGATACTTGGCTGCGCGAACCACGATCACGAACACAATCGCCCCCCTCTCAGCGCATCCTCTTTCCGCCACGACCCAAAGACGGCCTCACCAAACGTATCATCGCGTGCATGGACGTCCGCACGAATGACCAAGGCGACCTCGTCGTCACCAAAGGCGACCAATACGATGTACGCGAGAAAAAGGAGAACAAAGCGGTCGCTCCCGCGCATCTCGATCCTTCTCTCGCGGTTGCGGTCACTGGCGGCGCAGTGCGCAACCTCGGCAAGCCCGTAGCTCTAGCGGCACGGTACTACGCCGCGGGCGCAGATGAGCTGGCCCTGCTCAACATTACATCCTTCCGGCACTCCCCGCTGCGCGACCAGCCGATGTTGGCCGTCGTGCGCGCGGCGGCCGCGACCGTCTTCGTCCCGCTGACCATCGGCGGGGGCATCC
Organism: Lactarius psammicola; assembly: GCA_025769895.1. NCBI lineage: Eukaryota > Fungi > Basidiomycota > Agaricomycetes > Russulales > Russulaceae > Lactarius > Lactarius psammicola. The sequence goes on along the minus strand of WTXK01000012.1, from coordinate 494,134 downwards.
GCGACACCATCGACCCAGACGGCACTCCGCGGCCCGCGCTCGAAGTCGCCGGCGCATACTTTCGTGCGGGCGCGGATAAGGTGAGCATCGGGAGCGAGGCGGTCTATGCCGTCGAGCGCCTGCGCGCGACGTCCGCCCCGGATGGAAGCAGCGCAATCGAGACCATCGCACGCGCGTACGGTCGCCAGGCCGTCGTCGTGTCCGTTGATCCGAGGCGGGTGTACGTCGACGACAATGTGGCTGCCTCTTTAGATGGTCCACGAAAGACTGAGCTGGTTCTCGGCTCCGGGGAAGAGGAGGGCAAGGCATGGTGGTACCAGTGTACCGTCAAGGGTGGGCGGGAGACACGAGATTTGTCCGTCGTCGAGCTGGCACGCGGTGTTGAGGTGCTCGGTGCGGGGGAGATCCTGCTGAACAGCATCGATCGCGATGGCACCGGTCGCGGATTTGATCTGGATCTCGTGAATCTTGTGCGCCGGAATGTGAGGATCCCTGTCGTAGCGAGCAGCGGCGCAGGGCACGTGTCACACTTTGTGGATGTATTCGAAAAGACTGGCGTTGAGGCGGCATTGGCAGCAGGAATTTTCCATCGGGGGGAGGTACAAATAGATGAGGTTAAGGGGGCGCTCACGAGAGCTGGCGTACGAGCAAGGAGGAACGGAAGTGGGCTGCCCAGTAGAACAGCTCACTCTTAGAATTTCGTGTTCACCAAGTCAAAAACAGATTTTCAGTAATAATGAGGCGACACATGACGCAAGAAACTAAACTAATCGCCTTGGATTGAGACGTACACGAAACGTACATGGGAACATGCCCACTTGTTCCAAACAGGAAAAAAGAAGTCACGTCGGGTTGGTAGATAAAACAACCCGGAGGTAAAAAAGTCGCTTACACATACATAATGTGGGGTGGTTGGAGACAAAAAGGAAAGGGGAAGAACTTGGTGGATGCACCGTAAGCGGGTATGGTCAGGTGCACAAAAGAAAAGACACTACAATTATTGATTGCCTCGACGAGTCGAGGAGCGCTTTAAGAAGGAAGGCAACGAGTGGAGATGGAAATCAAACAGTTGAGGGGGCAACCACCCTCATATTCATAACCAGCCGAAAGGATCAAGTGAGATGATTACTTGCCACCACGGACAACGCCTTTGACCCTTTTCAAAAGGCTGGCCTTGCGCCCAAGACCACCGCCGGGAGTGTTGGCACTGTCAAAGTAACCACCCACGGGGCTGGTGGGAGTCGCCGGGAGCTCCTTAGCTCTATCGTCGATGTAGATGTACGGCTCAACAGGGGAGGTGTCCCCGCGGCCACTGCGGGTGAAACGACCTAAGAGCGAATCGCGATAACGGTGAGCTGGGCGTCGATGGCTCTCCGTGGAGGAGGTAGGCGAGGGCGCACCATCTGTTGGCGCGTCCCTCTCATCAAACCCGACAGGCACGTTAGGGGAATCACGCATTTTCCGTATGCGCTGCATGAGAGATTTATTGCGACCTAAATTAGCCCCACCAGGCGAGGGTTGCGGGGAGTTAAGTTCAGGCTCTGGTCCATCAGCAGCGAAAATAGGCTGCGGTGGAGGGATGTTGGGGCGATTTGGACCACGTGAACGAGGGGCGAGGTCGTCGCGAGTTCGCCTACCGTTAGAACGTGTTTCCTTGATTGTCGAGTTGCCATGGGTGACGGGAACATCAGGATCGCCACCCCCAGCAAAGAATTCCTCGTAGGGTTCAGGCTCGTGAATGCCCCAGGCTTCGGCGATAGCATCGACCTTTTTCTTCGGAGGTTCGGAATAATAAGTGGAGTAGTTAGGAGTAGCCGGGGGGGAACGGGCATGCTCTGAGGGATACGAGGCATTATAGGTAAGAGGAGGAGCGACGGGACTCTGGCCATCTTCTTTGTCTCGGTAACGGGCAGCGACTTCTTCGTCCTCAGCGTTGATAGAAGTCCATGCGTACATGGGGGCCTTGGTACGGTGCTTGTTACGAGAGGGTGCGCAAGCATCGAACGGACCATCGTGGTGGAACACTTAGATGTTGATAAGGTGAGAAATGCTTATAGATGATTAAGCCGAAAAAGTCGTACTCGGACCAACACCAGTAAAATCTAGCCGATCAATGACATCGGCGTGTATGGAACTCTTCTTGGTTTTTGAGCGATGGTGCTTCGCTTTATCTGATGGAACAGAGTCCGAAGAATGGGAGCGTCTCGTAGGCGCAGGCTGGGAACGAGAGGAAGTGTTGGCGGGCGGGCTGAGTTTTTGGTAGGAGGAAGATAGAGGGTTATCAAGAGTTGATAAAAGGGAGAGTATGAAAACGACATACGATGGGCCTGTTGTCTGGCTGCGACTTGGGCGGGTACGAGGAGAGGGATCAGTTGGGCGAGAGGGTCGGTGAGCCTGGGAAGGATCCACGCGAGGATTCGATTTGGATGATTGGTGGGGAGGTTGCTGATATTGTCGACGAGACGGAGCAACCTGCTTCGGAGGAAGAGGAGGGGGGTCTGAAAAAGGGTTGGACATGGCCACGCGAGGGGGAAAGATGAAGGTGTGAGAGAGAGAGAGATGATGAGCGGAACGGGCAGGAAGAGGGGAATAGAGCAAGCGACAGTTCTGTGGCGTATATCCGGCATTAGCCGTGCCCGTGACTCTCGACTGACTCTCGACCACTTTGATGTCTGCTGCGTCGGCACATACCCGCGAGTCAATCGCAATTCGCATCCTCAACGGAGAACATCTCTTCATTCTCAACGGAAATCTAATCTCCGTTCCTCAAAGTTGGCTCTCTTCTCACCCCGGTGGTGCACTCTCAATCCTTCATTTCGTTGGCCGTGACGCAACAGACGAAGTTGAAGCTTATCATCCGAACCATGTGCTTAAGAAGATGCTCGCCTTTTCTCAGGGCCCCGTACAACTCTCAGAAGATGGATGGGTCCCCCTCCTGCCTCCTATAGCCACAGGTTGGTTCAGGAAACTTGCCCCGGATGGTTCGTTCCAATGGCACAACGAGACCACGCCGGAATATTCTCCGGAGAACACGCCACGCTCTCCATCCTCTCAAATTCTTCTCGTCAAGAAGTCCGACGCTTCGCTTGGTTCTGGGCCTTCTCCGGCTTCTATACAGCCAACAGCCACCACGCTATCTCTTAAACGCCAATCCCAGCACTCTACCGCGTATAAGCAACTTCACAAGCGTATTGTCGCCGCCGGTTTGTACCAGACTCGCTACATATCTGGTTATGGCCCCGAGGTGGCACGTTACGTTTTCTTCGCCTTATCCTCGTTTCTCCTGTATTGGAATCAGTGGTTTTTCCTCAGCGCCGTCTCCTTGGGAGCCCTCTGGCATCAACTCGTCTTCTTTTGCCATGATCTCGGCCACGTCGGTTTCACCCATAATTGGCAAAAAGATCGCCTGATAGCTATCTTCCTCGCGGATTTTATTGGTGGGGTCAGCATCGGCTGGTGGGTTCATGTACGTCCCTTTCCTCTCTTCCCCGTCGTCGACTCACCCTTTTGTTTGTCTCGCAAAGAATCACAATGTCCATCACAGTACGTCTTTCTCGCGATATGGTCTTTCTCTACCTGACTTCAGCTTTCCAAAGTTGTTACGAACCATCCGTCTCAGTATGTCTCCACACCGTACCATCCGCTTCCGTCCTCACTCCTCTCAGTGACCCGGATATCCAACACCTCCCTTTCTTTGCCATAACACCAGCTTTTTTCAAATCTCTCTATTCCTCCTACTACAAGCGCGAGCTCACTTTTGATCGCTTTGCACGATCCGTCATCACTGTCCAGCACCGGCTCTTCTATCTCATCATGTCCTTAGCGCGATTCAACCTCTATCGCCTCTCGTATCACCATCTATGGATCACCCGTACAGAGCCTAGCAAGGCTCGCGGTGGTCGTTGGGCTTGGTGGCTCGAGGTTTTCGCTCTCTGTGGCTTCTTCATCTGGTACGGAAGTGTTGTTCGCGGTTGCGGCCCTTGGCAGAAGGGTTTGATGTATCTCCTTGTGAGCAACGTGGTTCCGAGCCCGTTGCACGTGCAGGTAGCGTTGGTCCCTGGTTCCCGACGGCCTTTTCTGACCGCACCCGCTCAGATCGTTCTTTCCCACTACTCGCGCTCCACCGTGGACCTCGGTCCAACTGAGTCGTTTCCGCACCGCCAGTTGCGCACGACGACAGACGTTATTTGTCACTCATCCGTAGAATTTCTCCATGGCGGACTTCACTTGCAGGTTACCCATCACCTCTTCCCTCGACTCCCTCGACACAATCTCAAAGAAGCCAGCTACCTTGTCAAGGAATTCGCAAAAGAACAAGGATTAGAATATGCCGAATTCGGTTTTTTGGCAGGAAATGGCGAAGTGCAAAGTACCCTCCGAGGTGTGGCGGATCAATTAAGGATCATGAAAATGGTTGCGGACAACGAGATTGAGGTAGCAATGAACGCCAAAAGTGAATAGAGTTGTTCGTCATACACAAACTTATACAGCGAGCTGGCCTTCGTGACTACGCTAATTCTCCATGGACGTGACTTGAAGAAGGAAGCGAAGATGCATACGGCCATGTATTGGGCAGGCCCACGTATGACCCAGTTTTTGCAATGCATACATAAAGGTGACAAAGAGAAACAGCAAGCAGCGAGTACAAGGTTATTTTTTCTTGGCTGCCTCCTCTTCTTCCTTCTATGAAGTCGTAGTAGAATGTGAGCGATTGCAACGAAAGCCAATGTGAATCGTGACTCGCCTTTGCTGCACGGATTTTGCGTACACCCTCAAACCTTGCCTCTGCTCGATTGTTGCGAAGCGTCTTGTACGCATTTAATGCACGTTCTTCCTGGGTAATCTTCCGGGGCTGTTCAGGAACAAATGGAGGGGGAAGGGGGAGAGTCTGGCGAGTTGTAGAGGCCGTGAGGTCCTCGGGCTGTTTTCTTCTCGTGAGCTCGTGAACACAGAACAAAGAACTTGTCGCACCGAAGAGTCGCTCTTCTTTGGCTTGCCTGTCTTCCGCGGGAACACGACGAGGCGCTCCTTGTACGCCTTCAGTCGCTTGACATTGATCGCCTTCCCTTCGACGGAAAGATTGCGGCGCCGATGGTCGACCACAATGCCTAGTCCTAGTGCGGCCTTGCGGCTGACACCGGCCTCCTTCAGCTCTCCAAGAGTAAACCCACGACCTTCGCGTAGTTTTGCGTTGTATCGCACTGTTTGACCGCGCACAGCCGGGCGAAGGAGAGTGAGGGGGCGCACACCGAGGGCTGCCGTCTTGGCCTTGCGAGCATTGCGCCGGCGGAGCTTGCGTCCCGGTTGATCGAACCAGGTCCTGACATGGCGCTGCCAGTCTTTGCGGAAATGATTGGCGTGAAGGACGTTGTTCTTTCCGAATCCCATGGTCTCTGTATTGAGAGATCGTCAACAATCACCGTGTCGGGAGGGCAGAAGATATGGAAGGCGGAAGGTGCATCCACAGCATTTGGGTGTCATCCGACCGAAATCAGGCATTCAGCGGGTTCAAACGAGAGACATAAAAGCTTGTGGACGCTGTATGTGCAACTGGAGGGTGAAAGCAAGGAAAGATAGAGCTACTGACCTTGACTGGGCTTTCTCGATGTTGGCTGGCGTTGATTTTGTGGAGGCTTGTCTGGGTTTTAAAACTATTGGCGTTCACTGGCAACTTCCATAGGCGATCCACGTGATCTAAGTCTTGAGTGTCCGCTGAACAACAGCTTACACACAGATTTCCCTCCTCGCCACTGTCCTCTGTACCATCGGCGCCCGTGGCTCTCCCACTGTCCTTGATTTCTATTGGCTCCCCGCCTTCGACACGTTCATTGTCGGCGATAACATCCCCCCCACCACTGGCAACTGTTTCACCAACTCTGATCATCCCGATGATTGGTGTCTAGGTCTGCTGCGCCCTCGTCGCCCTCACATAACTTCTATAGGAGAAATCAAGTAGGGCCCTCAATCACTCAGGGTCTGGATTGAGGAATTCTCTGAGTTGGATAGGTACTCCCACACTGTGACCTTGAGACGAACAGCATTGATGTGGGCAAGGTCAATTGGCCTCTCTCCCTTGATCCTCTCCTTCATACCATGGATGTTGGTGTCAGAAGTGACAAGAACTGAGAAGGGGTCTCCACACTTGAGCCCAGAGGAGTCCTTGCCAATGAGGAGACACCAAACTTTGTATTTCATTTCAGGTTCAAGGAAGTCTGGGCGAGATCTGAATGGCATGGGCAGTTGTTATCATCACTGGCTGGTAGATGTGTATAGTGCAATGTGCCGTCGGCGTGTGGGGTTAGCGGATAACTAGTGACTCTATTAGCGTGACAGTTGAGTCCCATACGTCAATTCAATATCTACACCTAATGGCTAGTGACTCTACAGGTGCGACCCTGAGTCTGACTGACTTGCATCCCCAAGACGATAATTCTCATCAATTTTTTTATGGCACGAATGGATACAATTTAGTGGCATGGAATTTTGCACCATTTTTGAGTTCACGATGTCGAGAATAGTTCACTAACCCCGGAGAATGTCTTTTGACTATTTCACGGGCTCTATGTTCTATGATAAACAGAGTAACAACCAAGTACTACGCATGGAAATTATGCACACTGGATTGCTCATAAGCAATAAGGCTGAGGAGCTAGAGTAATCTTGACCTTACTGGGGCTCAACCCGCCGAAATTCCTAGCAGGCTTTCGCAGTCATGCACACCCTTATTTACATCTGAAAGCGTCTTAATTATGCTTCAAAATCGCAGGCAAGACCTTGGCCACCTGGTTGTCGGTTAGGGCAACTTGAAGGAATGGGATCACAAAGCCACTAGGACCGAAGTGCAGAGAATTGGTGATTCAGTGACCTGGAAACGGAATGTTAACAAACGCATATAAAACGTGATACATCGGGGATTGGGATTGGACATACGGAATTTGTTGGAGGGAAGGATGTTGTCTCTTGGTCCCCCTTCTCGAAGGTTGTTGGAGGGGTCCTCGTAATCGACATCGGCGCTGGGGTCCTCATTGTCGACGTTGGCGTCATGTCATTGCCATTGCCGTTGCCGTCACCCAGGTTGGGTCTCTGCCTGGATTTCGAGGTCATCTTGACTTTCCGAACTGCCTGCAGTGATGGACCGATGGTGGGGGGGTGCAGCTGTGCGCGGGGTCGAGTGTGCTAGGGTTAGTTCAGCATCCGGCAGGGGTTCTGGAACTGATGGGGTTTGGTGCGAAGGTGAGGTAGGACGCGGCAACTCTACTCGGCTCATCGGTGGAAGTTGCAGACGCCGGAGAGGCTCTGAAGTCTAGGCGCCAAACAAAGACGACAGTGACGAAAGTTTGCTGGTAAGAACATGCAGGGAACTGGAATGCGGAATCGACGAACAGTTGTTGGGTCGAGATTGGCAGGCATAGGTAATGGCGGCATATCCGTTGTAACTACAGGGAATGTGAACTGGGAGACATCTACTCCCATCTAACCCTCATCTGAGACACTCCCTAAAATGAGATTGCTGCCGCATGAGCAAAGTAACGATAACACGGCAAGAAGACCCTCCATGCTGTAGTGAATCTACTATCTTCGCATCTTGGGTGGCATCTGCTCTTCGTCTTCCGATTGAGGCCAAAGATCTGAATCTGAAGGCGATGACGAGCGGTACATCGAATGGCCAACGGCATCGGGTAGGAGGCGCCTGTGGCGATACAGACTGAATGGTGTGAGAAAGGGATCACTGACTTCCTGGGTACGATCTTCCTCCACTTGGTTATTCGTCGTGGGAGGGGACGGGGACGCCAAGGCAGGGGCAATTTCGACTCCATAAACACCGTTGAGGTAACCTGGTAGGAGGTACATCAGTCGCTGAGGCCAGTGGATCAATCAGAGTTCATCTCAACGCCATTCATGCTGCCGTTGAGAGTAGTAACGATGCCGCCAAGGGCGATAAGCCACTTATTGAGACCTTCGTTCAGACACTCGTCCGGAGCGGGAGGTCCTCCAGCGAGGTCGGATTTCAACTTGTTGAAAAGATTGGTGTGATAAGGGTAGGCCTTCATCGCAACCTGAAACACAAGAACGCTTAACATGCTCGGCTGGGGGCTTTGCGGCAAAAGAGGAGCCCCGGCAAGAAGATTCCTTAACCACGAAATTGTGGAAGGTCTCCAGGGTAACGTCATAGACCTTGCCGAGCGCCGCTACGAGCTCCGACGCATTCGCTCGGGCGTTCTAGAGCACCTTGCAGGTAGAAGAATGACCGCGAAGGAGCCCTCGTTGCCTTCCTCTTCTTCTCACCCTTCTTGTTTTCCACCAGCTTTTCGAGGGTGCCGGACACGGTCAGCACCCTCGTCGTATCCCATGTGGACTTTCTGCAAAGGGTGGAAGGATGTACTGGTTCCGCTCTGACCGTGATATTGCTCCTCAGATCGAACTGGACGACGGGGAATGCGATGATGACTGACGGATTACACTCAGGAGTGAACCACGTGATCTAAGTCTAAGGAGCGCGGACAAGTTTATGTGGGCGTCACTTTCCATGGATACGGTTTACATTGCATTGCACTCACACCCACGCTCGTTCTAGTATCACCTTTTACTTTCTTTCTAGTCCCATTGCATGCGGCTGCACATTCCATTCCTTCTCTTGAACGCGTTCCTTGGTGTCCGCGCCTTCACCGTCACAACTTCCACCGCTACCCAGTGTGGGACGTTTACCGTCAACTGGACCGGTACGTGGTTTCTCTGCAACCTGCAACGGCCTTGTCTTATCAAGTGTATTCTTCTGAAGGCGGTCAACCACCATTTGTGCTGGAAATTTTCCCTGTAAGCGTTGTATTATAACGTCTACGTTTCCCCCCTTGGGTTCACGCGTACTACCAGGTTCAACAAACACAGCAGGTCTTCAATATCCCCGCGTCTGCCTTCAACAATGGCATCGGATCATACTCCACCGTGTTGCAACTCGCGCAGGAGAAACAATTTTTAGTAACCATATCGGACGCTACTGGCTTCGCCACTGGGGGAATATCTCCGCTGCTCACTGTGCAGGCGCAAACCCCTCAGAGCTCTAGTTGTAACACTGCTGAAGTTGGCCCTCAATTTTTCTTTTCCCTCGATGTCGCCTTGCAACAATGCCGGTTAGTCAGCCAAAATTATTTGATGGGTGTGGAGCCAGTCTGGTTGACACGAACTGATAATCAGACCATACACATTTTCGCAATACCCCAAGGCTGTCCTGCCCGTGACAATCTATGTGCTTACAACTCCCTTCCTACTCCTAGTACGAGTCGGACTAATTCTCATGTTTCAGGGACTGGTGCCCGGAGGAACGGCAGTTGTGTTGAATGCTCCAAACGGCGCTACCGAATACGTATGGAACCCAGCGAGCATAGCAGCCGGCACTTCAGTCGTTTTCGTCATGAGCGACGCGCAGAACCACACAGGTGGCGTCTCAGACATCAAGATTGCGGGCTCCACCGATGATACCTCGTGTTTAAACGCGAACTCACCATCTGTCACCCAGCAATCGACTCCTTCGACTCGAACGTCCTCTTCTTCTTCGGCCTCACGCGTGCGTCCAACGGCTTCGTCGGCTTCCAGTGCAAAAGCATCAGCTCCGCCGAGCTCCAATAATATATCCGGTACGACCCTAATCGCCGCAATTGCCGGCACCTTGGTCTTTCTCGGAGTTCTTGCGGCGCTAGGCGTGTTTCTTTTCCGCCGCTGTCGCAAAAATTCATCTCGTCGACGAAGAGCTAACTTTGACGTCGATGGTAAGCTATTCGAAAATGTCCGTTGTTCCCTCTACCCCCCCGTGTTAATGCTAGCGCAGGTGGTTATCATGACTCGCCATCACTTATACCCGTGCGTCACGAGGTGGACCCCTTTCCTACACCCCCTGCTACTAGCGGTGCACCATACGAGATGGCGCGTATGGAGAACTCAGCTGCTAATCTCATACCTCATCCAGTTTCCGGAGCGATTGGCGGTCTGCCGCCCCCGTCACCTGTGCAACCCCCTTCCGCCAGCTCAAGAAAGACAAATATGACAGCGTCTACGAGGTATCAGCCAGCGCAGTTCATTCTTCACACGGATGCCGAAGAAGTCACACCCGATGAAAACGGATTCATTGAACTACCGCCACAATATAGCGAGAACCGGCGACCGCTGGCTCCTCCGAGTCACGGGTCCTCAGGGAGTGAAGTTCGACCCTTGAGTCAATTTTCGCACACCCCTTGATACTGCACGACTGCTTCACTTGGGTTGTTTGGTATACCCTGTCATTAAAGGCAAAAGCCCCCACACACGCATCGTACAGATACCGAGCTAGGACTCACCCCCGACCCTGCAACTGGGATGTAATCATACCTTTTTTTAACGATCTACCTATCGTCATTTACATCCACACCTATTCTGTTGTTGTTCTTGAATTCTAACGACCGTTGAACGCTACGTCAACTTCAGCTGGAACACGCTCTCATTGAAGTTAGAAAAGCTCGATATATATATGTGTACAAGCAGAGCGAGATAGACAACATAGAGGAGAATGGACAGTTTTGTGTGGAGAATGAGCAATTCCGGTATAAGCCAAAGGCTATTCAGAGGAGTGGGTGAGAGGTAGTAGCGGCAGTAGACAGGGTTTTACGCGTTTGCCGAATAAAGAAGAGCGGAATGGACAACTCTGGTCGATATATGATGAGATGCTGTTAGGATTTTCGTGTCAAAACGAAAAAATAGATCGTGTACAATGCCCGTTTCATCCATAAATCCTGTCGCTGCAATATCTTATATATCCCGTACCACGGTGCGCTAAGTGTCCTCAGGCGCATTGAGATCCTGCTTGGAAAATAGGTCGATCATGGTTTCCTGGTCTTGGCGACGCTTGTGCCTCCTCCGTCTGTCGTCCTTGATGACTCGTTCGATGCGACGGCGAGACCTGTGATGGAACCGAGGATCTGCAACTGCTTGCTTGCACCTGTAGCACGTCAGCTCTATGCAGGCCAGCAGCCGGAGCGTTTCAGAGCTATTGAGAGCCTACGGCAAGAGGGCTTCGGTCAAGAATTCAAGTCCAACAGCGGTCAAAGACGCTCACGTTCAATGACCACGAGACCACCTTGGACCCGTCGAGGCATCCAACAACGACAAAGTTGCCGCGCTTTTCAGCCTGAAGTTCGCTGCTCTGTGTTTCCTGTGAGTTAGAGGGGGGACGTCCGTCGAAAGACTGGTCCGAAAAGCTTACTTCGTTGAAGACGGTCAATATCTTGTCCGTTGATGCCGCGCGGACAACTATGGAAACTTTGTTCAGGGCTCTCTCTCGAAGGTAGGAAGGATAGGATAGGATAAGAGTAGAGAGCGATGGCTTACCGACTTGAGAAGGGTGTCCTGTGGTATCCAACGAGACGGTGGCGCGACCTATGTAGACCCAAGCGTCCCTATCGGGCCTCCTGATATGTACCTTGACGGGGATTTCTCTGAAGGGCTCGCGAGGCTGGGCTGCGCCTGCGTGTTGAAAGGGGGAGGAGGGGTCGTACGAGCAGTGTGTGAGTCCCTGTGGGCCGAATAATAGAAAGCCACGCGTACCGTTCGACAATGGTGGTGGTGCTGTATGCGCAAATGGGGAATCTTGCACTTGTGGTAGTTCATGCAGAGTGACTTGGTGGTCCAAAGGTGTTCGGTCAACGTCCATGCTAGCCGCCATATTCTATATTACAGTCGGTCAACGAGACCGGGCAATGGAGAGAAGGAGGAGTTCGCAAATTGTGCTCAATGACGAGGAAGGGATAAAGCACTCAAGGGCACGTGAACCTACACGTGCCAACAATTCAAGTTTAAAGGGGTCAGGTGAGTGCGCACAACACGCCAGTCGTAACTCTGTTGTACTTGCAACTACATTCGATCGGAATGAATAAGATGCAGCTAACACCCTTAGGACCCTAATCGACCGACTTCATCACCGCGGCGTTATGGAGAGGTGCGGTCCTGCTACAAGGCACAAGTTTCGCGGTGTGAAATGGACGGTAGTGATAGGGGTTCGCTTGGTCGGGAACGTAGAGAGGAGGTCGGTTCTGTATTTTATGAGGAGGTGGATGCACCGGAGCTGCATGTTACGCACGTTTCGATCACATCTGGACCCAGATCCTTCGAATTATGCGAGCCAGTACCATTTGCGGCGCCATTCGTTCGAGTCGCCTCGGGTGGTCCCCCCGCACTTTTGACATCCCAGCACCTGACGGTCCAATCTGCCCCACCACTCACAAGTACGGTAGACTCTGCGCTAAAAGCGAGCGAATAAATGGAAGCTGTGTGACCCGTCATCTTTTTAACTCGACGTCCAGATCCAAGGTCCCAAATATTTACGGCCAGATCCTCGCCTAATTATAACCCGTTGGGTGAGACTCCCAGGTGGTAAAGATATGGACTCACCCGCAGTAGCTAAATACCGACCATCTGGGCTGAAGGCAAGGGTAGAGACTACACCCTGGTGGCCAATGAACACGCGAACAGAGGTCCCCCGTTGAACGTCCCACAACCGGGCACTCCAGTCGCTCGAACCCGTGGCTATGTACAAGGAATTGGGATGAAATCGGACACACTGCTTGGCCATTAGTTAAATCACATTCTCGCGACATTCGAGCGCTCACATCGACGTCACTCGAGTGACCTGCATAGATTCGCAGAGTGGAAGTCCTGTCCGTTGACCAGAGTCGAGCAGTACGATCTCGACTGGCCTGTTGTGAAATAGATCCCCATAGGGCTCCAGTCAACATCCCAGATTGGATTTTGATGTCCTCTGTACGCAACCACGTTTGTCATGGTGTCCATGGACCATAATCTTGCCGTCGCATCGGCCGAGCCAGACAGAAGATATTTGGGTGGTGCGGCAGAACCGCTAACCGGGTCGAACGTCAGAGAATAGACTGGCCCACTATGTCCGATAAGTTTGCGGGTAGGTCCTCCACCTTTCTCCCGGAGAGTGTTTAGAGAAGCGGCTACAAGTAAAGTGTCAAAAAGCGATTTGCAAAAAATCTGACGGCGACCGCACAGTCCCGAATATTGTTGAGCTGAAATTCGCTCTGCAACCCGTTGAGTGGCTCGCCCTTCAGGTTCCATAAACGAATGTAGCTCTCTTCAAAACCCGCAGCCATGAGAGACGTATCTTGAGAGAAAGCACAACAAGGAGAGCTAGACATGAAGAATCAGTGACAAGTTGAAGTGACTTGAGCTAACTCAAACCCTTCGTGTACGTCGTGTAAAGTATACGCGCATATACTGGGTAGGCTGCGTTGCCGTGCCGCGACCCCTTGAGGAGTATTGCCATCGGTAGAAGAGTGTGCGCTCGGGTCAAGACGAATACGCTTTCTAGCGTCCCTCACCTTCTCCACCTCTCGTCTAACGTCGTCTGTCTTGAACGTTGGGGGATGTGGTAATAGATCTGCAGTTGTAGGGGATACCATTCCTGCTGTCGTACCGGCGCGGACGAGATGGTTGTCGTACTGGGTGGGAGGGTCTCTGTCCATCATCGCTTGCTCTCGTAGTGATTTCTCAGTTTCTGTACGAAGTTCGTCTGGGATGGGAGCTGGCCCTAGCTTCAATTCACCGGCTGCATCATTGAATGCTTGAGGGTTTGTGAAGGAAGTCGATACCCCGTTAGATTGAGGTATGAGAGAAGACAGTAGACCAGTGCTATCTTCGTAAGATGTAAAGGACGTGGACGCGTTGGTCGGGGAAACTGTGACGGGTTGGAAACTGTTTCAACGCCACACCACCAACCAACGCATGGACCAAACTCACCGTCAAACTTGAGGTGATTGTTGACGACTCGCATCACCGCCGCTCTCCCTCTCCTACCCTTTTCGCCAAAGAACCCATCTCCTGCACCGGGGGCCTCTCCTCCGATGCCCTCCGTAAGCCAGCCCAACAATAACGCGAACCCAGAGCGGGACATCCGAATAGTGAACTTTTCATTCCTAAACTGTTGTGCGGTCTCGTCACTCTGAATGTGGGATGGCAGGCGAAGCGTAGAGAGACGATGGATAATGGTGCTATGCGAAGGTTCTAGTGACGGTGAAAACGTCTCGAAAAACTCCTGAGCTAGCACCTGAACGGTTACGATGCGATGACACCAGCAACGTACGATGCTCACCAGCGTCTTTAAACCCGAATTGAACAAGATCCAGATAAAAGTGACAGAATATTGGGAAGATAATGGGTCGGAAATCAGGCTAAATCACGCTGTGAAGACCACACAAAGTAACTGGATACGCAGGGCATACGCGGTAGATGTCTAATGACCCCTCCACCCAAGCCTCCAGCTCCCTGAAACCTTCTTGCTTGTCATTGGGGTCAAGGGACAGTATCTCCTCAGCACCCACAGGCCCAATGCTGGCGATCAAATTTTGTAAGTTGGATGAGTTGACCGCCGATGCCAACTCCTTCTGCACCCCTAGGGTTGTCTTGAGCGTGTTTTCTCCAGGCTGAGCAGGTTTTTCAGCAAAAACGGTGAGTTTCTTTACGAGTTCGTCCCCTGATATAGTGACCGGGGATTTCCCCTTGTCCTCAGAGGAACCAAGAGTATCTGTGAGTGCCTGCTCTGCAGATTTGTGACCTCTTGCCCGAAGGTATTCCAAGACCAGACGATCTGCGGCAAGTGCTCCCTGACCCGTCTCTGTTGGTATCGGCGCAGGAGTTGAAGCATCTGGAGTAGAAGCGGTGGGTGTAGCAGCTGACATGAAGAACACTACGGGTCGACCGACGCGCGCCTCACGTTCACACGTACAAGGCTTGCGTGGGAATAACTGGTCCGTGGACCACGCCACGGTCCGTCGTTATATTTGATATTCACAGCATAGCTACGCGTTTTCTACTCAAAAATTGTCCGTGCAATAACTCCTCAAACGGTATACCGAACACAGCGCTGCAGCTCAGAAGTGCTCCTGTACAAAAAGTCAGCTCGGTAACCGTCTCAACTGGAACTAGGAACACCCACCTTGGCGAAAGTGAAATTGACAGCAGACGACGAATTTTCCACTGTCGCCTCCTTGATGGCCTTTGCAATCGGAGTAGGACCACAGAAGTATGTCTGGTATCACTCAGGGTCAGCCGGATGATCATAAACGTTAGCACGCAACATACACCGACAGTGGTCTTGAGCTGTGAGTTGGTTCCCGGAATGTATTGCCCAGATTCAATCGCTTGACGCATGCGCCCGTAGATGGACTTCCAGTCGGGGCGACCGAACATTGTACGAGAACGAAGCAAGGTCAGAGGGTCGTAATCCGCTCCGGCATCGTTAACGGCGATGTTCCAGAGCATGTCGTCACCAATCTTCTGCGTCAGATAGATGTTGATACGAAGGAAGTTCGCTAGGAGAAAAAAACGCTTTACTAAAAAAAAAACCCACATGTGGTAAAGTTTCGGGACTTACGGTCAGCCTGAGCGGCTTCGACTTCCTGTAGCAAGCTCTGGAACCAACCAAACGAAGGGGCATCACGACAAATCCAGAAGAATTCCACCCTGCGCAAGCTTCCAAGTTTTCCGCTTCGTTGGCGATACCATATGTGTTTCAGGATTGAGGCGAAAGGAGTAACGCCTTATTCAAACGTGAGACAAGTCACGAAGTAGACGGCATTAACATACCGATACCAGCGCCGACCAGAACGGCGATCTCCACGTTGAAAACGTCCTCGGCTGGGGCACCATACGGTCCATCGATTCGCACGACAGGGAGAGGACGCTGAGAACTGGCGGGATCGAGCTCAACAAATTCCCCGCGGGACGCCGCCCCAAAACCATCATCTTATCGTCCTTTTCCCCACCTTTCATCGCAGCTTGCGTGAGAGCAGCCACAACAGACGGCCCAGCGCCGACGCGCTCGCCAAGAGCTTGAGTCCAATCGCCGACCTGACGGATGTGAACCGAGACATATGGATCCTCTGGCGCAGATGTGATGGTGAACTGGATGGTCCATTTGAGCTCCTGCATCATCATAGGATATGGCTGACGATACTAACCGGATGCCACTGCCAGCGAGAGACATCGGGAACCTGGATGAACAGCCATTGGCCTGCAGTATACTTGAAGCTAGGCTTGACGATACGAAGCTCCATTGCGCCTGTCGTGACTAGGCATCAGCAATCACACGGAATAGCTCGTCACTTGACGTACCGCTTGGGTGGACAAGAAGCTTGGACAACCTCGTTGCTCTTCTCGCACGAATCTCACGATAAACCCTCTCGCCGAAGTAGATGATACCAGGCCAAATTATGTACCTCCAACTCTCATAACCAAGGCAGTGCTCCGTGGAATAGAAGGGGAAGGTTGGAATATAATCCGGGTTCGCCGAATCACGAACGAAGCAGCCGGTCGCGTGGGTATATAAACCTATCATGAAAAAGAACGCGAGGTGGTGTGTGTACCAGAAGGCTTCGAAACATTGATTGCGTATCTTGTGGTGGGCGGTTGTGTACATCAAGACCATGATGAGTAGCATGAAATGGCCTGTGATGCCGCCGGGCTGCGTGTAGTGGATTTGAAGCGCTAGCTGTGGACGGACCTCTGGGAGGCAAGTTAGAGAGGCACTCGAATGAGATTAGAGGCGAAACGCACGAGTACGCTCGACGTTGATGAAGTTGACGTAGTGAGCAGTGGTATGCACCATCGCCCAAAATGCCATGGAGTATGCCACTTGTCTATGGAACCAGATGTTTTCATCGGCAGGGAACAACCACGCAAGCTTGGGACGAATAATACGAATGATGTTGCGAAGCATCGGGAGGAGGATGAGACCACCGTCGTAGGCGAGAACGAGGCCAGCACCGCGAGAAGTCCAGACGGAAAACTTGAGACCATTCAGAGCGGCGAGTTTCTGGTTTGTGTACTAGTGAAAGAGTGAGTGAATGGGGCTGGGTGGAAGAGAATCAGCTGGAAGCATACCTGACTGTGCCAACCGTAAGCAAAAAAGAAGAGGTGGGATCCATAGAACAGGACGTTAAATAAAAGCCTCCTCGGGGTGAGGAGCTCGCGACGAAACCAGCTTTCTCCCATGAGTAAATTAAGTCTGTGAGGGTATTAGGGAGTGACGTCCGGCCAGCCAGAACAAGAGCGGGGAAAGGATATGAAAGAAAAGGAAGAGAATAGAAGAGCTAGAGCCAGCCAAGCGAAAGAAGGGGGGGAGAGAGGGACTGAAGGCGGAGAAATCAATGATCAAGCGACTCAAAAGAGGGAACAAATGCGTCTCTGTCGTTGCGGGCCCGTCTAACAATAGTCCAACAATTACCATAGCGACGGACGCATGGCTCACTCCACAACAGTACATAGCCATAAACCGCCCCATCTATCAACTGTCACCCTCATAACGATAAGAAACCATCGCCTCAATCCTATGCACATCCGTGCTGAAGCTTCGCAGCTTCACTTGCTGGCTCTTACTGGCTTCGATGGCCAACGGATCTGTATCCACCCACTCGCCCGCAGGCACATTGGCAGACTCGTGGGTATATACAAGGATGTTGAACACGGTCGGTTCGTCGATGACGGGCAAGAATGTCACCGTTGACACGATTTGTTTGAGGATTGACCGAATTTCAGCTTGGATCTCTGCTTCCGGTTTACTCGTTTGCGCCCTGTCACAATCAACATCTGATGGATGTCAATTGCTTTGATCAACAGACGTACTGCTTTACAGCCTCTTGGGACGGTTGCTCGACAAGATTGATGTCAAAGACCCATCGCTCGAGAGGAGTCCTAGAATCCTTGGTAATAATCGCCACGACAAGCTGCGTCACCGCTCCTGTAAGCAACCACGCTACGCATCGAGTTGGAGGGTTTCCAGTCAGGGTGAAGGCCGTTCACTTACCGCCCACCTGCTTCAGGATCCTAGGAAATAGATTGAGAATTATCCGCGCTGTAGCAGTGACAACAAGTACTTCTCGAGATAGTTCTCCAAAGCCAGATCCTGTGTAATCAACACGGTTTGACCATATTTCTTGACCATATGAAAGTCATCCGCCGGGTACACTCCACGTTGAAATAATATTCTGTAAAAACCCCTTTGGCCTAAGAGGGAGGAGTTGGAATTGTTGGATACATACGTATTTACAGCATACTTGAAGAATTCTGTGACGAGTTCTGTGGAACCTTTGAGAGTGATGGACTGGCGAACACTTGCTTGCTTGCTTGGTGCCATGAAAGAGAGTCGGTTGGCCCTTGCACGTGGTCGTTCTTTGAACGCGAACGCGAATTGACGTACTACACCGGACACCATCCCCCACCCCCCCAATCATGCCCAGCACGTCCACCGGTCTATCACGACCCATTCCTGCGACCTTGGACCTACCCATCCTCCAGGGCGCAAGTCAAGTCCTCCAGGATTATTTCGTCAAGGATTCCCAAATCATTCCTGACATTGGCGACCTCCTTGTCATTCGTAGGTCCGTTCAACCATACCTGCAGTGGTCGAAACTCAACCTCACTTGCTAGCTGGTGCATCGTCCTCGGCATCTTACTCTGTTTTTCCCGATGATTACCGTGTCCCATTTCAAAAGAGGAGGTTAATTGGCATTCCCGAGGGCTTGTTCCAGTTCTACAACAGCACGTCTTCCTATACTTCCTGTAATTTTACGCTTACCCATTCCCATTCCCATTCCACAGCCACAGATGTCGTCTCACATATGGGTCTCCTCTCGGAGATAGAGAGGGTCTGGGTTGCGATAGACCACAAACTGTTTCTCTGGGATTACATGGAAGGGTGTGTCTCTCATCCTGATCCCGACTGAACGCACCAGTTTAATTATTGGTCTCAGCCAAGACTTGAGCTCCTTCGTCGACCAGCCAGACGTTATCACCCACGTTGCCATCGTGAACCCGAAACTTGGCGTCTTCGTCGACGAGATCAATCATCTACTCGTTCTCTGCACACCATTGACCGTCATACTTTTGGGGGTTTCTGCTACAGACGTCCGTGGACCCAATCACAGGACTCGCAAAGAGATCAAACTGTTTGACTTGGACATGTCCATGCCGTGTGACGTGGAGATGATTTCCGTAGCAGGAACCGCTGACGGTCGAATATTCATGGCGGGCTCGCAGGATGGGCACCTTTACGAGCTACATTACCAAGAAAGAGAGGGTTGGTTTGGTCGACGCGTTCAGCTGATCAATCATTCCGTGGGTAGTGTACAGAGTTTTTTCCCCCGCTTTGCTGCTACTCGAGGAGAAGGTATGCTCAATCATGGCGTTGTTTTACCATTTCGCTGAAAAGGCCCCGCCCTCCTTTCTAAGATCGAGTCGTCTCTGTGGTATCAGACCCGAGCAGAAATCTCTTCTACACGCTGACTGCGAATAGCATCATCTCTGTGTACTACCCAACCAGTAGCAAGTCTGTTCAGCTTTCGCAGACTATTCAAAACTTGTACAAACTGGCTCAAGAGAAGGCGCCTGGATCGCCTACTATCACGCCAAAACATTTTCATGTCATTGCTTTGCATGTTATCACTCAAGAGGAGACCCGATCTGGTTTACAATTGATGGCCATCACTGTGAACGGCATTCGCCTGTATTTTTCTTCATCTACTTCCCCATATCACTCCTACCCTGCCGGTGACGCGACGCGCATCCAACGTTCCTTGCAATTGGTCCATGTTCGTCTCCCTCCCGCCAATCTGCTCCATCCTGATGAACAGTCCAACCCTTACTTTTCAAGTGGCGCGACTTACGCATCTCGTCACCCACAATCCCCACCAACTTCGCGTCCATTTGTCCTGTCTGAGCTGGAACACTCGGTATACAGTGCTGGCCTGACTATTGCAGCACATCCTGGGGATACAGAGGGCACCGATTTTATTCTTTGCACGTCGCCCGATTTAACGCGCATTGGTACTCTGGGTCAGACACACCCACAATCGTCGCAGCTGGCGGGGACCTCCTTTGGTTCTGGTGCTGGTGCTCAGCGTCCGCCTCTGACCGAGAGAGCAGCTTTGCTCGCAATTCCGGGGCGAACGTGGGGTATGGCTGCCCTTCCCCGACCCAAGAACACAGTCCCTCTTGTCGGCCAGAACTCGAGCGTTTTGATGCCAGTTGTAACAAACGAACTTGCATACCAATTTTTAGAGCCCCCACGACAATTTCTAGTCCTTACAAATGTTGGGATCACCGTGTTGGCGAAACGTCGTGCGTTGGATTGGCTGCGCGATGCCATTGAAGAGGTGCAAGCCGAGGGAAATGTCCAGCCTATAATCGACTTCCGAGACAGGTCATTACCCTCCATTTTAGGTTCGGCCGTTGCACTGACACATGTCTAGTTTTGGCCGAGATCAGACCTGTGCTATGCTTCTAGCTTTGGCCAGCGGAAATACGTCCCTTGAGTTTGGCGAGCAGTCCATCAGCGGATCAATTATTAACCTCCCACCTGAACTCACTAATGTTGCGAAACAAGCTTTCTACGATTGCGGCGAACGCCCAATGTGGGCTGAGCGTATGACATACGGCGCTAGTGGGTGCTTTCCGGGTTGCGACGCCACCAGGCAACTGAATACATACAGGCGACGGTTCGGGCACTGCCCTATTCAGTGGAAGGAGGGAGGGTTTCGCGATCTATTTCGCTAGACTGGTGCGGCCAATGTGGAAGAGCAAGTTGATCAAGCCGGGGTATGTGCTTAAACCGTTCTCATTGTGGTACCACGCAAATTCCTTTCAAGCACATCAGGACCGCACTCCAACATACCTGAAGAAATCTTGCTTATGGTTCAAAGAAATCTTATTGCTCTTCATAGTTTCTTAGAAGGGAATCCCCACCTCTTCCATTCCACCACAGGGGATTATTCAGGTGCTCGCGCTGCACCTGCCAGTGATCAGGAAGCATGGAAGGTCACGACCTTTTCTTGCGCTCTGTTCCACAACTGACACGTCACTATCGTTCCAGGCGGAACAGAAGTCGGTGGCAGAATTGCAAGCGCTACTTGCACGAACAATTGAAGGGGTCTCATTTTTCCTCCTGCTCATCGACCACCGTATTGGCGAACTCATTAGCCAGTGGGTATATCCTCTGTCTACAATATCCACACTACTGATGAATTTACCAGAACGGGTGATGTTACTCAGAAACTCATCGACTCTATGACATTTGAAGAGCTCATCACTGGACAAAATGGCGTAGTCGTTTCGAGAGCACTCGTGAACGTTATCATCGACCAACAGATCGGCCAACAGATCGCCGTGAGTAATACGACATAACTACGGCAGCTCTGCTCATATATGTGCTAGGTCGACACCATCAGCGACATCCTGCAAACTCGCTGCGGCTCATTTTGCAGTACGGGCGATGTGATGCTATACAAGGTTTGTGTGTCTCACATTCGTCGGTGACTGCTGATTATGTTTCTGCAGGCCAAGGAAAGTGTACGAAGAGCCGTAGAGAGCCGCAACCCTCAAGAACGACAAGGCTATCTTGGTGAATCATTGAGGTGCATCTCTTGGCCGGATGCCATCTTTCGAAACTGATCAAATGGTCAGGCTATTCATGAAGGGCGCACGCATGATGGCATTCGATAAGCTACGCGAAATTATCGGTGATTACCAGCAACTAGATTTCGCAAAAGGTGCCATTGAGCTTCCACTACACTGTGCCGAGGCACTAGACAGTGGCGGCATTGGGAAGGAGTACTGGCAATCTGTCCCCTCACCGGAACCTTTGAATTCGCTCGGAGGGCAAAACACGACAACCGACCCTCGAAGAACTGCCTGGGAGCAGCGCTCAAATTGCTATGACTTAATTCTCGACTCGCTCGAGGCTTTTGAAAACAAGGTAGCGGCTGGTGGTGACACCGCCGAACGAGTGCGGGCCCATGCCTATGAGTTGGCGTTTGCGAGCACCGACGAGATTTTCCATTCGCGATTATACGAGTGGCTGATCTCGAGAGGTCTTGCCGATGAGTTGCTTGAGGTATGTCCGAGTCGGTCATCTGGGTGGTTTGACTACTAAACTCCGACGTCATACAGATGCGCCCCGCTTACCTTCAAGCTTACCTCCAACGCGAGCCGGGAACACTAGACAAGTACCAGCTCCTTTGGCAGTTTTACGTCAAAGACGGCCAGCCTCTCCGTGCGGCCGAAGTGCTCGCTACCTTGGCGGAATCATCCGAGTATGTATCCTTCGAGAGCTCATGTGGTGATGTCTCTCAAGTTCTTCTTAGATTTACATTATCCTTGTCCCAACGGATAGAGTATTTGACGCTCGCTGTTGGCAACGCGAAGTCCCACCCCGTATCAGCTGGTGGTAAACACGAGTCCGCCATCGCCTTTCTCACGGATCTCGAGGAGAAATTGGACGTCTCACAAGTGCAACTTGAGATATTCCACACCTTGTCGCCTCGCCTTCAGCAGCAGCCGCCCGA
Source organism: Lactarius psammicola (assembly GCA_025769895.1). Lineage (NCBI taxonomy): Eukaryota > Fungi > Basidiomycota > Agaricomycetes > Russulales > Russulaceae > Lactarius > Lactarius psammicola. The sequence goes on along the minus strand of WTXK01000012.1, from coordinate 471,755 downwards.
CCCCGATCTAGCAGAGAAGGTTGAGTTGCTTGAAAGAGGGTTGTTCAATATTACAGAAGTACGTCTTCTGATCCATTCTGCGGCGCCCGTGGATTCATTAGTGTTACTTAGCTCTATCAAGTGTATGCCGATCCATATGACCTCCTCACGATTAAATTGCTGGTCCTCCACGTGTCACAACACCAAGACGAAGCGCTCGTCAAAGACATTTGGAATCGCGTGATCCACGAAAGTTCGTTCTATCTCATTCATATGATCCGACGCCGCTCTGAAATGTCGGAATAGCCGTTCAGGGTGTTCCACCCGCAGAAGCACTGGACTGTATCCAGGGAAAACTGGTCCCACTTGGTCAGCGTTTCCATGGCTCTGATTCAAGTTTTCCTTTCAGTTCGTATTAGTGCTTCTCTGTTATCCTAACAACATTCTGATGACCGGTCGCGATAGGGTATCTAGCCCATCTTTTGGTCGAGTTCCAGCTAGCGAATGCCGACGTCGCACCACCGGGCTGGGCTGTCCGAGTTTTGGCTCGGTGTGGCATAGCATATATGGAGATATGGGACGTGTTCCATCAGATGTATGAGTCTCAAGTATGTCGTCGTGGTCCTAAAATCACAAAAAAAAGACTGGTTCTCAATTTCCTTTGGCCTAGGTTCCTCCATTCTGTCAACAGTCAAGCATCCAGACACTCTCAGCTGCGATCTGTGTGCTTTTCCAGGATTGGCTAGAAGCCGAGAGGCATTCTCCTAGCGAATATTTCCCAGCAGATCGTATTGACTCTGCTGTGGAGCAGTATCTCCGAGAGTTGGAGGCCGGTGATGCACAGAAGGCCACACGTGAGGGTTACGAGCGCGTACGGCGGGAGCTTCGGCGATTTTGGTAGTTTCATGTTGTGAGGGTAACGCACACGTATCCGCAGGGGCTAGACGACCTTGTGGCAGAGCACTGATATAAAGTGGGCCCTGTTGTAAAGGAGCAATTACAAACAAGTGCCTATGTGCAAGTAAATTACGCGTTGACTTCGAGGATGCTCTCTTCGGCGCGGAGCAGAATACGTTTGGTTACCGACTCCGTAAATTTGTAAACTTGGTAGACGACCCTGGTAAGGTCCACGCTGAATAGACAGACACGCGACAACAGGGATTGAAAATGGACCTACCGTAACGCTCCGACCGCAAGGAGAAACATTATAACAACTGCAGCCGTGTCACCTGAACGGCTACCACGTCTTCCCCGATTTCCCCTGGAACGGGCAATCCACTGGAGAGGTCCAAGGAGTGGCAACGAGAATAACATATGGATTAAAGATGCCGCGCCGACTACCGGTAAACCCAAGATAAAACGGCGAACAAAGCGCCACACAATACCAGGGTCAGACAGGGTCTCCGCACTTTCAGGCGCAGTGGAGGATCCGAACGCATCAGGGTCAAAGAGACCACCAGTTTCATCTTGAATGATGCGCAGGGCGGCTCGAACGAGATCGCGCCCAACGGAATACGGGTTTGTCCAAGTCCAATAGCCCCCACCCGATATATAGACGGACGTAGAAGAGTCGTACGAGCCATACGAGGGCTCATCCAATGGAGAAATAAGGGTGGTCGTCAGGAACGACGACGCAAAAACTATGGCCGTGAAGAAAACTGTAGATAAGGTTGCAATCGCGACTAGAGAGGATGAAATTGGGTCACGAGCGAGGTACAGGACACGGCGAACCTACCTGGGTTAGTGGCGAGGCCAACTATCTTCGTGCGGGCGAAGCGGTAGCGGTAGTGGCACTGCGGACAAACAAAAAAGGCGGAAGCATTTAGAGAGGTGTTCCTCCAGCGCTGGAGGCAGGCGAGGTGTACGTGCTGATCGAAAGGGATTTGAATTGAGCGCAGGTTAGTTGCAATCGAATATCAGAGAGGGGGGACATGCCCTACGCTGACGGTGCCGCTGCACAAACAGGGCCGAATGAGGCGGCCCAGGGAAGGATCAGGCCCATCAAGGCATATCCTACATTGTGGCCGATCGTGCTGGTCGTCATTGGGTACCTGCGCCGCCACGGCGGGATGATGATATTGTGCCATCTAGTATGGAATATATGCGCGTGAGTATATGTGTGTGTGTGTGTGCTTGTTGTTTGGCGTGACCACCGTGACGACGGCTGAGCTAAGCTGGATTGGGAAGCGCTCAGGGGTTCCCAAAGATGGAACAAGGAACATGCGATGAAGGGAACTGACAATTAAGCTTTTGACCTATCGAAGCGCTGCTACTTAACAAGGCTCGTAAAATGAAGGTGACTATAATATGGCGCTAAAGTAAACTACTCTATCATAAAAAAAAATTAAAGAGACCACAGCCTTTTTTGCTTAAAAAAAAAATAAGTAGCGCACACAATCTCTTCACAGTTTCACAGGTAGCAGCGCGAAAATGTGCTGGGCGGAAGCGCCGACGGCCATTGGCCCTCGCGAATTGCGTTCTCCCATTCGTTGGCATGCGAGCGGTACAGGTCCAGTGCCGCGCGTGCATTTTCCAACTGGTCGGCGCAACAATAACAAAGAAGTCAAGCCACCAATGCAAACGTAAGTACCCGCTCTTTCAGGATTTCGAGGGATAACGCACAGGATTCTGTTGGCCTTCCTGACACCTCCTTCCCATAAGGTGAAACGTTAAAGTTGATAATCGAACGAGTTGGGTGGGTGATCGAAGTGCGTTCCGGAATGGTTGATACAATGCGACGTCTCGGGTGTTGACGGCGGGATGTGGAATCCCTAGGACTAGATCAGCGAAGCGACGGTTAGGCTCGGCTATAATCGTCTCCTGAAACGTGATGCCAAAGCTACGTGCCGGAAAGGTCGTTCCATAGACTGTGTCCAACAATAACCTTGTCTTTGATCAAATCAGCGACGTCTCGCTGAACGTCATTGAACTTCATAGCAGTAGCTTTGAAAGAGCGGTGAGTCTGTGGACGTAGCGTGATAGCCACAGTGAACCTACGGGAGCTGAGGTGCGCGGGAGTGATGCCGGTTGTTGATGTGCGGTAATCGGTCACCGTCATAGTTGGAACAACGTAGCATTCTAACAAAGTGGCGCCCCTGAAATTGCAAATTCCGACGCGGCTGTTTGGTCCGTTCTCAATACCTTCTGCTACAATGCCGCGGGATGCAGAATGAGAACTCACGCGACCATGGACGTATTGCCGCCTGGACCGACGCCAACAACAGTACAGGATAACGCGAGTACTTGGTCAGCAGTAGGAGAACCGTAGTGAGGGGCCATTTGGGCAATAGGTTCCGAAAGAAAGGAGACGAGGTGAGCGAGCCATCTTTCTCGAGCACGAGGCATTTATGGAGTGGAACTAAATGTAGATTACGATCCTAGAAAAATTCCTGTGGCTTTGCGGCGTGTTTTGACATCGCCGTCTCTACAGTACACAGAGGCGATAATATTAAATTCCCAGGACATGGCCGCCCGGTACTTCAGCAGAGCAGTAAGACGAGGTGCCGAGAACCAACAAAGTGAAGGTGGAGAGCGTGGTCATGGAAGTCATTGACAACAGATCATTCAGCTAAGAAGTGGATGGCGCAGATTACAGTGGTATATGCCTTTTTTTTTTTTTTTTGACATTTGCTTCCAGATTTGCGATAAGGAGCCAAGCAACGCTACGGAGAGGAGCAACGGACGGCATTCTGTAGTTCGGCTGGGTGGGGGTCAATCGATTTAAAGTGGAGATCAAAACCAATAAATCTGGGGGTTTGGGGATTATTGACGCGTCATGAGGGATCTACAGGGAGGGAAGACTCGGAAGATTCAAACTATACTGTATCTTCTATTATCGGACATTTGAGAACCCCGGGCCAGCGTTGGCAGCAAGACACACGGAGACAGCTCAAAACGACAGCGGGTGAGGTATCTGACGGTTTGGGCGGAAGTGGCAGTAATCAACTAAGGTTGAGCGACGCCTAGACGACCGGGGGAATGGAGTGTAGGAGTTAGTAATAGTAGCCGTAGTAGCCACGTGCCGAGCGTGGTGGATAACATTTTGAAACAAGGAGTACCCAGTGATGGCGAGGGAGGGAGAAGTTGATCATTTACAAGCAATCGTGGGGAGAAGACCCACTGAAACTACAGTATTCATATTAAGATCGGCAATCGGTCACCCTTCTATACCTAATCTCGGCTTCCTCGGTCATAGTAGCGATCTCAACATCCTCGATGCTCGACGTAGTAGCCGATCCGTACACAAACGCTCCGTCCCAGCTTTTCCTAGCCTCAGGTCTGGACTCCGTGAAAGACTTCGCCGTCTATGTATCTCCCCATCGACCACTTCGCGCTCCAGACTCCACATCCACCTAATCTTCTGACTTGTCTTCACACAAGTCAACCAGTGTCTGATCAGGTCCACCCTTTTTCTCCTTCACCGCTAGGGCTAACGATCGTCTTTCCACCCCAGGACTGACAACTGATTTGCCCCATCGGCGTCGAAACCGTCCCACGAGCTTGTGCCCAATCACACCACAGTGTTTCACTCCTTTCAGATGGCCTAGTAGGAGGAAAAGTGTGGTGCTGTTGGGCTTTATCTCGGGACACACAACGCGGAAGCATTGTAAATCCCGAAGTGCCCGATAAAACGTCATGAGAGTGCGTCTTCTTGGCTCCGCCGCCACGTGCAGATGTACGAGCCGCAAACCCAGATTTCTTGGATCTAAGCTGAGGAACTGAGCAGTCACTTGCCGAGCGGCTTCTCGTTGTTGCATCCGCAATAGCACCGCCACGGAGGCGTATACAACCTGCGGGGGCGGAATGTCCTCCGCCGATATCCCCAGTTTGGGCAGCTGGCGCATTAAGTGATGGTATCCGCGTAAGGTTGTACATTCCCGGGTCCCGTAGGTGTGCAGCGTTTCGGAACGCTCTGCGTTTGGTGGTGCCCAGAAGCTCAGGCCCAAACGGTGACCGGGACGCCATCAGAAGCAAATGGGGCACGTGAGGGGTCTTTTGGTAAGGTCGATGACAAGGTTGTAAGCATCGGACCATCGCCCTTCGCGGACAAGGAGCCGCACGTAGAGTTTCCATGTTGTAAGATCTTCTGTTACACGGGACGTACGCATTAATTGTAATAAAGTATGAGCAGTGCCAAATGCTGAATGCCGAATGGCCAGCCGCAGAAGCAAGTTGTAGGATCGCGTTGATTGCATGTCTGGAAATGAGCTATGGTATGCCACGAGGGACTGAATAGGGGTATGAGGGGAAGACATGTAAAAATGAAGTAGCCGTTTGGATAGAGGGTCCTCGCAGCGTGCGCTTGGTATCACCACCGCTCGGCGTTTCTTCAAGCTGTCGGAGTAGGTGAACGAGTTCGGTAAGTACGGTGCTGGGTGGTCCTCAACGAGTGTCGACAGGGGGAGAGCCCGATCCGTAGGGTTAACAGGGTGGTGGCGGGTGGTGGCGGTCTGTATTGGGACACCGCGTGATGACCGAAGTGTTAGATTTTTCAGGTTGGAGAGGGGGGGTTTCATGACAGTCCCTCTAGAGCGGCGGAATGAGATGCCATTGAAAACAGGGAGGACGGGTGCAGGGACAGCCGGTGCTCGCGACGAATAACACCGCAAGAATGTGCACTGCACTGTGGATTCGCTACATAGGCGCGAGGTTGAAGACCTGCGAAGCCTGAACGGACACGATGAGAAACTATCATGTCAACGGACCACGTCAGTTGCGCACCGCATAAGATTTATTGGGGCATAGCTTTCCGTGCTTGGCCGCGGGATGAGCGAAGTGAGGGATGGGTATGCTCGAGGTGAAGCAACATGGTGGATCATGCACAGAGTTGGTCACACCATGTCACACAAATAAAGAATGCTGTATCTGTAATACTATCAACTAATCAATACACAATCCGCGTCGTAATCAAAACAGTCGGGTAGGGACCTAATCGTCATGTAGTAGATATCAAGGGAGACTGTGCGGTATAATCCATGAATGCAGCTGGAACGAATAACAAATGTAAGACCACGTTCGCTCGACGTTCAAACCTGTTTCGCAACTAGCCCTCAGTCCTCCATCATCGTGTGACCAACCCGACCGACCAACCACCCAACCTTCGCTATCCAGCTATCCCTTATCTCCCGCAGAGCCTCAAGCCCGTTCCCCTTGACGTCGGCAAATTCATCGAGAACACGCTCCCAACCACGCACCGATTCCTCGCCAAACATACCGGCATGTCTATTTACCACGTCATCCACGTGTTCCACCCATGCCTTCCATTCTTCTAATAGCCGTGAGAGAATCAAAGGAACGAGGGTGGCTTGCGTTAGGGGTGGCTGAGCGAGAATGTGCGAAGTAAGAGACTGCAAAAAGAAGAACGTTTCAGTCGGAGGACACCGATCACGGCGTGGAGGTTGGGGGGTTTCCGAAGACTGAGAATTTGTGTTAGGAGCCCTTTGCGAGAAATAAGGAAGGTATGACTGGAACGATGAAACAAAATCGTTGACGTGAGGCCGTAGTCTAGATACGACATATTCTTCTCGCATCCCGCTGGTAGTATCGGAGACGGCAAACGAGCTGACACCAAAGGATGATTGAGGAACATGGCTACCAAAACCGAGGGAAGAAGTTGAACAAGATGTAGGCTTGCTAGGGTGGCTAGACCCAAAACCAAAGCCGAGGGCTGTGGTCAGCGATATCTGGGACGGTGGGTGATTTGAGTACGGATATGCATCGCGGAGTCTCTTGGCGGACTGCGTGAGGGCTTGCAGAGCAGTCTCTAGGGAAGGGCGCGGAATTAAAGAAAGGATGACGTGTTTCAACGAGGGTTGAGATTGTATCAACGAGTTGAGGAGGGGGAGTAAGGATTGACTTGGTAGACTCGCTAAACAGACAGTTAGTTATGCAGACCATCTAGCAGCCATTCTACTGACCCAGTAGGACTCCAACATCCACATCCTGGTTGCCTATGCTCGGGTTGTGGGACTCCTTGGTTGATCTCCCTTCTTTGTGTTCCTGAGCAAACGCTAAACCATTTCGTGCACGTTTTGGCGTGGCCCGCTTTGCCCGTTCTGGTGTTGGGCTCCTTTCCATCGCGACATCCCTTGCAACAGGGCCATGGCCGGACAATTGGTCTGCTTGTTCTTCATCTTGTTCAAAACGTCGTTTGAGGGTCCTAGGTTGCGGTTGATTGGCGGTGGAGGAAGGTGAGAGGACGGAGCTGGGAGGGGACCACCCAACGAGCGAAGATGGCATGGATAGACTAAGACCAAGGCCAATTTGAGGTGGGTGGCCAAGTGAGCTTGCGTGAAAATCTATTTGTGGGTGGGGTTGAACGACGTTGGCCATGGTCAAAGGTGCGTCGTGGTCACCGTCCAGACAACTTGCTCCCACTCGCTTGGCACCGTTCGATCAAGGTGCCATTCGAGTCACGCGGCTCGCACGTGGCGCGACTGGAATTGTGTCCACTATCCCACCAGTGGCATCCGGGGTGCACAATGCGTTCCACTTATTGTTGCTTTTACCTAGATAATGTGGACCCGTAGTGTCCTCATGGTCAACCTTGATATTATTACTGCTATGGTGTACCCTCTACTGGAAATCACATTTGCGTACACGACCCGTGTGCTCATAATTGTCTTCCGATGCGTAGGCGTTGAGGGCTATTCCCAGACCGACACCCATGCAGTGTCAACAGCTCAGTTTCGTTACCTCTTTTCTTGTCATCAGGCCCTTCCCGAGTCGTAATGAGGGATAAATCAATGTCTTCGTGGGGGAAAAACCCGGAGCACTTGTATCAAGGGCGAATCAATTACCCCAAGTTTACGCTACACGACATCACAGCCAGTGCTTACGTGGGCTCTGTAGTCGTGTTCCTAAGAGTGCAGTGCTTCATAGTCCTCGGATCTAGCCATAAGAATTCAAATTATTATTTTGGTCACCATTGACTTCTTGGCGGCGAGGACAGACATCGGCCATATGCTCAAACTTCCCGCGATAACTACGCAGCTGACCTAGAGCGATGGAAAAAAAAAAGTTGCTGAAGTAGTGAAAAGTGGGAGACATGAGCATGACAAATTGCCTGCCAGTGTGCCCCCATATCAAAACACGGTTTCGGAATCGTTTCTAGCAAGACGGACCTGCCCTGACACTAGCATGATCCAGAAATAGCCAAAAAGGGTCGCGCGATCACACTGTACCAGAGTTTCGTCATACGGCTTACTGTTCTGGAAATCGTGTGTGGATCCCGGGAGTGTCAACGATTTCAGTAGGGCAGGATAGGCTTAGTGGGCTGGGTCGGTGTAAATTGTGGCCAGGTTATCTCTGTGCAAGTTAGAGTAAGTGAGGAATCCCACGGCCCTCGGACCACAGCATGGCATAAGCGCCTTACGAGTCGCTGCACCGCATTCCTGCCTTGCGACAACAACCAGGGTCTGGAGGCTGTCAGCCAGCTTCATTCCCAACCACCACAAGTGGCCCTGACGAAGATAAGGGAATGACGTCCTCTGTCCCCCTCCAAACCTATAATCAACACAGATCACCGAGAGAATACACTGACGACTTTGATGGTTCACCTGCACGAAAGAACACCTTGTCGTATGCAGAGGAGGCATACGATCCCTACGCCGACACACCGGGAAAGTCCTGGGGTAACACGGCTTTTGCGGAGTCTGCAACGGACTCGGATGTCATGCACAAGCCCAGTCTTAGCTACGACTCAAAAGAACTGGGCAAGTGACTTGGCCAACTCCATGGTGAATATTGGCCTCACGAATCCTCACAGATGAACCGACAGACTTTCCTTCAACACGCGGACCCCTTATGAGTGACAAAAGGCCGTTACTCGCTCGGTGGTTTGACCCGGGGAGGTATCCGTTGCAACAGCGAATTGAGGACAAGAGACGTGGCATTGGTCGCCAGAAGTATCCAGTCGTAGGTCCGTGGAACCAACAATTCGTGCATTTATGCTCGAAAGTGACGATTTCGTACTAGTCTGGGCATTAACTATTACCATGGTCGCCGTTTTCATTTACGAATTGGTGGTCAATGCCCAGGCACAGGGTAGCCCTGTTTCGTTTCATGTGGGCCAACTTCCCGATGCCCTCGTTCGCTGTCCTGATCTGAGTGTAGCCCACTGTCAATCCGATGCTAGGACCGTCTGGAAGTGCATTGATCCGGGTCGGCGCTCGCTTTCCGCCATGCATGAAAACTGTTCCGTCCGTTCCTGTGACGCTACAAATGCCCTGTGAGTCATCCTCCACCGTCTCTCACGTGGCTCATCTCACCTCCTTGGCGCTTGCAAGGTCTTAACGATACCGCCAACCCACCTGATCGGCTTTGCACGATCGAGGATCTTTGTGGACATGGGGGCTTCCACGGTAAAGAGCCCAATCAATGGTGGAGGCGAGCACACATCTTGCTTCAGCGTACGACCTTTAACCGTCACCTATAGATTTATTACCCCTATCTTTTTGCACGCAGGTTTCATACATATCGCACTAAACATGCTGGCTCAGCTCACGGCAGCAGCAGAAGTAAGGGCTCGCCCGAATATACCAATACATTGACTGATTATGTGCTTCCAGATTGAAAGAGAGATGGGATCCGGTGGCTTCTTCATATTGTATTTCGCAGCCGGGATATTTGGGTAAACGAAAGCCATCTGGTCACCCTATATGCGCTTACCGTTTTTCAGCAATGTCCTCGGCGGGAACTTCTCCCTCGTGGGTGTGCCATCTGTCGGCGCTAGCGGTGCAATCTTCGGGACGTTGGCCGTGAGACAGAATACTACTCATGGATATTCAATGGCTCATTCGTTCTAGGTTACATGGGTAGATCTTTTTGCGCACTGGAAGATTCTTGACAGACCAGTGCGAAGGGTATGCGACTCTCTTCGAAGATTGAAGGAATTACCAATTGACCCTCGTCTAGTTCTTCTGGATGCTAGTCGAGCTCATCATTGGCGTAGCAATCGGCTACATTCCTTGTGAGTTGGTCGAACGCTCTCATATGAACACGGGCTAATCTTCTACAGATGTGGACAATTTTGGTCAGGACGTGATTTCCGAAAACAGTATGCGATACTAACAAAGAACGTTGGATAGCGCACATTGGTGGTTTCGTGATGGGACTTTTTGTCGGCACAACTTTCTATCCTGTCATCAGCACAACTAAGCGACACAAGTTGATCACTTGGGGATTCCGTCTCGCTGCCATACCCATCGCCATCATTCTGTATATTTTACTGATTCGAAACTTTTATACCTCGGATCCTTACGCTGGTGAGCATTCCACATTTCAGTAACTCTGATGTCTCGGTGACTGTGACTCCCAGCATGCTCTGGCTGTCGATACTTGTCGTGTTTGCCAACATCTGCCAACAATCACTGCAAAGGGTATGTGTCATTTCGCTTCAGGTTATTTACATATTTATATGTCAGAAAATCGACAGAACTGGAATCACCACTGTCAGTGGCGTTAATACTACCAGTGGATCTGCGATATAGAATATGTACAGCACATCCTGTGCCATCGTCAAGCTTGATTCGGACTATAATGCACTATGGACTACATACATATCGGACTGTTGTTGTGTTTACTATTCATCTTCGATAGCTGTCAGTTGACTTGAACTTCGTGACTTTTCCTTATTCGTGAAGCACTGTCCAGGAACTCACGATGCCAACTTCAGTCAATATTGAGGCCTTCGCTCTCTTTCCACCTCTTCATCAACGTATTACTCGGAATTGCGAACGGGTCAAGAACTTTCTGAGCGGTTTCAACGCCCGCCACCTGGCAATTCAGATGGGTTCCAAAAGCCCTAACTGGCATTCGGGAATTCGCACTGACTCAGCGTACATGAAAGGCGGTCAAGTCCACCACTCACCTGCACGAGCACGGACGCTTGATCCCAGTAACTGTAAACGGTATTATCAGTAGTGGGGCGTCTGACATACAGGCGCGGCAATTACATGTGTCTGTTACCGCAAAAAAAGAAAAAGTTAGCAGGCTCTTTCTAGGTGTGTCGAAGTTTGGGGGCGCATACTCGAACGTCAACTTGTCACCCCGGAATGCGATGACACCGACCAATGCAATCTGGAAGGGCTTTCCCGTTGGTTTAATTCCGGGGAGGAAATAGTCGATTTCCTGAACACGATTTAGCACCGAGGTGTGTCGATGCGAAAAAAAGTCTTGCCGTGGTGTGAGTTGCCTTGAAGATCATCTCGTCTATGATTCTATCTGCCCCGACAGTCCGTGAAACTACGATAAGCTCTGTATCTGGTGGAGTAACCTGATTCGTCGTTAATTCTGTGCATGAGGAACACTGGGAATACATACATTGGTTCCCGTGAAGTGATACTTCAAATAGAAGATCAGAGACTATACCGGAGAGGCGGAGGAAGGTGGTGCGTACTTTGTAAAACCGAGCGAGGTCATCATATCCAACGCCACCTGTCAAAGTGGCTACGTGATTTACGTAGGGAACCTTGACCTGTAATTGACCAGATGTCAGGAGGCCATGCAAGAGGTGGAGGAATGGGTGACCATCGTGGACATGGTTTCTACGATCGAGGTGAGTGAGAGGACGACTCTCTACGAAGACGACAGCCTAGACCACTCACTGGGCGCGTCTCTTTCGACGAACTCCTGTAATGCATTCGAGTTGATTGACTTTCCGGCTTTTCCAAAGTGAAAACTCGTACATAGTAGGTGTGTCTTTCCCAAAGCTTCTCAAGGTCGAAATGAGGGCCCAGTTCTCTTCGGAGAAGCGCTAGTGTTCGACTGTACGATAAATTCGTCGCGGAGCGAATGTATGGGTCCACGGAGCTTGATTCCCCCGCTTGCACTAGAGCGGGAGCCTTTGTTTTGAATGGGAACGGAGGGTCGAAGGGAACGCTGGGATATGTGTACACCGTTATCGGTGGATACTCGCTGGCAGATCGAAGCTGAGAAGCCTCTGAATCTGCGAGTAGCTGGAAGGCTGCATGCGTTTCCTCCTGTGAGGAGGACAGATGAACTATCGTACTTTGACACGACCACATCAAAAACTTTGGGACGTTTCGATTCACTGAATGAATGTACTCACGGCAGGACTTGACCCGCAGAAGTTCGGGGAATAAAAGCTGCTGGACTTTCGCACGAGATGGCGAAATGTATGCACACTCTCAAGTTTGGGACCTGGTGTGAAGGATCCAGGAAATTCGAGATAAAGACAGCGTCCTCCCGAGTGACGCCATACGTTATGATCGCCCAGCTGCTTCCTAGTTCACGAACAGCTCTGAGTGCCTCGCGTGCAGCTGTGTTGCGGTCTTGCTCGGCACCCGTATAACGAGGACGGGAAACCTGCACGACAGCATATCCCTCTTCGGAGAACTGACACGACAAGTCGAGCTATTGCCTGACTCGAAAGGAACAACACGTCGTGACTTGCCTGCTGGCACCATCCACTCTGCTCCTCATCGATGAAGATGACCAAGACCGGGACGTGTGTCACGGATGCGACAGAAGATTGAAATAAACGATACATTTCATGAAATGTACGATATTTGGAAGGATGCAGACCTATGTGGCCTTTGGGGATTTCGACAAGAGGCGGAGAGGAAATACTGCCGCCATTCTCACAGGGGGTCGTGCGGAATCTTTTTAGGGGTGGAAAAGAAACTAGATACAATCGCGTTCCTATCTATGCGTGCTACTACTGTAATAAGCAGTCCATGAGAGTGGGTACATGCTAGGGGGGGGATAACAAATGGTAACTCGCACAGTGCACTGCACCGAACTAAGGGGTCATCAACTGCTTGCTCTACCCTTCGTTCTAATCGAAGGCCTCCGAGTAAGGGGAGTGGTCCGGGCAACTTCAGCGGCAATCTCGCTCTCTTGTTCATCGCCGGAGCCTATGGGATTAGGTGGGAACATTTCACTATCGTACTCATCTTCTTCAAGGCCCTCAATATGGGCGGGACGGGTCCACCTGGCATGGGATCCTACGCCATCTACCCACTGTAGAATATCTAGACTGGTTTCTCGGAGGCGTCTAGTCGTTATTCGCCAGGGTATGCTTCCGAAGTTCCGTTTACTGGCCCTGCTGACACTTCGGACATCTAGGGTTCCGTTTGCGACGTTCTCGTTCTGCCATAACGCTGGCATCTTTGGCGAGGCGGAGAGTAAGACCGGATCTGACGGTAGAAGGAGGGGAAGCATATATCGAGAATCTAGGAACTCTCCCAGGACTTCTGGCGGCCTGACGGGCTCCCAAGAAGCTGCATCTTGATCGAAGAGGAGGTCTATGTTGTGCCGTGCAGCTGATGCCTCCACGGAAGCAGAAGACACGAAGGGGACCGCATGGGCGCTGACATTGTCATTCAAGATAGAAGCGTCATCACGCTCATGCTCTTCCATCTAAAACAGTAGATCGGCAAGTCGGCGTGTGACCGAGTTGTAGCAGGGCAAAGAACCTTACCTCCTTTCTCAGCGCTTCCACCCCTAATTTCACTCTGTGGCGTTCCCAATCTTTCTGAAGCTGTGCAAGATATTGGCTACATTCTTCTGTCATATGACCCTCGTTGACTTCGTACTTATAGTCTTTCACGGCACGTCTCATCTGCTCGGGACACCATCGGCGAAGACTTTTTTAAGGTCTGCAAACGACAACTTACCTGCAAAGGGTTCAAATGTTTCAAGGTCTGAATCGTGGCCACAAGATTCGAGAACTCGGTGATAGAGGATAGGCACTGTTACAGAGATTGCGTTAAAAGCACGGCAACGACGATGTCATTTTGGACAGCTAACCTGCAGCCAGTTTAGCAGGTCTCGCAAAGGAGTCAGGTGGGACAAGACACTGCGAGGGAGGTTTGCCGTTTCTACCCACTCCTCCAATGCGCCCAGGTTCATTCCAATTTGAACAGCGCGAGATCTGTGTGTCACATCAGCTAAGACTACGCTAAAGTAGTTGATGCCTGCGCACCGACACAGGTACTTTTTGCGAGTGAGCACCCGATTGAATACTTCACCTACACAAATAACTTCGACGAAGAAATCAAAGATTATAGAGGAGATCTCACAGGCTATCCAGTAGAACACTTGAGACCACATCTGGGTAATAAGAGCCGGGTTGGTTCCAGAAAGTATTAAAAACGTCTGCAGCGCATCAAAAACCGAGGTAACATCGCTAGGATTCGGCCTTGACAGTGACGAATGTATATCTTGAAACATCGACTGTATCGGAGTACTAGATGAACCGCCACGACTTCTCGAAAAACTTTGCTTCAAAGATGCGAAACTACGATGACTGGGCGGAGGTGACGACGGAACTGGTGATGACGACCGACTTGGAAGGCTTGGTGAGTTAGGAATTCCGTTCTTGACTAATTGTGGAACTGTGGGTCCAGGAACGGGCTTTCTTTTCGGAGTCAATGAACGCAAGAACGACCATTCGGACTCGAATTGAATTCCGTCAAACTCAGAGGGTAGTGGAGAATGATCCAGAATAGCGGCATTGAGAAGTTGATCGGTTTTCCTTTCCACGTAGCGAATAACGAAAACTGCGGAATGCCCGAACAAGTAAGGGACACCAAAGTTTGCAAGGTTCAGGGTGCGTACCAAAGACGGAGTTGATGACCTCCTCAACGAGAACGAATGATCCCAGCAACTCACAGGCTTCGTTGATGGAATTATCACAACGCATGAGATGCAGCCACACAGTCGTATTGCATAGCCAAAATACAAGGCACGGAAAATCTTCCGATCGACTCTGATCAAGTTTTAGCTTGGAAATTTGGGTGGCAGGAACATCCATACGAAAAATGTCTCTTCTATTGCGTCCGTGGCACCGATTATGAGGTCCTCGAGCCACGAACTGTCGCACGTGAGACAAGCAAAGCGGGCCAGCATATACAGCGCGTTGGCAGGCTCTGTGTTTCGCATGCATGGTGTGAAGTCGATTATTAGTGACCGGAAGATATCCGGGAGTGTACGTGGAGAAAATACGAGCATGCTCATATATTGAAATGACGGGGTCTTCCTAATGGTCAGCCAGACAGCCGATATGAACGTAAGAAGTATCACTCACCAGGAGGGCCTCTTCCTCTTCACCTTCGTCCTCATCCGACTCTGAGGTGACAGTCTGACATTCATCGTCTCCCCACCATTGCGGTGCAACCGATAAGACTTTCCCAACATCCTCACGAACGCGTTCTCGCCCGCGCTTTCGTGCTATTCTTCGTTCTGACCGCCGACGCTGCTCTTCCATCCTGCCCCCCGTCCAACCCTCGCCGCGCATGGCTTCCCCTAGAAGGAGAGCGACGTCCTGTCTCCCTGGCATCGTGGAGTGTGCCGTGACGATGTCCAAGGGTGTGAGCCCCCGCAGCGTTTGAGAGAACGGCGAGCAACGATGAGTTAGAAGGAACGAAACGAGTGTCGGTGGAGATATCAAAGCCGCATGGTGTAACGCAGTCCAACCAGCTAGCTAGATGTCAGTGCGACCGAAAACTTATCACCGCAACGCACCGTTATCTTGGTGATTAACGTCGGCACCCTCTGAGACCAACAGGCGGACACATTCTTCCCTTTCCACGTCGCGGTCAGACTCGGAACCAAAGCCGAAAATAGTGAGACTGATTAGACCATGGCCATCTTCATCACATATACCAAGATCAACAAACGCCTGCGCTTGGGGATCTGAGAAGAGGAACGACAACAAGGGGAGATCACCGAAGAGACACGCGCGACTGAGGGAGTGAGAGACGAGTTCCACCCTCTGTGTTGGGTCGAGACCAGAAGAAGGTGCGAGAAGCGGAGAAAGAGTGGAGGGGCTAGGACATATTGGGTGTAGGTCGGGCTCAGGGATGAAGTCGATTGGAGGTTGTGAAGATGTCATCCGCGCTAATTGGACCAGACACAGGTACAATTAATTATAATATACTCTACCCGCGTCAGCGACAAGCTCTCAATCTCCACCTCGACACTCATTACGATATGACCAGTGAAGCGTCTCTCTCGGATGCTACGGCTGATAGTTACCAATCTGATGGTCAAGCAAGGTCGGAGTCATCGTCCCACCAGTCGCCCGACACCGAGGACGAAATTGCCCAAGCAAGGCTCGTCAAGTCTAAAAAGACACTCAAACGAAAGCATCGTGCTACGGACGCGTCTAACTTTGGTGCGACTCTACAATCACTGCTCAAGACCGACACGCCGTCGGAATTACCACTCTCTCTCAAGCCATCGGTTGTAAGAAAGCGAAATGATGAGAAACTTGAGCTCAAGGCAAGGAAGTTGCTCAAGGGTGAGAAGAAGAGCAAGGAAGAAGTAGGTCGAATAAAAGATGTCATCGGCGGCTGGGGAGGTGAGAGCGAGAGGACACTGCGTAAGGTGGCACAGAGGGGTGGTGAGAGTTGTCCTCGTCAACTGTTGGTGTATAGTTATTAAAAGGAAAACAGTGGTCAAACTCTTCAATGCCATCCAGCAATCTCAAGCCAGTGCATCTGTCGCAGAAAAAGAACTGAAAAGTACGCGGGGGTCTGGCAAGCCCACATTACCCGCACCGTCCTTTGACAAGAAATCGAAAACAAAGAATAAGGACATCCTGCGTAAGCAAGTGTGCTATGTTCCATTGTGCCATTTGATTGATCGTTAGACCCCAGCTTTGGACAAGGACAACTTTATGGAGATGATTCGCTCTGGGGGAGTAGTGTCCAAAACGTAGGGTGCTTCGCATGCTCTTAGACTTAGTTCAATGTATATAACTGTCAACGTTGGTTGTTAGTTGGGTAGCACCAGAAGACCAGACCAGGCCTACCCTTAAGTAAGGTGTCGCGTCTTGTCGCCATAAATTCATCCTCATCCACTCAACTCATGGTTCGTTTATGCGTCTTCTCTTTCATTGACACACTCCTCAGAGTGTTTTCCTAGTCATCGTCGAAAACAATCGTCTCAAAAGATGAATGGGACAGGCGACTTGAAGAGGTGGTAGTTTCTAAAGCGTGAGTATACACATTATCCGCGCTCTTCTCAAAACCGTTGTTATGATGAACATATTTTTGGGAATCTCGCCGAGAATCATCGCTGACGAGATAAAAAAAACTTTGCATGTATTATCTGAACTAAAATTCTTCCTCTTTCATGGGATGCGGATAGACAAGGCTAATATACTTTGTCATTAGAGACCTCAATCGCCTCGTCATGGATTATCTCGTCATTGAGGGATATAAATCTGCTGCCGAGGAATTCAGCATTGAAGCGGGGGTTCAGCCCGCTGTCGATTTCGCAAGCATAGAGAGCCGGGGGGACATCCGTGATGCTCTTAATCGCGGTGATGTCCAGGGGGCGATCACGCGGGTCAACGACTTGAATCCCGAGGTAAACTGCTCTCTGCATTCACATCTTTTTTCAGGATTAAACTGGCATGCACCACTCTCAGCCTCTGGGCGGTGATGATTGTGCTAAACCTTCAGTCTTCAAAATGATCTCGCTTTCTTTTCTCATTACTGTTGTCGGCAACGGCTGCTGATTTCCGTGAAAATAGATACTGGACACCAACCCTGCTCTGTACTTTCATCTGCAGCAGCAAAAACTCATCGAGTATATTCGCCAAGGAAAGATCACGGAGGCATTACGCTTTGCACAAGAGGAACTTGCACCTCGCGGAGAAGAGAGCCCAGAGTTTCTGGCGGAGCTCGAGCGAACCATGGCACTTCTAGCTTTTGAATCATCTAGCACGGTACCACCCGCAATTTCGGATTTGCTATCTCCGGGACAGCGGATGAAGACTGCAGGCGAGGTGAACGCAGCGATATTAGAGAGTCTGAGCCAAGGTAGAGAATCCAAGTTGGTCGTATTGCTCAAGCTGTTACAGTGGGGGGAGAGTTTGCTAGAGGAACGAGCTGAATTCCCCAAGGTACGAGTGGGTCGTATTTGACTGGACTGTACTGTAACTTGAACGACAGGTCGACCTGAACCATCGTTTTTAAATAGATTAATAAACAATAACACGTAAATAAATAAATAAAATAAGAATTTGTAGTTGTTTTTGTGGTCGCTTGGCCTAGCCTGCTCGACGGTCGCCCATTTGCTCAATCGCTCAATCGCTCGTTCGCTCGTTCGTCGCTCAAAGCACGACGCATACACCCTCTCTGGCAGTCAGGAAGTGAATCGAGCGAGCGACGTTCTGTTTCTTTTCTACTTTTTGCTATCCTGCCAACTTCCATGGCAGACGACGCAAGGTCTCTTGCTCCCCGTCGAAGACCACACCGTCCAATCCTTGTCGTTGCCAATCCCAGCCCGGACTCGGACAGCGACAGCACTAACGAACGTTCTTTACAGCGCTCTGACGGTCATCTTCACGGTCGCAATGCTCCTCCTAGCCCAACTCCACCGTCTCCCTCCATCGACAAGTCTTTCCATGTCCAACTCGTCTCATCTCGTGAACCTGGCCCCTTGACCACCACAAATCTTCCCTCTTCACATTTTCGTCAACATCCTGCATCTCAGTCAAATCCTGCTCTTTCTTCACCATCAGGGACAAGTTCGCCACCCCCCAGCACTCCAGGTCAGTCACTCCCTCCCAGTGACTTGGTTCCAGATGTGCCCACCAAGCTCGATTTTTCTTTCGGCCCGAGCAACTCCTCAGATGCCCTCATGCAGCAACACGTCCCCCTTCATGCCGGCTCCGCGAGCCATATACTCGGAAAAATAAAGGCTCACATCCCCCGCATGCACCACGATCGCCGTCTCTCAAACAGTTCTCGACCAACTTCTGTACGTTCTTCATTCTCCCCCGTAGCTGCCTCAGCGCTCCAGGCTGATGAATCCATCCAGTCTCCGACTACCACCACCCCCTCCGAACTGGATGGTAACCGCGTCATGAGCGATGGGCGCTCCCCTCCAGTCGACAAATCCATGACCCGGATCTTTGTTACCGGAGATTCTGACCAATATTATACCGTCGACATAACGGGATTCAGGAATGCCGCTTTCATCAAGGAGCTCATCTTCTCGAAAGTATGACCGCCTTTGACTTCTGGCCTGGCTTTCGTGCTGACGTTATCACCCTAGCTACGGATCGAAGACGAGGAACAAACGCGGTATTCCATCTATCGTACAGAAATTGGCGCCTATGCCATCGGCGATGCACTCCCCGACGAGCAACTCTACGAACTCTGTCGTGACCATGGAGATGCCAAAGGCTCTCTCAAGTTCCTCGTCGCCAACTCTTCTGCGGTCGTTCACGAACGAAACCAACCATTGCCCGTCGCGTCACCTACTGTCAGTAGCATACAACCTCCCGTGCTCATCCCTTCCGGCAACTCGATGTACAGCCGTCCACATCCCCGGCAGCGCTCGCGTTCCCGACATGGAAGTGTATCTTCTGCTAGCGAACGCCTCGAGATGATTAATGGCTTTGACCTTTCCCTTTCTGACGATCAGAACGGTGCCGATGCTGAGAGTCATAGATCTACTTTACGCCCGCCACCGAAGCCATATTCCGTGTCAAGCCAGAACCTCGTGCCTCCCTCTCCACGAGGTTCTCGGAAACCGAGCGAGCCTCGTAATGGGTCTCCTGCACGATCCAACCCACGCGCTCATTCGCCCTTCCTGTCGCCAGACCGTTCGGGTCCACACAGTCCTGATCTCCGTCGTGGCCGCCCCAGTCCGTACACCACACTCCCACCACAACAACTACGTCCCGGCCGACCTTCTCCTGAGCGTTCACATCCCGTATGCGACGACAGAGCATTTAATGGTGGCCCCGGTACTTCGCCTCATGGTCGCTCTGGTTCTGATCCTGCCGAGATTCTTGGAGATATCCCGCGCTCGGACGAACGAATGCCGGGGAAGCGTAGGGTCGGTGCAAGCAAAAAAGATCTGGAGTCTAGTAAGTTGAACAGAGAGCCATCTTGGGTCATTATAGGACAAGAAGGCGCCCGACTTCCACGAGTAGGGCGGGAGCCGAAGTCCTCTCCTCACTACCAAACGTCTAATTCTACTTTATCGCGTCCTCCTGGCATCCCTCACATCCCGAGACAGCAACCTCCTCCCCCTCCTGGTGGTGATAGAGAACCACGGAGTTCCGGACGACAAGCTGTTCCTCCTGGCTGGGCCGTTCAATGGAAACCAGCTAGTGGTGACCCCTCTAGTCCGAGCCCACCATATAACTTGAAGATGGCGAAGAGCATGGGTAGCTTACGAGACAAAAGTACGGCCTCATTGTTGACTTCTGCTAAAACTCGTCCCGCTGGCCCTGTTCCTCCACTACCTTTGATCATGTCTCCAGGCCACCTAACACCAACAAAGGACGGGACACCCACGTCCCTGACTGGGGATGTTGGACCCTCTTCGGAACGTGAGGCGAATTTGCCAGTGCTTAACGACCCACCAAAGGCCCAAGCAGAACCCTCTCGACTTCTACGCGTGTCCCCCACCAACTCACGTCCAATCCGCCCTCTACCCCAGAAAGCTCCGGGACAACTTCTCCCCGAGGTTGCGGTCACCGCTGCTCTACCTCAGCCGCCTTTTCCTCTGTCTCCTCCGGCTGGCCTATCGACACCGACCAATTCAACACAGGGCACACTCCCCACACAACCAGATCCCATTCCTCGACCTCGCTCGGTGCTCGACGAAGAGTCGATGTCTCAGCCGCCGCTCCCACTGAGATTACAACGACCTGTCGACTCGTCAGTGTTTTCCGAGCCATTGCAAGAGTCAGACCCGTTGCGGTCGCCTTTACCACCCTCGAACACCCCGCGCTTCCCGCGACAATTACCACCACCTGTCTCATGGGAGGATTCTGGCCCTCAACCCGTCACCAGGATCCTGCCTATTCCTGGAGGGACTCCTGCGATGGACGATCGATCCCCAGACATTCGACCGAGTTCTCTAACTGATGGGAATCCCACTGCTGCTAGTCGTACTCCTCCACGTAGCCCCATTAGCCCGAGAAATCCTTTGTTAGACCCCCGGGAGCGCCTTGGTCCTCGCCCTGACCTTTCTACTTCCGTTTCTATCAAAACATCCCCAGCCGATGTTCCTTGGGGTCCGAGTCAGAGTCGCGACCTCATTGACTTCAACAGGCCCGCGGAGCAGACCGTCATGCGGGACGACAATGCCTTGAAAGCCATCCAGCATCTACTGGACGGCCAGAGTAGCTCGGACGAAGCCACGATGGTGAAACCGAAATCGTTCGTTCTCCCTCCGATCCCGCCGCCGCCTCCGCTTCAAGCGCAAACGCTTCGCAAAATTGGTTATGTACCGCCGCCGCCGCCTTTGCCAAAGCCGGCGGCGGTTCCGTTCCCTGTTACTCATACCCTGTCAAACATTTACTCCCCTCACACTCCTTTATCACCCGATAGCCAGCCTTCCGACCAAGATGGGTCCGACAGCGAGGCTGGTACCCTCTGGCAGAAGCCGATGATCGAAGACGATTCTCTAGCTGATCGATTGAAGTCCACCGGTCGTGGACCACCCCTCACCGTCAAGATCGACGAACAATCTAGTGGGTTGCCAATGCAGGCATCACAGATGAAGAGCTCGGGCAGTAGCGGCGGTGGGCTAACGATCATCCCTAACAATTTCCCCCCGCCACCTAAACATCCGCCACCGTCTCCACCTCTCCCGCACCGGGGCGCACGCACGCCGACGGCCCGGCAGCGGAAGCCTTCCAAGTCCGAGAGCACGTTCCAGGACTCTTCATGGGCATCTCGTCCCAACCCTGAGGAAGTACTCGATAGGCTAGAAGACTTCTTCCCAGACCACGACGTTGACAAACCCGTCATTGAAGCGAGCTCTGGCGGGACGTCTCCAACTGCTGTAGAGTATCCCCCAGCCCCATTGCCATACAATGGCAGGGCTGCGGATAAGCGGGCGAGGCACAAGAAGTCGATTCGAGTAGTCGCAGAAGAACATAATTTGAGGCAGGACAGGACTTCCCGGTTGCAGTCGAGTTCCGCTGCAAACGTTTTCAGAAAACGGAGTACAAAGCTCTGGGATAGTCGGGTCGAGGAGGTCACCCCAGGGCAGATAACATCCGGAATGCCATCGATACCAGACTCGCCGTCGGTGTCAGGATCAGGCACGTCTGCTCCTAGACGTGGGTTCATTTTTCACTGGCATTGTCCCTCATCTAACACCCTCACAGCCATCTTCAAATGGGTTCGGGGGGAGCTCATAGGGAAGGGCAATTTTGGACGCGTCTATCTTGCGTTGAACGCCACGACTGGGGAAATGATCGCTGTAAAGCAGGTCGAGATTCCGAGAACGGCGAGTGACAAGAACGACTCGCGACAAGTCACAGTCGTCGAAGCGCTGAAGCTTGAGAGCGAGACCCTCAAGGATCTAGATCATCCAAACATCGTTCAGTACCTTGGGTTTGAGGAAACACCAAATTTCTTGAGCATGTGAGCTAGTTTCTTTCTCAAGTGTTCGCCCCTAATTTTTGGCTAGTTTCCTGGAATATGTTCCCGGTGGCTCCGTAGGGAGTTGCTTGCGTAAATATGGTCGCTTTGAACAGAATGTGACCAAGTATTTTACCGAGCAAATACTTCTTGGACTAGAATACCTGCACTCGAAGGGTATCTTGCACAGAGTAAGTCGCGCTTGGATTCACATTTACCCTACATCGCTGACATCGTGCATGACAGGATCTTAAAGCTGATAACATCTTGGTTGAGAAGACTGGTATTTGCAAGATATCTGACTTTGGCATCTCGAAACGGACAGACGACATAAACGAACAAAATGTCCTCACTGCCATGCAGGGTACTGTTTTCTGGATGGCACCGGAGGTTGTAAACACGGGAAAGCGTGGGTACAATGCAAAGGTCGACATCTGGAGCGTTGGTTGTGTAGTCCTGGAGATGTGGGCTGGAGAACGTCCTTGGCGTAAGGAGGAAGCCATGGCCGTGATTGTGAAGGTGCGGTCAACTTTTCTTCACGTGAATGTCTGGCACCAAGGTCATCCTCTTTGTAGCTGTACTCTTCTAAGCAAGCTCCACCAATTCCATCAAGCATAGTGCTATCTGATGCTGCCGACGATTTCAGGAAGAAGTGCTTTGCAATGTGTGTCCTTTCTTTTGTCGATCTCTCTACCCTCCTTACTGAAACGACGACAGCAATCCCGATGAACGTCCGTCCGCGGCCGATCTACGGAAGCACCATTACTTGCATCGTCCCCAAGGCTGGGCGTTCACCAACCTCAGCGGCAGTCATGAGATTGCTAAAGAGGAAGATTCCGACGATTACTGATGATTTCACGCGAACACTGCTTTGATAGCTTGCATTTTTTTTTTACTCCAACTCCAAACATTCCCAGGCACTGCGTGTTTAACTCCTTCCCATTCACACCTCGGTACATCGATGTTGACCATTTCTGCTACATTTGACACGCATCTTCCGCTTGCTGCACACATTTTTGTTACATTAGTCCACCTCGTTCACATTCGTATAGAACGGTGTATTTTTCTGCATAGTCTAATTACAGGTCGGATTGAGGTAATAATTCCTAAACCGTCGATCGTCACGATAAGCGGAGACGCGTGTAGCCGATCATCCCAACATTCGACGATAACTGGGCCGATCTGACGCCTCTGTGGAGCAAGAACAATACCCAAAGGTCAGCGGAGGGGATGACATCGCGACCGTACACGGAAGCTTGTTCGGCATCCAATCGCCTAAACAACCATCAATGGGGGAATGACCGTGGCACGGTCTCCAGATCTGTAATTTAGGCAGGTCGCCGGCGCAATAAAACTCATATCACGGAACACCAACGATGCGGAATCTCCAACCCGCGATGACGTACGGAAGCAAGAGATCTGGACGCCAGACCAGGAATGTCCCAATAGATTCCGGTGCTAATTCATTGAGAGCAAGCCTCACGATACGTAATATCTTGAGGACACGACGAATAGGAAGCGGTAACGAAGTATAGCACCTCCGACAGTTAGTAGGTGTTCTAGAGCCCGAAGAACTGGACGCGCAACAAGCTCTGAGAGCTGAATCTCGGCCATAATAATCGTTCAAGAGTGACGACCCCATTGCCTGGACGATTTAGAGGCTAGGCATGATGCTGGGAAAAGCGGGTCGTAGCGAATAGCCCACGATTTGAAACACCACAGAAAAGTTTGGGAAATTACTCGATAAGTGATGCACCAAAGGGAGATGGATCCAAGCATGCTATGATCAGGTTGATGTCAATTTTCCAGAAGGATCAAGTAGTCAAAGACTTTAGCCAATACAGTGAATTACGATCTGATCGGGGGCTTCTTCCTCGTCTTGTGATTAACCAACGAGAACAACGCTCAGAGGAGGGTCAGAACGACCCCCGCCGATGATAACGTACAATCCGCAATGCTGTAACACTGCTATGCCCTGTTCCACTCACCCTCGATATTCGAAATGCCTACAGGAACCTTTGCCTTCACATATCGTGGTATAGTCCTCTCAGACCATACGTTCACGATAATTCGTTGCAGATACGCGTACCTTCTCGTCGTAATCCACCCATTCACCATCCTCGAACGTGACTTCCGTAAAAGGCGTTCCCTTTTCGACGCCAACACATTTCCAGGTTCCCTTGGTTTTAGGGAAGCAAATTATAGACTCCTACTTGTCAAAGATAGGTTGCTCACCCTAGGATCAAAACTTGTAAATTCAAGACCCCTGCAGTCGATCGTGATGAAGGGAGATAATTGTCCGCTGGCGTCGGCAGAGTAAGGTTGTGGCGGGCTCGATCTTTCAAACTTTGCGGAACTCTCGCGCTTGCAAAATCCGCACTTCCAAACGAAGTGAGCAGTGTTGTCCTTGCCTGCGCTGACATGGTGCTCCTCCTAGTTGGACACGATGTAGGACGCGGTTCATTTAGATGCTAAGAACACGCACCGTCCGATTGAGAGATACGACCTTTGGGTGGGGCTCGTGGCAGCTAGTGCACTTCACCTGTGACCAGCTCATACATTTGAGGAATGGATGAAGAGAGAAAGAAATAGACCGACACCGAAGAAGAACTCATAGTCGTCTGAAGCCGGAACGAGATTTGTGACGTTTTCAAGATCAGCTTTGATGGAGAGAAGAAGACGCTAAAAGGAGAGAGAGATAAGAGGAGGAGGAGGAGTAGTACAGGTACTTACCACCATCGCTGTGGTATACTGGGGATCGGATCTTGTTTGTCCGTGTGTTGTCCGTCTCTGCTGTGCTGGCTTGTCACGGACAGTCGTCTTACGGGTCATGTACCGAACCTTGGCCTTCGCTAGGCCTTTTTGCACCTCCGCTCCCCGCGCATTCCCTCGTCACCCCCCTGCAGGAGCCCCTGCTCAGAATGACGTCGAGATACCAATACCTATCAGGGATGCTGCCGCAGCAGAAGGCATAACCCTAGATGACTTCAGCGAGGTCCAGCCCGGGATAAGAGCCCAGTGGTCAGCGGATGACCTCGTTGAAAACGAAAATGATGCTTCCTCCGCTGGCCATCTATACCTCCTCCAGCAGCGTCAGAATTTACATTATCTCCGCTTAATTGAACACGAAATGCCCAAACTCGTCGGTGGGTCCTCCCTTGCTGGTTGGCACGTCTGTGGACGGTCTGATGCCCCGTATTAGCCTTTCGCAAGCCATTCGTTCCTCCAACCTCAGAAACCCCCCTAGCTGTCCGGTCCATGTCTTATGGTGGGGAAGAGCACCCCGTCACTGTGAAGCGTGCTGTTACAGTCGCCGTTTCTCAGCTTCCGCTGAACAATAAACATGCTATCTACAAATTCCGCCTGTTGGCTGGTCCTCGGTGGACACCCACCCCTCCCAAGGATTCGGGAATCAAACTCGGAGAAAACGCAGAGCATGGTTACGTTAAGATTTCCTGTGAAGACTTTCCGGAGCCGGCAATGAATCTCAAATGGGTCAGCGACAGACTCGACGACCTGATCAATGAGGCCAATGTACGTCTCTCTCTCCTAATATCTCCAAACGATAGCCTCACTCTTGGTTCCTAGAATGAGAATGACCGCTTCAAGGACATTCCTGTGGACCGGAGGCACTTGGAGGCCAAGTTGGCAAAGGCCAAAACCGGGAAGGTCAAGCGGGACCTAGCGGGAGGCGTTGGTCGCTACAGTTCCCCGCCTTCTATCAAAGATTTCCCCAAATCATGGCTCCCCCGACCATTGATCAGATCTCAAAAACCTGCCACCATCGAAACAACTGCATCACTAGCCAGCTAATAGAGTCATTCACCTTTTGAATCCCTCCCTCTCGAATATTATGTGGTACGACTACTACTAGTCTCTTGCTATGACGGTCGAAAGGGACGTCTCTGTCTTCATTTTTCCGAATATGGCCTATGGTTCAGCCATTGTCTAGGCAGTACCCACACCCGCTACAGGCCACGTTCATGGGAACGTGGGGATCGACCTGGTTGAATAGAGAAAGGAGCCCAATCTCGTGAATGCTGTCACCATTGTACCCCGAGCGACTGAACGGTAGGACGAGATATGCTTTCGGATATTGATCATGAGAGGCATTTCATTTCGCCGTCTGGTTCTGGTCATTTTTATATCCATGCCATCTCACCTGTTAGGAGGAAGAAGGCGGGGTCCCCACGCGGCCTCACGCGTCACGGCCTCAAATACCGACGTTCCGATTGATGCGCACCTGGAGGCCTCTTCGTGGCTGCCACGCATCACGGTGCGGGGGTGCCCCGCTGTAGACGGAGAAAATGTTTTGATGCTGAAAGCAGGAAGCCTCCGACATTATTACGTGCAGACGCCAGATGAGAGAACTGCACTTTCTAACCTGAGCATGGCTGCACTCCGCGGTATACGTAGTCTCTAAGCCGCGAGTGCCAGTGTGCCACGACACAAGATAATGGATAGAATATGATGCGAAAGAAAGGGTTCAAGTAGGTTGGACCTCACAGTTGGGGGGTGTGCAAGTACGTTAACGTCGACGGTAATTGAAGTACCTGCACTCGTCTTGTTCGAGTACAATCTTCGTATTGACGGCCACGAAAATTTGGACGGCACGGTCGGTCACAGCTAGTCACTTCACGGTTCTCGACACAAAGATCGACCACTTTGTCACTTGGCCACCTTGTCCCTGTAGTGATGCACAAGCGCCTCGAGGCAATTGATCGGAGGGCGAAACAAGGCGTTTGGTGTATCCACAATTGAAAGATTTAGTTACTATATAAATTTGCGGGTACGTCGGCAAGAAAGCACTAGTACAAAGACCCACTCAGCGGACAGATCCCGCTCTTTCTAACAACTTACACCCCTTCGACATGCCACGCGAGCCCTCCGATGCCAGAGCTGCACTGATGACGGTGTACATGTCTCAACGCTCGTCTTTTCTTACTCTATCCGACACACCAAAAGCAGGAAAGAAGCTAAAGGCCGCGGAGCGCCCGCCGCCTTACCGAAGGATATACGCCAAAAATTCGACGACATCTAAAATGTTGGTGAAGACCCTCAAAAAGCCACCACACCGGCGGCGGAGAAGCGACGCCGATGAATGCATTCATGCGATAAGAACAAGCATGAGCGGGCCGGGTTTGGGGCGCATTGGGAGGACGATCTATGGTGTGGGAGAGTCGAGCCGAGCAAACAGGAGACAAAGGTGCAACGGAAACGGAAACGGATTGCCAAACTCCCCAGCGCCGAAGAGGTCACAAGGATGCTTAACTGCGCAGCAGCTCGCGGTGATTGAGGTGGGGATGGAGATCGCGCGGCGAGAGGCAGAGAGCCGGCATGTGCTAGCCAGGAAAGGGATGGGAGAGATGGGATCGTTGACATTGACAAGGGGAGACAGTAGGGAGGGGATAAGTGGCACGGGGCCGGTGTGTGTGAAAGAGGAGATGGAAGATATGGCTCACGCGGACAGGTACTTTGACATGTATATCAACGCAGAGCGGTGTGGATAGCAACGGAATGGCCAAAAACGAAAAGAAAGTTGGCCGCGCGGCAGAGGCAAGGCATGGAATAGGGCGATAAAAAAGAGGGAGAGTGAGAAGGGCTGAACGAGCGAGAAATCAATCAAACATGAATAGAGAATCGCCTAACGTACTCGGACGACTGAGTTTGTTGCTGCCCAAGCCGCGGTTAACCACGAATAGAAAACATAAACAAGACCAACGCCCATCTTCGGTCGCTTCCTTTCTCCCTCCAGTCGTCCCCGACCACTCAAAAGTATTGTCCATTTTTTTTCTTCCTTTTCTTTCTTTTCTCCTCATTTTCTCGCCCTCTTCTAGATGACAGACTCCTACATCTCCTCCCACAATAGCGACCATTCTCCAAACACCAATGGCACAGTCCAGAATGGTTCAAGTCCTTCACTTCCTGGCAACGCTCCTGGTATCACCCCCATCATCCGCAAGAAACTTATGGGCTACGTTGGTTTTGCCAATCTCCCCAACCAGGTACACCGTAAAAGTGTGAGAAAGGGCTTCCAGTTCACTACCATGGTCGTGGGTACGTCTCATCTTTCTCATCCTTACCCCCCTGGCCTCTTCTCTCACGCCATCCTCCCCAGGCGAGTCCGGCTTGGGCAAGTCGACCTTAGTCAACACGCTTTTCAATACCACTCTTTATCCCCCCAAAGAACCCCTCGCTCCTGATGCTGAACGGTCCCAGACTGTTGCCATCCAGAGTATAAGTGCTGGTAATGACCCTTAGTTTATGCTGCTGCAACACCTACACTGAACACTTTTTTTTCTTTTTCTCTTTTCGCCATCTAGACATTGAGGAGAACGGTGTCCGTCTCCGCCTTACCGTCGTTGACACACCCGGTTTCGGTGACTTTGTCAACAATGACGACAGGTACTTGAGACAGACCCACCAGCTGTCCCTCAACTTACACAGTCCTGTTTCATTCTAGCTGGAAACCCATCGTTGAGAATATTGAGGCACGATTTGACTCGTATCTGGAGCAGGAAAACCGCGTCAACCGACAAAAGATTGTGGATAACCGCGTCCATGCTTGTTTGTACTTCATTCAGCCAACTGGCCATGCGTGAGTGCACTTCATAATCTACCACTCGGGCGGGCTATGAAACCTTTATTCCAGGTTGAAGCCTCTCGATATCGAGTTTATGCGTCGGCTTCACACCAAGGTTAACCTCATTCCCGTCATCGCCAAGGCTGATACTCTCACGGACGATGAGGTTGCGGAATTCAAAGCGAGGGTAAGCCATTGACGTTGCACTAGCACTCTTATGTTGACTACTCATACACGGATGTTAGATCCTCGCAGATATTGCCTATCATAATATTCATATCTTCCAGGCGCCCACCTACGAAATGGAAGATGCGGAAACCATGGACGAAGCAGAAGAAATTGCAAGCAAGATCCCTTTCGCAGTCGTCGGCTCTGACCAGGTCGTCGTGACACCAGACGGACGTGAAGTCCGCGGACGGTCATACCCTTGGGGTGTCATCGAGGTTGATAATGAGGAACACTGCGACTTTGTCAAGCTTCGCCAGATGCTTGTACGGACGTATATGGAGGAGCTCAGGGAGTACACCAATGACGTCCTTTATGAGAACTGGCGAACGGAAAAGTTGCTCAGTATGGGAGTGGCACAGGACTCCAGTGTATTCAAGGAAGTCAAGTACGAACTTCTTGGTCTCTCATCTCCTTGCCATTCCTGATTATCTACTCTCTCACGCTAGCCCCGCCTTGCGCATGCAGGAGGAGCGTGTGCTCCACGAAGCCAAACTTGCCAAGATGGAAGCCGAGATGAAGATGGTGTTCCAGCAGAAGGTGCAAGAAAAGGAAGCCAAGTTGAAACAGTCGGAGGAGGAGCTCTACGCGAGACACCGGGAGATGAAGGAGTCACTGGAGAAGCAACGTTTGGATCTCGAAGAGAAGAAGCGGAAGATCGAGAACGGCAGGCCATTGACACCGGAGAAAGGGACGGTGAGAGGCTCACTCTTCTGTCCTGCCACGACGAATGACTAAAAAATTGGTTCCAGCAGCAGAAAACAAGGAAAGGTTTCCTCCGCCCCTGAAATGTTGGACGGTTATTTTCTTTTTACCGACAAAATGCACTTTCATCCATGCCTTCTATTTCATGGCGTGTCTACTGCTCTCTGC
This sequence comes from Lactarius psammicola, assembly GCA_025769895.1. Taxonomy (NCBI): domain Eukaryota; kingdom Fungi; phylum Basidiomycota; class Agaricomycetes; order Russulales; family Russulaceae; genus Lactarius; species Lactarius psammicola. Next base: position 441,725 of record WTXK01000012.1, on the reverse strand, counting down.
GCCACCTTGTCTAGCTCCGGTACTCTACATTCTCTACTTTGTTTTTCTATTGTGTTCCGGCTCTGGTGCACCCAGCACTCCTCACACTCGTTTACACGGATATCCCTGGCATGTTTTGCCTCAGTTTCCCTTGTTCTTGTTTTCGCAGGAGCACCGTGTCCGCCCCTTTGTCGCCAAGGACATTGACGGGGTTTCTTTTTTTTTTTTTCGATGACAATCTTATGATACCAATTCCTGATCTTATCTTGTGCGTGAGATGTGTACCGTAAGCAAGGGAAACCCACTACAACCGATCACAGACTGCTGCATCACCTTCCTTGTCTTGCATTGAACAGCCACAACAACAGAAAATGGCCGACATCCAGGCTCTGCTCGCAGCTTTGGACGTCTTCACCCGTGCCCCTGATAAAGCCTCCTTGGAGAAGGCAAATGCCTGGCTGCAGGACTTTCAGCACTCAGTAAATACAATTTCTCCAGTGGCCCATCGACTACGACCTCTAACTCGTCACCGTCCGTTCGTTCTCATAGTCTGAAGCATGGACAAGCTGCAATCTCATCCTACGATCGTCAGATGCGCCACTTGCTGCAAAATTATTTGCTGCACAGACGTTCAGGACCAAGGTTCGCAGCCTCGCGTTCTCGCTCCAAATCCACTTCACGTTTCAGACAGGTTACCTATGATCTAGCCCAAGTAGACCCTGTACAACTCTTCCCCCTGCGCGACACCATCATCGCTGCGCTCGAATACTTCAAAGATGGCCCTCGTGCCATCATACTACAGCTTTGTCTAGCTCTCTCGGGCCTCGCCCTGCAACTACCTACATGGACGAACGCCGTAGAAGGGTTGATCGACTCTTACGGACAGAACCCCTCTATGGTCCCAGTCCTTCTGCAATTTTTGACGGTCCTTCCTGAAGAGCTTTATTCAAATACGAAGATTCCGGTAACGGTGGGTCGGTCGTGGTCTATCTACTGGGTATCAAAGCTGATCCTTCCTCTTCCTTCTCAAGGACCAAGAGTACGCAGAAAGGAGTGCACAACTACTGGGTTCATGTTCAAAACAGGTCCTTGATATGTTGTCTATATATCTACAGGCACCCGGTAAGTAACTAGTCTCGCATATCATCTCTGGCAACCCTCTACTTAGACCCTCTCACAGGCGTTACTCACGCTATCCAGAACCAAGTATTTGCATGCCTGCGAAGCTGGCTCACAGCGGGTGAAATGGCGGCGATCGACGTTGCAGATTCTCCTATCTTCGAGTTCTGCTTCCAAGCGTTGGCTTCCGACCAGCTTTTTGAGTCGGCCACTAACGCTATATGCGACCTTATCCATGAAACTCAAGAGATCGACGACAACATGGCCGTCATCAAGCGCATCGTTCCTAAGCTCACTGTACTCAAAGCTATTCTCGCGACTGTGAAAGACGACCCAGAGAAGATGAAAGGCTATGCACGTATATTCTCTGAAGCAGGCGAAACCTACCGTTTGCTTATCTTGCAGCACACCGAGGCGTTTTTCCCTATCGTCGAGGCTATTGGGCTGTGCTCGGATTACCACGACCTAGACATCGTACCCATCACATTCACTTTCTGGATGCGACTGGCACAAAGCATGGGCAAGAAAGTAACGATATCTCCGCTGTTACGCGGGGCGTACGAGTCGCTGGTGACAGTCATGATCAAGCACCTCCATTTTCCTCCAGATTCCTCTACGTTGACCGGACAAGAAATGGAAAGTTTCCGGTCATTCCGCCACGTTATGGGTGACACCCTCAAGGATTGTTGCTATGTATTGGGAGCAGAGCAGTGTTTGTTAGAGACTCTGAAGCTGGTCCAAGCAGCTTTAGCGCGGGGTCCTGACTCCCCCTGGCAAGACGTCGAGGCTCCGCTGTTCGCGATGAGGTCTATGGGTGCGGAAGTCGACCCAAAGGACGAGCGTGCGGTGCCTATCATCATGCAACTCATCCCGACACTACCAACACACACGCGGATACGTTATGCTGCCCTGTTGATTATATCTAGGTATACAGAATGGATAAACGCACATCCCAGCCATATCAGCCCATCTCTACAATATATTTCCGCCGGGTTCGAGGACACGGATCAAGATGTCATTGGAGCTGCCGGACAGGCTCTAAAATACCTCTGCCAGGACTGCAAACAGGTAATGTCGAACACATCGTATATCGCTGGCTATAGCTGATCCCACACTGGAAGCACCTGGTCCCTTTCCTTCCAGAGTTACATACTTTCACGGTCAACGTTGGGGCGAAACTGTTACAAGAAGACAAGGTAGTTGTTTATGAAGCCATCGCTTATGTCATATCTGCCATGCCCATGGACCAAGCGGCGCAATCGCTCAAGACGTTCGCGACAAGCATTCTCGCGGCTGTGTTCGCGGTAGCTAACAAGCCAACTACCGCGACCAAGCAAGAGCTACAGGAAGTTGGCAGTGCGTTCACTTGTTATGTTTCGCGATTGTTCACTGAAGCAGCACCTTTGTTCCAAAGATGGCCTAGCAAATCTGGAAGTCATGTTGCATGTCGTTGGGTCATTTGGAGAACATCTCCCACCTTCCTGTCAGGGTACCTGTCAAGAGGTGTGGCCTGTCTTTGACACGTTCCTGGCTAAGCACGGCTCGGACTATGAAAGCGCAGAGCATGTCACGCGAGTTCTTCGCCATGCTCTCAATCTCTTTGGGAGGGCGGTGTTGACGATCGCGGCAGATGTCCTTGGGAGGATGTCTGCCTCTTTCGCTTCATCAGGGATGTCTTGCTATCTCTGGATTGCGAGCAAGGTTCACAGCAGGTTCGGTAACGAGGAGGACCCTTTGCTACGGGACGCGGTTAGGGACGTTTATGAGCGCTCCACGCAAAAACTATTGGTTATGTTGCAAGAAAAATCAGCAGCTACATTACCCGATGGTGAGCCTCTTTCCGTTATTACATGATCGAGATTGTGACTGATCAGCTGTTGGGCACGTACAGTTCTCGAAGACTACGTCAGAATGCTCATGAACATGGTGGAATTTGCACCTGATATCTTCTTCGAATCCTCGGCGTTCCCCGCTGCTTTCCACATTGCTCTCGCCGCCTTGACGCTCATTCATACGGACACCATTTTCGCGTCACTGGACCTTATCCGCATGATCTTGACGCATGACTGTCTTAATTCGGCACCCCTCAAACCTTTACCGCCAAAGTTCCCACTCTATGCCATTGCCATTCACCAAACCATCGACAAAGAAGGCTTTGAGTTTACCAGTCTCCTTCTGACGGGTCTCGTTGGCGACTTCCCTGAAGAAACGGCATCAACCATCGTTACCCTTTTGCGCGTTTTGGCGTCATTATGGCCCGTCCAGTTACAACAATGGATACCCGTGATTTTGCAACGCCTTCCCGTAAGTTCTGTCCCCGAAGAAGCTAAAGTACGTTTCATGAAGGACCTTGACGAGTACGTCTGATACACGGACCCACGTCAAAGAGATTATGCTCACGTAACTTGTAGTGCCATCCGCGTCAAGCAGTATGACAAAGTCAAGTATGCCGTGCTCGGGATACATCGGGCGTCGCGTAAGGCAAGGGATCGCAGGAAAGTGGTGTCTTTGGATTGAAATAACGATTAATCAATGTTTGTACTTATCGTCCATAAATGGAATGAAATTCGGTTAGTTAGTTGTCGACATTACGTAATAAATTTGACGCTGTCAGGCTGGCGTTCGGGATGGGTCGGTTGGCTTCAAGTCAATTCACGTTGTAGCCCATCTCCTGCTTTTACTCCTCAAACATGCTATCCCGCGTTAGCCAATCTCTGGTCACAAGCGGTGAGCTCCCAGCGTTGTACACGCGAGCTTCCGTGCTAAGTTCCGATTACCAGCTGGACGCCGGGCGTTCTCCCAGTCTGCCACCCGTCGGAGTTATGAAAGTACCATTCAAAACCTCCTCATCCACAAAGACACCAAAGTCCTCTGTCAGGGCTTCACAGGAAAGACTGTACGTTTGCACCCTTTTATTTGTTTATTTTTTCAAATGTCTGCATGGTGTGAGAATAGGGAACTTTCCACGTGAAGGAAGCGCTGGCATATGGCACCAAGATGGTCGGCGGCGTTTCCCCGAAGAAGGCTGGCCAGACGCACCTCGGCTTGCCAGTGTTCGGGTCTGTGAAGGAGGTATTTCATATCTCCTGTACCTAGGCAACACAGCCATTATAATGCGTTTCTTTTGTCTTAGGCCGTTCGCGAGACCCAACCCGACGCAACGGTCCTGTACGTGCCGCCCCCGAGCGCTGCCGACGCAATCATTGAGGCAATTGAGAACGAGATTGGCCTCATTGTGTGCATTACGGAGGGCATTCCCCAGGCAGACGAAATCCGAGTATGTCATGTCCTCCCTCCTACTCGTACCGACCCGCTGATGACGACGACGGCGCAATAGGTTGCGAATGCTCTGAAGGGCCAATCCAAGTCCCGTCTCGTCGGTCCTAACTGCCCGGGCATCATCAACCCTCTGGGATGCAAGATGGGCATCCAACCTGGGCACATCCATAAGCCCGGCCGGATCGGTACGTTATTTTCGTTGTCGCCCAGTTCCCGTTCTAGTTTTTGACCTTGCAACGCAGGCATCGTTTCTCGTTCCGGGACGTTGACGTATGAGGCAGTCGCACAAACTACGGACGCTGGTCTGGGACAATCTCTCTGCGTTGGCATCGGAGGAGATCCTTTCCCCGGAACGCAGCACGTTGACGTGGTCAAGGTTCTCCTCGAGGACGACAACACAGACGGTAAATCGTTGCTTTTTTAATACCGATGCAGTTTTTCCGTGAAACTCAATTTTGGAGCAGGTATTGTCATTATTGGCGAGATTGGTGGTACCATGGAGGAGGAGGCTGCGGAATACCTAGAGAAATACAACTTGACCCGTGCCAAACCAAAACCTGTCGTCGGTTTCGTCGCTGGACGCACTGCCCCTCCCGGTCGTCGTATGGGTCACGCTGGCGCCATCATATCCGGCGGAAAAGGTGATTTTCACCGTCCTGTGTCACCCTCTGCTCTACTAAACTAGGATTTATTCAGGTGCCGCAACGGACAAGGTCGCTGCCCTTCAAAAGGCCGGTGTCATCGTTACTGAAAGCCCGGCTCAAATCGGATCTGAGATGCTCAAGGTGGGTTGACCTCGATTTGGGTGTAGCTACCTCTGATTTGTGGCTCTTGTTATAGGCAATCCAAGCTGCGGGTCTAGCATGAAGCTTGGATACTGTTAATAATAACCCTTATCGGTTATGTAATAGAGGATATTCACTTAGAAAAAGATGGTGGCTTTGAACTTTGACGGTTAAGATGACCACTGATCCGTACTCTCCATCGCCTGCGTTTGAAGAAGCCGTGGCATATCTATCAAATGCGTCTTCGTTGACTCGGGTGTCTAATTCCGTTAAACTGGAGGTCCTTCTGCGCATTCGTTGAACCAGCTCTGCATCCTGACAAGAGTTGTTATACTCGATCGATCGTATCACACAGCTATATGGCCTCTTCAAGTTGCTCACCGTGGCTACTTCGCCAAATACGTCCCGCCCGTCGTTCTTTGAAATTGCTGGCCGTGCAAAGTGGGACGCGTGGGCGTTGGCAGCCGAAACCTACGAGGGATGCCCCTCGGATGCCGAGAACCGATATTTAGATATTGCGCGAAGTCTAGGCTGGAAAGAGGGTTCCTCCGCAGCAACGCCAGCGCCAGCGCCAGCAGCATCGGACGACGAGACAGAAGAAGGGCAGGAGGAGAGGGGCGGTAGTGGTGGTGGAACGGGGATGGGCATTTCCGTCAGCGTCATGTCACCGCCCACACTCGACGACTCATCTGGGTTGCACGGACACGCCATGAGAAACGACGTTGCCGCTGTCTCTGCGTTCCTCAGCGCAAACCAAGGCACGGATATCAATGTCCGGGATGAATACGTGAGTTTATGTTTTACCCAACCCATTCATTGTGCACGACTAGGGAGGGTAATCTCGTCGCGTCTCGTCGCGTTGGCGCGTCTCCATCGTCACCCTTCACACAATACAGGGGTACACTGCGCTCCACCTCGCTGCCGATCGGGGGAACGCCGCCACGGTCGAGTTTCTACTCGAGCAAGGTGCCGATAAGACACTTAAGGTGAGCGCGTGCGCTGCGTTGATTCGCTCACTTTTTTTTTTCTCAAATCAAACACAGGACACGGATGGATACACGGCCACCGATCTGGCCACGATCGCCCAACGACACGACATTGTCGCCTTACTCGAGCGCGCGTGAGTACATACAGGGCGTTCGTTCAAGAGGTGGAAGTATACGAATCGATTAAAGGGGGGGGGGGGGATACGTGTGTGTAGAGTGCATCTTGTGCCTGTTTGCGTAGCGTGTGATACGATCTGGTTATATAGAAGTCATCTCTACTGAACATTTATCCGGCCGTCACGGAAGCGGGGTCCGTGAGAGTGGAGAGGATTCGCTCGAACTAACTGGAGGGTTGGATGAAGGATGATACTTCGAGTTTGGGGGAATGATGCCTCCCTGTGCAAACCCTCAGTATACAAAGCAAAAGAGAGGTACCGTACACACACACCTTTTCAAGTAGCTTGACCACGGATTTGCTCGGTTGAGCTCCACCCTTTTCGAGCCAGTACAATATCCTGTCCACACTCCAATGCATCGTCTTGTGCTCTTGGCCGAGGCCGAGGCGGGGATCGTATATTCCAAGGAGCTCTATGGGCTTTGCATCTCTGCGTTTTCGGAGATCTGTGGCGACGAGATGGAAGATACGGTTGTTTCTGTGGCCGTGCAAAGACAAACGAAGTCGGACGGGCATCAGGTCACGTTCAGTTCAGTGGTGGGAAGTCCTTGCAATTGAGCGTGGCAGCACTGTGGTGTAGTGGTTCACGTGATCCGAACACAAGTGAGGGACTTATTTTATTTTTTGATTCTCGCAACACATTGCGGAAAGGCTTTTAGTGAATGTCTATGCCGACTGATAGGGCGCATAATACAAGAGCCATGGGGTCAAGTACGATGGATCCACAAGGAGGTTGCTAGTTAGGTACTACCACTGGCTACTAGCTATGCCTGCTCTGGTCCGTCGCTCCCGGGAACCAACTAAGAAAAAGGAGGCATCCGTAACCATGAATTGGACACAGCTAAGAAACGAACGTGCGCGTACCATGCATATGTTGTTTCCATTCAGAAGAGTTTGTGCAAGCTTCGTTGACTTGCGACCTTTGGGTGTTATTTCACTTAAAGCAGCAAAAGTTGAAAGGTTGGCCCGTGAAGGGGGCGAGTGGACGATGACGTACTATTCGGTAACATCTTCGAGAACCATGTCTAGCGAGGTATTAGGACGACCGCAGTATTAGTAGAGAGGGAACCAAGCGACTTAACTGACAAAGTCATCGAAACCTAGCAGGGTTCCGGTGAACTCCCGGTCGTTTTTCATGACCACCCATATGCGCGAACCGATGCATCTATCTATGAGTTCTACCGACAAACCCTGCGTCAATTGACTGATAACGGTGCAGATAGAGACCCAAGCTAGACCTACCCAGGGGTAAAATTTGCGAGGCCATACACAATCAAGATGAAGTTGCCTCAGGAGTTGCCGCTCGGGCCGGGTGACTTTGTGTCACCAACACTACACATCGCTGTCTCTTTTCTTACTGCTACCGTGTATACCCAACACATGAGATATCTAAAATGTTTGGAGTGTCATCAAGTCGTGAGAATGGAACGAAAGGAAAGCGCAAGCCGCAGACCGACAGAAAAGAGAACACATGACAAAAAAAAAGGCTTGTTGGGAGTGTAATTCACAGGAACTGTTAGCTAACTAGAACAAGTGACAGGCAAGAATGATGTATTGGCGCTCGTGGCACAAGGACCGTAAGGTAATGGCGAGGAGAGCATAGGTCATACAGGTAGGCACGTTCTCACTGGCCGAAGCTGAAGCCACCTTGCGGTGCATTATTCGCAGTGTCGAACTAGAGAGACAACCGTGTCAAACCAACGGTGGAAAGATAAACCCTGGTGAACTTACGGAAAACGCGCCACTGGCGTCGACATTAGCCGCCGAAACACCAGCATCCATATCTTCTTCGTCGGGGAAGTACTTGTCCATGATATTAAACGCTTTCTTATAGATGTCGATGTTGTCGTGTTGTTGGAGGTTGTGAATGGTGACCATGCCGCCAGCTTCCTCCACGTATTGTGCGTACTTGTTGATTTCGCCTGGTCCCCCGGCTTGTCTGTCGCTCTCCCCAACTTTCAGGATATTGTCTAAACCATCAAGGGCAACTTGGATAATTTTATTATCCATCATCGTGAGCAGATCGCAAAGAGGTTTGATACAGCCTTGTGAGACTAGGTAACGGATCTGAGATGGCTCTTGCAAACCGCCGGATGTAGCATTGGATATGGCCCAGCATGCTTCTTTCCGAGTTTTGAAATCTGCGTTGGAGAGGATGTTGATGAGAGGAGGGACAATATTGGCGTCAATGACAGCCTGGATTTGAGGAGGTGACCCAGCCGTAATGTTAGAGATCGTCCAACAAGCTTCCTTCCTGATGCCATCCTTTGGTGAGGACAGCAATGACAGAAGCGCTGGAAGTGCGCCGGATGCGATGACAACCTGAGTCTGCAAGTCATCTCCCGTTACTATGTTTCCAACTGAGCGCAGAGCGGGCGTCTGAACAGAGGTGGAGGGGTGCATAAGAAGGTCGACGAGGCGACGACACACGCCAGATTCAATGACTGCTTGGATCTTATCGTTAGAGCCATCAGATAGATAGGATATAGCCCAACAGGCGTCAATGAGGATCTCATCGTCCATCGAGTATATAAGTTTTGTCAAGACGTTAAGGGCAGGGGCAATCTATAGGAAGTAATGATCAGAATGGATCAGCTTTACTTGCGGCTGAACAAACCAGATCCCAGTCGGGTTGAGGAGACTTTCCGCGGCAAAAATTGCTGAGCGTCCACGTAGCATTGCGGAGCATACTGATCTTGTGGTTTTCACTCAAGAGGCTCAGCAAAGGCCTCAGAGCACCTTGTTGGAGGACATAGTCCCTACATTGAGGGCTGTCGCCCGCAATATTACCCAACGCCCAAACAGCCTGTTCGCTGACATCCAACACAGGGGAGGATAGCAGCTTGATGAACTCGGGTACGGCAAGGGCCTTGATCACCACTTGAGTGTGTTCCTGGGTGCCAGACGCAATATTTGTCAAAGCCCAGGCAGCCTCGAACTGTCCGAAAGTACTTCAGAATACACCTGACACTAGAAGGTGATAGGCCGAGGAATTGTGGAATTCTCACTTGAAGCATCGAATGTCCGCCCCGCAGAAACTGGACAAAACGGGGTACGACACCACATTCGATGACTTTTTCAATGGGGGGATTCTTTTCTTTCGAGAGAAGCTTCCGAAATTTGGTCGTGGCATCAAGCTGGCGTTCAGGATCATCAGAGAAGACACCATTGATCATCTCCTCATCGAGCTGCGAGACAATTGAGTCATGACGAACGAAGATAGTAGAGAACACGAACCGGACTTTCCCAAGTCCCAGAAGAAGCTTCTTCATCGGAGTCAATGGCGGAGGTAGGAACAAAGTTGCGCCTCTTGGCAATGTTTTCTTCCCTCTTCTGCCGCCGGATCTCGACCTGCTGCTCTTCACGACGTTTCCTGAGCTCATCTTGCTTAAGGGCTTTAGCCTTGTAATCTATGATTTGACGCGTCGGTATGATTGGAAGGAGAGATGGTACATCTGGAAGAACGTACGCTCTCTACGATTAGCGTTTGTACGGTCTGCCATTGGGTAAATGATGGTGGAAGGCAAGCAAGAGACAAATCGAAACGAAACGAGCCGAAACACGAAAACGCGCCAACCACAAAGGGGATCTCATCTTGTCACATTTAGTCACGCTCACGTAATACACAACCTAAATTATTTATTTTATTTTTTACTCCCCATCGTTATCAAATGGGTACTTGTATTTATTTTTTCAATCGTTAGTATTTACTTGTCTTGTGTTAGGAATTTAACTCACCTCAAATGGTGTGGGCACATCTGCCTCGGGTGCATTCGGGTCAAGGGCAATATTTCGATCAGGTCGTGGCCCGGGGGTCGTACTGACACTGGCGTCAATGGTGGGCGTAGCTTGACTAGTTGGAGGGGGGGCCGTGGCTAGCTCGATATATTCCTCTGGTTCTCCCGGACGCTCATCCACCAACAATAAAATGCCTCCACCTCCTGCATACTTTTCCGGATGTACCGTCCTTGTCGTTCCCTTTCCTGCCTTGATCGTTGGTTCACGGGCTGACACTGGTCGTACCGGCTGATAGCGGCTACTCGGCGGGAAAATGATGCACTGGAATTGCGCCGGAGTGACACGCGAGAAGTTGGCGAGGCTCTCCCAACTTGGCTCCTTACGCTTGATGGGACCTCTGGCTTCTGAGGACTGGCCCTCTGGAAGGTTGGAGATAGAGTCATTGATAGGCGAAATGTCACCGTGCCGTGCGGACGGGACTTCCTCGGACTTCATCTCGATATCACCATCCTTTCTGTTATCCTGAATCGTACGGTTAGATCGCAGAAGGCTCTGTGGGCAGAACTATCAATCTTACACTCTCGGATATGTCTTCCGAAGCAGCCTTTTTCCTCTCTCTAGCTTTCACCTTTGCGGTGGTGGAAAGAACTGCCGTTGTGAGTTTCGTAGTCGCTTCTTTTTTGGGGGGTTTCATTGAGGAAGGGTATGCAAAGAGGCTAGGGCGCGCATTCGAAATGAAATCAAACTTAGGCGCCTTGAGGTCCTCGGTCAGGCCAATAATTCCAGTTGGCTGGAACGCTAGGCTCGCACAATGGGCGAGTGGATACCAGTACCAGAACTGGCAGAACATAACCATGCCGACGATGGCGCTGGTGTTCTTCGTGCCCGCCCTGCTTTGCAAGCTGATAGTCACGTTACGGCCACCCGCATCGATGAAGCTCTGGCCAAGAGCAGCGCCGAAGCGAGCCATTGGATCCTCGTGTTTGTCACCCACAATTTTGGCATAAGTTGCTCGAGTAGAAGCTAGGGAAGAGGACGAAGCATCGGACTGTTGCACCAGGATCATACCGAGAGCAATAAGCGCGCCTTGCCGAACGAAGTCTACACTATCCTTCGTCATGGGCTCGAGGATCTCGATAGCGTCTTGGAGGCCAGTGCCGGCACAGGCGATCCCAAGAGCAAGAGTTGCGCCGCAGCGAACATGGGGATTGTAGCTCTCACTAAGGAGTTGTACAATTCGAGGGACTTGACGAGGGTTCTTGAAGAGTAAGAAAGCGAGGGAAGTGACCGCGGCCCTACGAACATCATCCGAGGTATCCGAAACCGCAATGTGTAGCAATCGGCGGACAGCATCATTATTGGGTGTCCCGGCGTATGCCAACGCCAGAGTGTAGACACCACCATACCGAAGGATGGGATCCTGTGTAGGGTGTAAGCGGTCGAATTGCCACAAAGGGATGATTAACCTTTTCTGCCAATAATTGTTTCGCAATATCGTCCGCTTGATCCTGGCGGCCAAAATTTAGAAACGCCAACCCAATGGCCAGTCCACGGATGATCTTTTCGTGTCGGGTCTCGCGTGCATAAGTGAGCATCTCGTTCGCACAATTTGCGTCACTGGTACCCAGCATGATGAGACCCATAGCATAGCCAGCAGCCTCACCGCCAATAGCGGACTCAGTAAAAAGCGTTTGCTTTAGGTCTTCATAGGCATCTACGTTGCGTCCACCCATCCCCGCGATGCCCAGTCCAAGTGCAGCTCCGTGTTGGACAACTTCGCCTTGAGCAGCCTTGAGAATGTTGCGGAGGTAATCTTCAACAGTCCGACCTCCTACGCCCGAACTGATGGCGCCCACACCCGCGTTGATGAGACCGAGCCCAAACAGTGCACCACCCTCCGAATAGGCTGCACCAGCAAGATTACTTTCGCCGCCGTTTTCATTGGGAAGATAAGGCCCTAAGATGACCATGCCTTGCTCGAAATTGCCCTTATGTATGACGCCGAGCGCCGCTGTGGCAGTGAACTTGGACCAATTAGAAGCATAGCCGAGCCAGTCGAGATTTTCCCGTAGGAAGGTGTCGGACGTCGTGCCTGCATGCATGAAGGCATTTTGGAAGGTGACCGCGTTGTGGTAGACGGATGAACGTGGTTCCAATAAGTCCTGGGGACGGGGACGTTGAGAACCACTGAAGAACACGGCGAATGAACACCTCACCTTCGTGTGTTTCAAAATGAGGAGGTCAGCCCTGTTGTTTTTCTTGAGAAACTCAAGATAAAGTTTCACAGACTCGCGTCCACCTAGAATCTTGCGCAAGGTGTCAAAGATAGGTTTGATGTCCTAGTTCTATCACGTTCACTCCACGAAGCAAGCGTGCAAATGGTATGCCTACCTCATTCCCCACTGGTAGGTCATTCCGTATGGTTTCCAAGAAATCTTGTGCACCGCCCTCTACCAAATCAAAAGCCAGCTGGTACGCCACAAGCTTCTCCTGGGGTACGAGGGATACCAGTAGAGACACCGTGAGTGTGGGGTTGCTTAGAGTGACCAGAAGACGCGTCAATGAATGTATATACGGAGACTTGGAGTCTATTGTCGGCGACGGAAACAGTGGATAAAGGAAATTGAGCACTTGGTCACGATAAGACAATGGAAAGTGGTTGTCAAGAACGGCTTCCATGGAATATGTAAGCAAACTACTATCGTGAGTCTTCTCGTATAGCTGTTTGATGATATCCAGTCGGCGAGATTCTAAGGCAATACCGATGGCCTATTATGTGTGTGCTTAGTTTAGGGTATCGCGCACGGTCAACGAATACTGGCCTGTTTATATTCTCCGTTTTGGATGCACCGCGAAAATATGTTTTCGATTATATCTTGCAGACGGGGATCAACTTTGGACTGAGCACCCGACTGCTCCTCCGTCCGAGATTCGATGTATCTGTCAATAGCCTTGGCTACAATGGCGGTTTAATAGTAGTCTTTGTTTCTCAGTGTTTTACCCACAGATCAAGGTCTCCACGTATTCATCATCTCCAGGAAGGCTACTATCTTGCTGGAAGGCAGTTCCTGCACCAAGAGCAAAAGACAGGGCTTCGTCGTATTCCTCGAGGTAGTAATAGACTTTGCTAGCAAGAAGAGCTGCCGAGTGGCGCGCCTCTAGTGGTAGATCTGAGCTCTCATAAAGCGATTCGCTGTGTCCTCGTTGAGAGATAAATACTAGGTGAAACTATGAGTGCTCACATCAGCGCAGTGTGCTCCGAGATCTCGGCCCAGAATTGAGGTACCAGAGATATCAGGGTATTAAGTGCATGCTGTTTCAATAAAGGTTCCTTCTCTAACAAGAGAGAGAGAACGCCAGCAGCCGAGGACTGTGGACGAGGGACCATTTGAGAAGACTTGAAGCTTGAATATCGAATGGGGGCGGAAGAAGGGACAGTTCGCGCGTCGAGACGCGTCACCTTCTTCATGAGTCACGTGAAAGTATATTAGCTGTTACGTAATCAACCCGTCTCCCCAAAATCGCTGCGTGACACTGGGTCACACGCCAGTTGTCTTTCAATATGTCTTTCGTCGCTCGCAGCTCGCGCACAATCGCGCGCATCATTCCGAAGAATCGACTTTACTCTATCGTAGTCGATGCACCCTCCTCTGAGTGGGTTGCCAAGCGTGAAGCTATCAAGCACCACGCTGCAGGTAGCTGGACATCTTTACTTGCATAGAAAGTCCGATTGACTTTAACTGACCGCAGGTACCACTGCCCTCTGGCGCAGGATCAGGTTCGTGATGTTCGAATGTCTCGATCTTCAGGCTAATCACTTGTTGACAGTCTTTTTGTCTGTATCCCTGGCAGTACGTTGTGGTGTAATTGTTGTCACGTATTTGACCTGACTTTGACTTTCAGCCTTTGCTGTCATCGCATGGGTACGCAATGTTGAGGCCGAACACGCCGAGCATCAAGAACATCTCAAGAAGGAGAATGGTGGTCACTTGCCCGAGACACCTGGTTATGATTACCTCAACAGGCGTGTCAAGCCATACCCGTGGGGACCCAACAGTCTTTTCTTCAATCCCCATGTACGCTCTACACTTCTTGTCAAACGCTAGTTGTGCTGATGCTTAAGCTTTCCCAGGTTAACAAGGATATGAGTGATTAGAACTTGTTAGATGAACACTTGTCTACCTAATTTACAAACAAATCGTGTTCATTTGACTGGCCTTGCCGAATCACGTGATGATTCACTGACATGAGATTGAGTTTAACTCAAGTCAATCGATTCATTTCTCTATTCTCCACCACCATGCCTTCTGCTATTATCTCGCCTTCCGTCCTTGCATCCGACTTTGGTCAGCTCTCTGCCGAATGTAAGCGTATGATAAAAGGCGGGGCTCAGTGGCTACACATGGGTGCGTTTCATTGGGCGAGGATACAATCGGTAGATAGCTGTTGCTAAGTGCTTTCGTTCACGAAGATGTCATGGATGGGTAAATGCGTCGTGGAGCTGCCACTTGGTTAGTCTGATCATCACCTTTCAGTCACTTTGTCCCCAATATTACCATGGGTAACATCACGCGATCCGATTCATCTAGCCTCTGTTGACCCCTTTTTCTAGGTCCTCCCGTCCTTGCGTCTGTTTCTAAGGGTGTACCTGGGATATTTATGGATTGCCATATGATGGTTTCCCAACCAGAGAAGGTATGCGATACGCACATTTTTCTTTTAAGCCCGCAAATATCCTCTATCAGTGGGTGGAAGAAATTGCAGATGCTGGCGGGTCCCTTTACACCTTCCATATCGAGGCTACATGTCGGTCCCCCATGTCGGCTTTGGGTCCTATATGTTCACTGTTTTCATTTCAGCGGATCCTGTCTCCCTTATACACTCTATCCATGCAAGGAATATGAAAGCAGGAGTGGCTATTTCCCCAGACACGCCCTCGATGGCAATATCGGACGAGGTTGGCGAGCTCACCGACATGCTTCTTGTCATGACTGTGTATCCTGGTAAATTCTCTCACCTCTCATTGGGGTTCGGTCAGGAACATTCGCAGGCCGTGGCGGACAGAAGTTCATCGAGCGCTGCGTTCCCAAGCTCGCAGAGCTCCGCGCACGCTTTCCTGACAAAGACATCGAAGTGGATGGGGGAGTTGGTCCCAAAACCATCGATGCATGTGCCCAAGCAGGCAAGTCCTATTTTTAATTGTAGCTTAGCGGCCACTTAGCAAATGGCCTACCGGAAAAATCTACTCAGGAAGTAACGTCATTGTAGCTGGCACTGCTATCTTCGGTGCAAACGAACCCGAGCAAGTCATTGCAACTCTTAAATCTGCCGTTGATGCGGCTCAGGCAAGCGCCTCTGCGAAACATTAAGCTGATCCTCTCCATGGACGGCATCAATCAGTCTGGTATTGATAGATTCGACGGTTGGATGAACTGTTCTACTGCCTTACTTGATTGCACGACACCCTTGTGCTCTACAACTTGCTCGGTATGACCACTCAGTTTGGCGCTTCATGCTCCTACCATGGTACCTTTTTACCGTCATTTGAGGCCGAACGAGGTTTAATCACGACGACGAACAACCGAGAATTGAGTGGTGCAGTCCTTTTGTGTAACAAAATGATATCGCCGTGTCCATACCTGACTAGGCCTGACTGGCCAGCATTGGTCAGCGTTCCACCAGAATTTCAGCCTGGTGAAACTCTCGAACCTGGCTTTAGTAGCATCGACCCCTTCGGAAGACTTGTCTTTCTACCCCCGCTTATCCAGGTCCATTTGTATCTTACACGTAACTGCTACCCTATATACCGCCTGTGTCCACTAGCGCCAGCATCAATCGAGTCGCTTCCTGATATCGTTATGACGGTATCACACAATCACGGCATAGAAGTCATGATCAGTCGGGGATTTAACCTTGCGTTACTTTCTGTCCATACCAAGACGGTAGATTGTAGTGATGGGAACCCCATTTTTTGAGTTTATTGTTGCCAATGATCCCCGCCTGCGGCACCCTTATACCGCAAGGACGACGCAAACTATGGATGGAGTGATAAACGCGAAATTATGTGGTGTGAAGGTTGTGTAGTCTAGATGTACGTCGAAAACTGGTCAGATGCGAGCACGTGTACTTTACACTATAGTTGAACGGGTATACGAGAGGAGCATGGTGGCTAGTCGAATGGCGGTCCACGGCACCCATGATCTGTATTCGCAAGGCGGCTACGCGATACTGCTTGTCGAATCGCAGAGCCTCCTCACCATTGAAGCCATTCGCCATACATATTGGGCTGCTCCCCGCGAATGTATGCCTCAAATGTACGCTTGAGCACAGTCGCCCAGTCCAAGTCACGCTTGTCTTCGGTTACTTTCTCCGATGTTTCCTGGGCAGCATGAGTGGCATTCAACGAATTTTCCTCGTTGAGACGTGCAATTCGTTCGCCCTCAGCAAACTGCGGACCAAGGTCCGGAAAATTTCGTGAGGGGTCAAATGGTTTCCACCTATAAACCGTAAGAGGCAGTGCGAGGGCATAAACGGTAGGAAGCTCACCAGAAGTTGTGGAAGTGATACGAGTACGCGCCCCGGAAGAATCCCTCGAATCCGAGTGCCTGCGGGGCGGCACTATTCTGCGTGGGAGTATCGAAGAAATCTGCAAACCTAACCAGAATTATAAGGGCTATTAGACAGAGAACGCGAACACGGAATTGCTCACTCGGTAAAGTAAGGCTGGGGAGGACGGTCACGCTGGAAGTACTCCGTATTCAGCCAGGCAGAATCAAAGAGCGCGTCGGGTAACCGAAGGAGGAGGCCTTCAAGGTAGGCGTCCTTGGTGTACTTCGAGACCGTCATCGGATGGAAATCCAGACCATTTTTTAATGCAGTCCTGAATAGGAACGACCCAAGTGCTGAACCCTTGTTCATGCGTAAGACCGCGGTATTATACTTTTCCAGTCGAGACCATCTGTAGGCAAAAGCGCCTTTCCACCCCCATAGTTCCTCCCAGTCACGCAAGAAGATGGTATCTGCATCGAGGTACACACCACCGAAACGATGACATAGAACGAAGCGGGCCATGTCGGAGAGGATGACTGACAACCGGTCATATGAATCCGCAGACTTTGAGCCCAGACGTTTGAGCATCTCATCTTCGTTGCCCTTTACAATTGTAGTTGCTGGATCGCCCGAGGTAGTCATAGAATCGGAACCAGAGTCATCTTCATGATGAACAGAGATGATGTGTCCACCGGAATTGAACAGCGTATCCTTGAGCACTCTCCATTCATCCTTAATCTCTGGGACGCCATCCAATTGCTCTGTTGTGTTCCACATTTTGAACTTGATCACATCTTTAAACCGCGGATGAAGGAAAGGCGATGCCCAGGGGTTGGACTTGAGCTGTTCGAACATGTCATGCAGGGCATTGGGATTCGGGATGGCTGCGGCGGGACCCGGGTTTATCCACAACCAGAACTGCGGGCGACACGCAACAGTGTCGGGCTCGTCTTCGTGGAGATGTAATCTGTGATTCTGTGTGAATAGGAAGGAGAGAAGTGCGAGATAGGGCTTGTCAGTGAATGGCCCGGTCCAGAACATGTGGAATAGACGAGGGTTTTCGGGATCACATGTAGAGGGCAACGTGTGGTACGGGCGGTGTTCCAGGGGGGGAGGAAGTTGAAGAGGGAGCTCCCATTCCGTCCGCGGCTTCTTAAGAAGACCAGCGTTAGGATCGATGGATGCTGAAGGTCGGATGATTGGGTCGAAGGCAGCCTGAGTTGTGACGGGTATCACGGGCTTCTCAACTAGTTGGTCTTCTAAATAGATATACCGCCAATCATCCACGTTACCCCGCCGCAACCGCGCACCATTATCAAGACCACCACCTATCCGTAGGACTTCTAGACAATCACGGACAAACTATAGTAGGAAATGCGATTCAGAAATGGAGACTAAGGATAGGGGGAGAGAAGTAGGGACTACCTTGGCGGTGGAATAATCGCAGAAGTTCATGATAATATCTAGGTCAGCAACGCTGCCTGGTATCGGTCGTGGAGGATATGCAACATTAGGTGGGCGAGCTTGAATATCTAAATAGATGCGCTTGGGACCATGGCCTACGGTCTCACTGATAGCAGCACCAGGAGGCCTGAATCGTGAAGGAATTTTGGCGACCTTTCGCGGGGGCAAAGCAGGATTGAGTGGGGGCACTGTCAAGCCTATCGCCTTTGGGACTGGAGGGAAGTGAGCGCCAGCGCCAGAACGCAAACGCCAAAGCAAAAAAAAAAACGTACTGTCTCGACTACTGGGGTAATGACCGCTTTGAATCTCCCACTGCCATATTTTCTGCAGGTCTTCGCGCCCGAAAACGAGTGTTGGAGGCTCTCCAGTGAATAAGGGAGTCGGCCACTGCTTCTCCTCTGTTCCGAACCGCCTCGCAACAGCGTACATAGTGAATACTATTGACACGCAAGCGAGTAGCAGGACAAGTGTGCCTCGTCGACGGGAGAAATGGGAGAAAGCGAATTGGTGTAAAAGTGACAAGTTGGGAACGATGAGACGGAGATGTCGACCTCGGAGGCCGGGAATGGGAAGGTAAATGGAGACGGTCCAGGACGTGGCCTTTGCGTGTCTGAGCTTCTTCTCGTGAATTGAAGAGGAGAAAATAGGGAGACCGTTGGGCGACCTTGCCAGGTCACGAAACCCATTTTGACGTGAATTAGAGGAGTACATGCACGTCTCGGTTACGAGGTACGACGAGGTGATTAGCAGCCGTGTCTATATGCGCTCTTTTTTTACGCGTCACAACTGCGAACACCGTGAGAAATTACATACAACCACACGTCACCGACGACAGTCAAGCTAGTAATATCACTACATGATGCACTTCTCATTTCTCACTCTAATTATTTCATGTTGCCCCGCTCAGCGACTGTGCTTCGAGGTCGGCAGCGTCAGTCGGGACGGATAAAATTCGCAGTGTGTTCGTGTGTCCAAGCCCACCCTTCCAACCTTGCACGGCAATGATTGTGGAGCCCGGCCTGATCAGGTTCAAGGCGAGCGCACTGCGCAGTCCAAATCGGATGCGATTGTCCACCTGGAACGAATCATCAGTCAGTCCTGTTCCTATCTCATCACAACCCGACACAGCCAACACCGCTTACATCAGTTTGCCACTGCTGGCTCGTGATCCCTCTGGGCTCTGAGTACCAGAAAGGATACACTCCCCGGTGGAGGTGAATCTGACGGGCAGTCTGCTCGTTGCGCGTCACTGCAAGGCCAGTCAACCACAAAAAATAATCAATGAAAAAACTGAATGTCTACCGGTGATAATCGGCACGCTGGGACGATACTTGGAGACGAGACGAGCTGTGTTACCACTCGTGGATAATACTAGGATCGCACTTGCGCCTTGCTCGGACGCAGCGGCAACAGCGGCAAAAGCCACTGTCTCAACGGTCTCAGTTGGTCTAGCCGTGACGTTGCGTAGTTCATCATATAGGGGCGGGTAGCAAATCGCAGCTTCGGCAAGCATGCAGGTTTCCGCCATCAAAAGCACTTGGAGGTGTGAAGACACTTAGTACAGGAATTTCCGATCATCGAGAAAAGCCCACCGGACTGGATAGGGTATGAACCCTTCGCCGTCTCCCCGGATAGCATGACACAGTCGGCGCCATCGAGCACAGCGTTGGCGACATCGCTCACTTCGGCACGCGTAGGCCGAGGATTATACTATGCTCAAACTGCATGAGTACGGTCGACTTCGTGCACCATCAATTCACGTACTGTCATAGACTACAGGAAGGCCCATCAAAACATGCGTGTATTTAGCAGTGAGACAACGTACCTCCAGCATTTGTGTGGCCACGATGACCGGCTTACCGGCCATGTTGCACTTGGCAATCATCATCTTTTGGGCAAGGAATACCTGGCTTGCGGGAATTTCTATGCCTAGATCACCACGGGCAACCATCACGCCATCTGTTTCTTTCAAAATTTCGTCGAAGTTAGCAACCCCTTGTTCATTCTCTATTTTGACTATGATTTTGACGCTGGCGCCATCGGGACCTAGGACCTCGCGTATGTCACGAACATCCTGTGCACGACGAATAAAAGACGCGAAGATCATGTCGACACCGTTTTTCACGCCAAATTGCAGGTCACGTTTGTCCTTTTCAGACAGCGCAGGCAGATCGACAGGTGTCTTGGGAAGGTTGACTCCCTTTCGGGAAGAGAGTGTACCGTTGTTGACCGCACGGACGCGCACAGAGGTCTGATCGATGGAGACGACGAGAAGAGATAATATGCCTATATGGGACAATAATTAGCTCCCACATTAAAATATCGCCTGCCTCTTGCTCACCGTCGTCAACATAAATGAGTTTCCCAGGAGCAGTGACTTTGGGGAGGTTTGCCTTTTTGGGAGAAATGTCACTCAACTCCTATGAAACTGGGCGGTTTTCAACTTACATAGTCGACATACAGGTACTTATCATCACAAATATCCTTGTATTTTGCTTCGGTAGTGATAGTGAACTCATGACCAGCAGAGATGGGGATCTATATAGCGCAGTTAGCCTTCCCAGAGCGCGTCGAACAGAAAGTGGCATGCCCCTACATCTTGGCTATTCCGCATAACACCAGTACGGATCTCAGGCCCTTTCTAGGAACCGGGTTAGACCGTACACTTACTGAAGGAAGAAAACAAAACCGACTGTGTCGAGAGCGATCGCGACCGGACGGCCTGTAGGATCGGCTGAAAAAAAAGTAGATTCACGTCCTGACCTGTATGGGACATCATATATGCATACATGCGACCATTTTGCGGGTGTTGTCGATCACGCTCTGATGATATTCATATTCACCATGCGAAAAGTTCATGCGCACTGATGTACATTGAACAAATCAGTGGATCAGCTACCCTAGCCGGTGCTTACCGATATTAACGCCAGCGCGTCGTAGTTCGGCCAGCTTCTCTACTGTGTTGACCTTCGGACCTATACAAATATAATTGATGGACCATATCGGACATACGCCATATGTTCCGAGACTTACCGATGGTCGCGATGATCGACGTCTGGAAACGAGATAAGGCGATGCACAACTCAAGTGCAGAGCGATTCTCACCTTGCGTTGATACTTGGTTTCTTCTGTGGTCTGGGGAGCGGCTGCAGGGTTAAGGGTGGCATTCCACTCAAGGCGAGAACGAATGGCGTCTGTAGGGAAGAAGGATGTCATGATTGGGCAGATAACCACGATTTGGGAGTGCGGAGGTAGAGGGGGAGACGAAAGAAGCGGATGTTCACTGGGGGACGAAAGACGTGGATTTTATAGTCACGGACAAGGAAGGGGGGCAAAGTACGTTGGGGTTCCAGAATTGCAGCATCAGTGGCTGCTGATTATACCCGCGAATAGGCTCGGGTGCGTGAGTGCCAAGGTCGCGTCGCGACTCCTCGGGTCTCGCACTCGGATACGATTTCGATTCCCCACATACTACGTACACCCACCGCTACAGATCGCACAAGCAACAAGTACAGAAAGTGTCCGAAATCAGGGCTTAGCATAAGCCACCAATCGTCAATAGACAAAACTAAAAACCAGATGATCACCCGCACCCGCCCGATGCCTACATAACACGTAAAGTCCAGCCGTGCAACCCACCATCTACGGCAGCAGCGGCCTGCGCAGCAGCCAACCAACCTTGGTCAATCCCCCCGGGAGAGCCACCCGGTCCCCCGCTCATCACGTTCAGGCTCATGTTTTCAAACACGTTCTCGCATGCGATCGTGCGTCCCGAGTGGTAACCTACCCCATCTAATGACCGTATGAAGAGAAGAGGGAGACTGCGCCCCGCCAGCTGCTGTGGCGCGATCGCAGGTGTTATTCCCGAGTCCCTTTCGGCCTCATGCGACTCGGACGTATTGCCCCCACTCTCAGTTCTGTCTTCGCCCTCATTGGTGGGCGCAAGTGTGTCCTCCTTTAGCGCGTTGATTACGTCCGTCAATGGAGGCATCTCGACAACAACGATGGTGTGTAAAGGGCCCGCGGATATGTATCGTGGTGGGATTTGGGGCGATGAGGTCGAGGTCCCATTAGCAGGAGGTTGGGCGTCGACTGCTCCTGGTGCACCAGTTTCAACAGGTGGAGTTAATGGTTGAACAAACGGTGAAACATTTGTAAGAGGGCCAGGGAGAGGGGTCTGATAAATACGCGTGCGAAGTGGGCCAATACTACCGAGGTACACATCAAGGGGTGTTTGTGTCCGCGATTTTGGGTTCTCGTAGAAGAAATTTGAGACGGTTAGCTCGAGAGCATTATTAGCAGGGCGATAGACAGGAGCGGTGAACAGGGTGGGGAAAGGGGTGACGGGTAGCTCGGGGATGGTGTTGCTTGGTCCGAGCGCATCAAAAAAAGTGTACTGAAATTTGGCTACAAGTAATATTAGATAGAGTGACAATGGAAATGCAACAGGTAGCTTACAGATTCCGACGATGGTCCAGCAGAGATAGTCATCAACTTCGTCTGTGACGGTACGAACGCCATCTTTCACATCTTCTCGAACCCGTGGCGATTGGAAGATCAGAGGGTGTGAACCTGCTTGGCCAGGAGCAGGTGACATTGTACCCGCAGTGCCTGGCATAGGGCCTGCTGCAGAAAGGTAGTGCCGTGTTCCGTCCTGGTTAATCCTTTGCAACGCGATCTTTTGCATCTGGCTGACGGGACCTCCATCATCTGAGGCGATTTTACCTTTGTCAACCTTGCGAATGATCAACGGCGCGGTGGAAATGCCAGAATGGGTGTCCATGAGAATGATTTCAGACCCGTACGTCACTGGTTGAGGCACTACGAAGTTAACGATCAAAAACGTTCATAGAACAGATAGAACAAAAGACGTTGCGAAAAGAAGTGGAGTAGGTCATACTCACCTAGGGACTGTGTTTCTTGCGATCGACGGACGACATTAACGTTAAATGCTGACCAGGAAACGTTACTCGCACAAAGTTGCGTGTGATCTATGGTCATGTACTTTGTCCGTACGGTCTGGGAATTGATGCGATTAAAAAGAGACACAGGGCCGCCAGCGAGGATACACGAGGATATGTTACGTGTCTTCGCAGTCTTTTTAGATGGTTTTGATATGATAGTGACTGGAGCAGAGTCAAACGATGCCCAGATACGGCCATTAGGAGGGTCAGCACCATCAGAAGATGGTACATGAGGTGGGGGTTCCGCGATATCCAGAGTGAGCAAGAAACTCTTGGCTTTGGCTGTGCCATTGACGTGCAAGAACTTGAAGCTTGCGGACATATCGTTATCCAGTTGAGCCTTCTGCTCGTAGCTGCGTTCACCTGTCTCGGATACCACACTCATGGACATCTGCTGTTGGCGCATATGCCAGACAGGGCCTTCGATATGTACGACAGGAGGCGGACAAAGAAAACGTTTCTCGCTGCCATAGGATTTTTGGGCGACCGCGGCGTGCATACACACTACAGTAGTCATAGGCGTGGCACGCGAAGGATCTTGGGATATATGGTCGCGCACAACACGACGGATCTTGCGGTGAGAATCGTCGGCATCCCCATCGTCAAGCTTGCGTTTGCCATTCGCCTGTTAATGAGTGGGATCACGTGACCATCAGAGGAACGTCGCGATGAGCGCAAGTACAGTCGGCGGCTTACTGTTCGAGACGCAGAAGGGGAGGGGAGTTGCTGAGGAGGGGGCATTGGAGGAGGGACGGTCCAAGGCGCGTGTTGGCCGTTAGCTGGGGGAGTGTCTTTAGAGGCAGTCAAGATACACTGGAAAGAGACGTTTGGATCAACGGGTGGGAGTGCGGGGGGCTGCGAAGAGTTTAAAGGGGAAATAGAGGCGTTAGTAGTGGGTTGAGGGGTGCCGGGGGCAGAATGAGGGGGGTTTGAAGCCTGGGACGCGTTCTGAGGGGAAGATGACGCGGTTTGTGGGCCCGAAATTGCCTTTACAACGAGTTGTGCGATATTAGAGGTGGGAGAAGGCTCGCGGGACAAATCACGCAATTGTTGTTGGGGGCGATGATGACTTTGAACCTCGGTGGTTGGAGAGGTAGACATCTGAGAAGGGTGAATAGTGTCGAGAGGGTGAGGATGGACTGTCCTCATGATTTCCCGCGGTCTGTAGGCGGGGTAAGGTGTGTGGGAAGAACGATTAGAGAGTGGGAAGAAAGCAAGGTCCCACGTGTGCGGCGTGAGAGCATACGTCCACGTTTATAAACTCCTCCCGCGGGACCCCGTTTGATTTCTCGGGGTCCCCCGATTACGACATACACGCCCTATCTCCTCATCACCGAACCAAACCAACTAGAACCCGAGGCTTCTTCCTCTTCCTCTCCCCCGTAGAACAACTTATTTGTCCTCTCAGGTGCTTGTCTTCCACCATCGCTGTCCAATTGTTGACCATGACTGCCGCCGCGCCGTCTCTCATAGGCTAGACGCACTGCCTCGTCGTCACATGTCTCATCGCTGGTATATGGCGAGTGGAGATGATCCTCTATAGTCTCATCCTCCCAATTCGGCCAATTCCCGGTCACTACTCTCAAGGAACATGGGTTACATGCTAGCCTTTTGAGCATTTAGCAGAGAGAAAAAAATGCGCACAGATGCTTAGAACTCCAAGCTTGTCCTCATGCTCGATGATGGTTTCTGCTTGCCGTTCCTCTCTAGTACTGAAGAGAGCGCGTTGGAAACCCAACGCGCTGCCATCATCATTTGTCATCTCCTTTGATTCCTCCGAATCACGCTCTGGGCTCTCATCCCGCCACCAGCCTGACTGTTCTTGATCAGATGACCTTGGTCTCGGTGGGAAGAACCCTGCAAGGCCGAAAGGGTCTTCACATCTTTCTTTGTATAACGCACTCGGCGGTGCAGCCGCTAGAAAGTCGATGCTCGTTTTGGTGCGGCGGGGTGCTTGATGGGGCTGCAACGCCGTAGGTCGAACACCGACGTTTGGAGTGGACTGGGACCGTTGCATGACTTTAGATACAGGGTGCATGTAGGGCGTCCTGAGGGTACGTAGGAGAGGGGTGAATGTATCCCCAACGAACAGAGAACAATTCATCCCCAACGAGTTTTGTTCAGATACCAGATAGGGATGGGTTCTCAACGTCTCGAATTTGAAAATATTTGACAGACGTAAAACCTATCCAATTTTGGAAGGCACCTCTGAGCCTTTGACCCCATTTAGTAAACCCGCGACCTTTTAAGCTTCGACTTCAGGAACGATCTGTTCACCTCCAACTGTGATGATCTAATAGAAATTGCGTCATTCCCCGGTTGAATTACGCGCAAGATAGAACAAAGTCGCGTACAACTACTCGTGTCGCGCTTGCGGCTGAGGCCAGCAACCCCGCCGAGATTGACATATCTCCCAGAGGATGGGCTCGCATCGGATTCATCTTTGCCGCTCCTGTGCCACTTGGCGCGACACCACACACAAGTTAGCTCAGCTGCGCTCCGACGCCCTGATAGTGAGAACCACAGTCAACACTGACAGCAAGAAAGGGTACAAGAAAAGAACGAACATTGCTCAAAACATTCTGAGTGAAGCGCGTTCCCGCATTCTTCGCAGAATGTCAGTCTACCCTCAGACCCGCCGTGCATGCTCTCATAACAGATGGGGCAGCTATCCTCAGGTCCTGGCACGCGCCTCTTTGTAGACGATGACGCCGACGTTGGGCTTTTACCAGTTGCGCTCGCATAAGCATTGCGCACACTGTCGTGGGCAAGGACATTTGGTGCCAGTGGAGCATTCGTGAATATACTTTCGAGCTCGCTAGCGAGCAGCGCCCTGTACCAACTAGTCAGCATAGGGGGAAAGCGTTGCGAGCCACGTCTCACTTTTGATACCACAAGCCAGACGTCTGTGGAACCTTGGAGGACTGTCCGACGTTTTCGCAAAATAGATGAGCACGTTTGAAGTTTCTTCGGTCTGGAAGAGTACTTACCCTTCAAATATACAAACAACTGCAATGAATATCTTGCAGCTCAGAAATTTGGCCTGTTGCGCTACGAGACGACGTACTATGTGTTTGCAATGATTTCCACGAGAGGCATCGGGGCCTTGGGGAGGTTAGCAGACCCCCTGGGAAAAAGGGATGAACGACGGACGTACAGTCGCATGAAGGCAACTTTCCAATAGTCACGGTGTACACCTACAAAGAACACTAATTGAGAGATTGACGAATTCATTTTCTGAGACAACGAACATTTCCCGTTGATCCAAGAACTTTAAATTCTTCTCTAAGCTCGCCACCTTCGCGTCTCCTGTCAATCATAAAGAACCTATTCGGAAGTTGTTCAGAGAGACTCGAGTCTTTTGTCGAATCTCTCACCTCTGTGACATGACACGAGCCACGCGGTCAAGAATATTTTTGGGACACGATTTTTTGAACATGGCGCCGCGTTTTTCTGGTAGGGAGACATCTGAGCTCTGAGGATCCTTGCGCAATCGTTTTGCTTTTGACGGCGAGGTTTGAGGTGCCTGCTGCTGTTGCTGCTGCGAAGGACCGGATGTGCCAGCAGGATCTGAACCAGTACCATACCATGACGGTCCAGTCAAGTCGATAACATCTGCGTCGGGCGCGAGCTTGCGCTTCCCCATGACTGTAAAGTGTAGACGAAATCGCTTGCACGTAGATGCGTGAACGCGTGCCACACTCCTATATATACCACGGCAATCCCCAGTTCGGCACGTAACGCGATCGAGTCTTAGCCGTCTCCAGCGAAGTAATGGGATTTTGATGTGCACTGTCGCCATAGCGCTCATAGCCCGCCCAATACTACGAGACGTTGGATTTTCTACGGATGGTAACAAGCGATATACATGCAAAGGGCATGGAGGCATCTCGAGGCGATGTCCACGGCTTCGTTGCACCGATAAACTTGTTACGATTCCCCTCTTGGGCTCGTCTCGAGAAGTACACCCAATGGTCAAAAGTTCGTCGGCTCAGGCCATGGGGTAGAGCTTAACGAAAACCCTTGTTGCTCCTTCGACATCAAGTGCTCGCGTACGCAAAAGCCGCTAGACACCCGAAGAGGTTGGTGCGCATGCACCGTCATGCACCGTGTCTGTCGTCAGGCCGGCTGCGTGCATAGATGTCGATGTTTGGATTGACAGGCCATGCCCATTAGAGCACGGCAGAGAAGGAGGCCGCGGGTTATGGTAGCCTTTGTCATTTCCTGGCAGTATTGAGGGATACCACCTGTCAGGAAGGTGCGACTACGAGGTAGAGGACAATGGTGCATTGTCCTCTGCCATGAAGATGTGGATAGAGCCATAGCAAGAATTCATGGGGAAATAAGGAAGATGGCACGATAGAGGTGCTGCCCTTGGTTGTGACGACATATGCGATAGTCAGTTTTCTGTTCAAGGGGGTGTATGGAGTGCGATCTTCGCGTTAGCTTGGTAGGTCGTCCAGGATGAGGACCCAAATAAGCGCCCGTTGATTCCAGACCCTAACTTCATGCGCCTATCATAACCGAAAAGTAAAAGTGCTTTTCGGGTCATGCAGAGTTGCAGACAGGAAAACGCGGCCCCGTGTACTCTCATCTAGAATCTATTGTTCTTTCTCGAATGGTACAGCCTTTCCCCCAGTACAAACTACTAGCCTAAGAAATTAACCAGAAACGGGCCACGAGCGAGCGGGTTCATCGATCATCATCCATGCGCGTGTAATACAAGAATGCGGCGGCGGCGGCAGGACTACTCCCTACAGAATGGTGCTCAAATTTGGTAGTTCTTATTCTCCGCAGAACGGGATAACGACAGCTGTCGAGGACGCTGTTCGTGTTACTCTCCTTGTGGGTGATATGAAAAGAGTCCTGGCTGCCTGCTGTTCAGACGCATCGCGCAGGTCAAGATCACTTCATGACTCCAATGGGTAATGGATGTTCTAATGGGGCTGGGAGTGCTAGGTCTGGGCGGTTTCTCATGTGGTTTCTTGCTGTAGAAGGCAAGTCCACGGTCCTCGAACGAACGGCGACGTGTGAATTACCTCTCAGCAACGGCGCGCCGAGAATAATACATTACACGGGCGGCCGACATGAATTTGTTCCATCCTTTCGCTACTGTATTGCATTATCAGCGTAACGCCTCACTTCAACAGTCTGGATTGACACCTCAGGGGGTCGGAGTGGCGTGAACCGGGTTTGGTCAATAACAAGTCTTATGACTCTTATCATTCAGTTCCAGAGGTCATGCACTCTTCTAGTGTGTAAGCACGACGTCTCCTGAAAAAAAAAAAAAACTTAGATAGGTAGCGAAATACAGTAATGTCTGATAAGGACTTTCACATGGAAAAAGCGATACAGGACTTATGGCGAAGCAGGCACAGACATCGACGAGCCCTAGTCGGCCCAACATCGCCGCGGCGCCACCGGCTAAACCGCTTTAAGACTATGTGTATTGTTGACTCGGGTGCAATGACCGCAGTTCGGTTTACACGCTGGGAACATTCGATACAGTAGCTCCTTCCGAACCCCATCCAACCAGTAGACTGGACTGGTAATATATAATAGGCTTAGGTACCCTGGACGCGAGAATTCGGGCTGACTCGGAGGTGTGGACGCCACGTCGAACTGTGTGAAGAATCACCCGCATGCAACACGGGCGGACCGTTCCCGTGACCATGTCTTTCCTGTCGTCCGCGTACTCTTGTGCGTACTGGCTGCGCGACCAAACCTTTGACCGCCTCAGGCGTGCCTGCCTCGCCGTGCTTAGAGCAGGCCCGATACCACAGCATGTTGCCTTCGTTATGGATGGCAATAGACGGTATGCTCGTATCAAAGGCATGAAAGTAATACAAGGACACGTCGACGGCTTCGTCGCATTGAGGAGGGTACGCTACACACGTGGCCCCTTCGGAAAAACATATCTCAGTTCGCTCAAAACTAGGTTCTGGAAATATGTTCCGGCCTCGATATCAAATGCGTCTCTGTATATGCCTTTGCTATCGACAACTTCAAGCGCCCGAAAGAAGAGGTCGATGGACTGATGCACTTGGCCGAGAACGCGCTCCTGGACCTTTGCACACGTGGGTGCGTGATTTCCTGCACCTTTCCCCATGGTGAAAACGCACTGGGGTATTGAACTTCTCACGCTCTAGGGGTTTGCTCGCTCAGCACGGAGTACGACTTAATACCGTCGGCAAAACCAACCTCTTCCCACCTGAGGTGCAGGCGGCTCTAGCCAAAGCCGAGGAGTTGACAAAGGATAACCATAGGTGGGTTCCCGTGCCTGTGAACGTCATTGTACCCGCTGCACAATTACATCTTTCCAGAGCAGTACTGAATTTGTGCATGCCGTATTCTTCGCGGGACGAGATTGCCACGGCTGTAGAGGAAACAATTCATGTTGCCTTGCTTGAAGGGAGAACCGAGTGGGTCTTGCACGCATGCAACGTAGCGTGTATGCTGATGAATGTGCAGACCGATCACCGAAAAGGACATCGAAGACCACCTGATGACCACGAAAGTCAATAGTCCTCCCCTAGACATTCTAATAAGGACTAGTGGTGTCAAGCGTCTGAGCGACTTCCTACTCTGGCAGGTGAGTCCGCGATCTTCGATAACCGGACTACCCAGGTGCTCACCCCATCTGGCAGTGCACCGATAACACGCAGATTCATTTTATTGATACTTTCTGGCCGGACATGGGCCTGTTTGATCTTCTCCCTATAATGTTAGACTACCAGCGAAAAATTTGGTCCCAGTAGATGTTTTGTATGGTCTGTGCTACAATAACCGGATTGTGCTTGGTTTCTGAGAATATACAGTTCGAGGGTACCAATTACGTTACGCGGGAAAGAAAAGGTCTGTTTATATACTTGTGTGTACCAGGGGGAGAGGAAAGTGCAATGTGGTCCATGGTCGGAAATGCTACAAGCTGCAAGATTATGTGATATGCTAGGTGTCATCATTGCATAATTGCGTACGTGTCGTTACAGTAAATGTCCTGAAAAAGTCCAAGGATGGGCTCCGTTATAGAAAAGCGTAATAACGCGGCGTTGGATGCCATAATTATATACATATCGGCGAAAAAATCGTTGACACGCCCAAAAGCCCGTACACTACGGGTGGGGTGGATCAGTTGGGGGGGTCGCGCGGAAGACCGGTCGCGCGGCGATTCGATCGATGTTCGTGTCCCTTCGAGTCTGGAAATGGTACCCCTGAATCGCGACGTGCCTGGGTTGCACCTGACGGGCCTTGAGCTGTCTGGCGTTGCCAGTCTTCTACTTTGAGCATGGACAACCTCGCCGACGATGGCCGAACCGTCGGGATGGGCATCGTACTTAGCTTGTCTGCACTTTTGGAGCGCGTGTGACGGGTAACTGGGTCGCGAGATTGCTTATTCGTGTTGTCCCTATCTTGTGCGGTTTCCTCAGAGCGACGGCGGCGTGACTCCTTTGCTTGCGCAGCAGCTCTTTCCGCTTGCCGCTTGGTAACTGCCTGACGTTCCGCTGCTATGGAACGCTCCCACCGAGCCTTGGCGGTCGCGACATCAGCTTGTTCCTTCTCTGCGTTCGTGAGTGGGGCCTGCAGCTCATGCAATTTCTCGCGGTGGCGCTCTGTCAGTTCTTCGTAGGTAACAGTGCGTGATTGTAGTGCCGGAGGCGGGGTCACCTTCCTTGGTGGTAAAATGGTCGGGGGCATGTAAGAACTGCTAAGAGGAGAGGAAGCAGTACGTCGGTGATGAGCTCTCTGAGAAACAGGTGCCATGTCAGGATTGGCTGCAGATATACGTGAATCGGTCATAGTCCCCTCGATGGCACCAGTCCCCAGTAAGCCTTCTCGCATCTGTCGACGCACAAGGGCATCTTGAACAGCTGTCGGAACAGAGAGGCGAGGGGTCGGGACGACAACCGGTATGGGAGTAGTGGCAATAGGCGCGGATACTCCAGAAGGGGGCTGGAGGAGCTTCCGGTCACGAAGGTACGAGTCCCAATCGTCGTCGCGTAGAGGCGCACTAGTTGGTCGCCCAATGGTGTAGCCGATGTGTGCGCCGAAAGCAGGGTTTTCCATTGACTGAATCCTTGCCCGTGGGTCAGGTTGCCGAGGGGGTCGTTGATGCGATGAGCCAAGGGCTGCGCCATTGAGATCATAGCTAAGGGTTCTAGCGTGGGAACCAGAAGACGGATGTTGTGACGTGGTGAGAGACGGTTGACGAGAGCTAGATCCGGAAGACGACTGGGGTGTCTCTGCTTTGAGTACGTCAATGGAGCGTCGTATAGTCTGGATCTCTTGTAATAAGTCTTCTCTGGCTTTGAGTTCTTCCATCTTGGCACCTGAAAATTTACTTTTCCCAATGTCCCCGGAGACAAAAGCACGAGGGACATCATCCTTTATGTCACTACCCAGATCGAGCACCGGAAGGACACCTGGACTTTGGGGACGTTTCATGACAGCGCGTTTGAGCTCCTCTTCAGGAGTACCGGCAGCAAGGAACTCTGACAGGCCAGAGGAACGCCGTGGACGTGTGCCGAGATTGGAATCGTCTCTAGGATTCGAAGAACTGTCGCCCCCCCTTAGAAGAGTAGTACCGGAAAATTGGCTGTCCCTGCGGTCGTACTTGTCTAGACTAGGATGCTCCTTTTCCCACTCTGCCTTCTCGACCTCGAGCTTAGAAAACCTTTCCGCAGCCTTTGCAGTCATCTTGTTGTTCGCGGCGCCTCTGCTCTTCTGCTATCTCCTTGAGTTTCCGCTGTAGTACATGTAGGACGCGGAGCTGAACTGCGATTCCCATAAGAGTGACTGCAGCGACCAGACCAAGTTCAATCTGCATGGCCTGTGAAACGGGAAACTGAATATTATGGTCTGTGTACTTGGGGAATAGTTTCCGGTATCCGATGTTCCAAACATAGAACTACACACGAGAACATCAGAACGTGCACGCTAGGAATGGAAGCGAGTGAGAATACCTCCTTAAGCCCTGCTGTTGAAAAGCAGTCGGCACCCAACATGACGACACTGGCACCAACAATGGCAGTTGCAACAAGTAGGACGTGGTAATGAATCTTCGGAATGGTACAGAGGACGAAACCGATGACAGAAAACGCTGGGGTTTGCATAAGACGAAGGAGTCAACAACCAAAACGTGAGTCGCATACCGATGAACATGAGCCATCTGATACCCAAGGGACGGATGAGCCCTCCGTCTCGGAAACATTGGATCCACAAGCCAAATGCAAAGCCGCCCCAAGCACCAATAAAGTACTTCGTTGTTTTCCAGAAGAAGATGGAAAAGCCTCCACCGGCGATCCCAGCAACGAAGGACGACAAGACGAACATTCCTCGTAAAGTGGTACTAGGTGGATTCACTGAACGCAAGATGCCAAATTTGACGATAAGGGCGAAGCAGACGAGGGATAGTGTGTAGAACCCGATCAAGAAGAAAGACGTCCTAAACCCCAGGGGGAGGGGGAGAGGGTCAGAAATGAGAATATATAAGAGGAAGATGGGCTGACCATCTGTTCTTGTGTCCAAGGAAAGCGCTGGGGAGACCAGTCAGAATGAGAACAGTGCCGAGAACGCCAAAAGCAGGATCGATTTTGGTTGCAAGGACTGTGGGGGAAGGAGATGGTGATGACGTAGACGCGGAGGCATTGATACTGGAGGTGGGAGTGGTTGCGATCGTGAGAGTGACATTGAAAACGGTAGGCACGACTGTGACTATAGCCAGAGTCTGAGTCCCGGAACTTGTGAGGGTGGTGGAGGTGAAGGACGACGTCTCCCTGATAACCGTTACACTGGGCGAGGGCACAGAAGAGTTAGAGGACTGTGCCGAGACTGAGACGACGAGGGAGGCGATGAGAAGGAAGGGGAGGACGGCGCTGGAGAACACCAGAGCAAGCCATGGTCGACAGCCTCGGGGGAGGGAACATGATGGTGGATGAAGAAAGAGTCCCGACGGAAGACAGGTGGGTGGAATCGAACAAGTGGGGGTGTGCGTGCCAAGGTCGTAATGTACACGGCCGGCAATAAACCTGAGCACTCGGCCGTGCGGGGCGGGGCAACAAGGCCGTGGGGAGGAGGGAATCTGACTGACAGCTGGGATCATGAGGGAAATTCGTTGCACTTCACCTCATTTCGATCGATTTCGATTCGATTCATCTCATCTAAAATAAAATAAAATAATTAATATGTTCCGTCGACTTAGGCTAGCCCTCGGACCCAAGTAGGTTAGTTGTTCTCACCTTTTTCGTGTTTGGAATTGGAATGTCCTTCACTATCCATTTGGTTGGACGCGTGGCAAGCCTGTGACCGCCGGTGCCACAGGCGGACGAAAATAAATCATCATATCTATATTAGATAACAAACTATTTTCTGTGAGTTGAGGGACTGATGCCACGCCACGCCACGCCACGCCACATAGTTAAGAACCTCTTGACTGTAATATTTTTCCAACTCGCGCGCTTCCATTATTCCTTGCCAATGGTGGAAGCGGAAAGAAAAGCGCCACTGAATACCTTTACAGCATCTTCAATACATGGCGAGTAGAAATTTGCCCAATCACCCTCCGCCCGCGGGCTCTCCCTTACATCACTAGTTTGTGAGTCCCTTCACGGTTGTGTCACTCGTGGCCCTCCCATGACAACAGCTTCTATTCCGCTGCTCCACCAATGCCCACGGAGTGCCGTCTTACGAGAAGGCAAGAGCGTGGCACCGAAGCGTTTCTCCCTCAACGTACGACGTCAATCCCATTCTTTTCGGATTCGTGGCTTGACTGTGCACGCGTCCTCACTGCGGACCTTAACAACTGCCATAATTGTTGTCATGGCACTACTCACGACAGGCTACGGTAATCTCTCGACGATGGCTGGTCCGTTGGCCCTGAGTACTAATCACGAGCTTTGTTTCTCAAATACCTGCTAAGAGCTCGCGTGACTTGTGGCCGGCTAGCCAGCTTACTGCGAAGTTACACGTCCCATTCGATCAGCATTGAAGAACCCTTGGTCAGCGTGTGGTCAGCGGCTAGTAACTTACTCGGATTTGAGTTTCATACAACGACGTGAATTCGCGCAATTCGGTTAAACAAGAAGCTGCGCTGGGGAGTCGTTTCATCAGAAATTCATTTTAGCTATTGCTTCCGCCTTGCTTTCGTTTCTTGTCTTTGGAAACCTTTGAGATAGCTATAAGTGATTGACGACGGCTGTGCCGAGATTTGAGAAGTTTATGACTCGGACACACCTGTCTTTCAAAAAAATCCCCAAATGGTTCGCTGTGGAAGTGTGAGATGGTCAGGTGGGTTATTGCGGGGTTCAGGCATATGGAGAAATAGCTATCATGAACCCCGATTGATAATCAGAGCCATTGGCCCCGAACAGTCCAGGTCCTCAGGCCTCAGTACTCGGTACGCGGTCACTAGTTAGTCGGTCCAAATTGGTGGGCAGGCTCGCAGTGGGGACAAGCAACAGTCCCACGGAAAATGATCAATTTCTGGCTGATGCCCTGTACTTGCTGAGAAAGGCTCAAGTCAATTCCGAAGGATCTATGGCGGAAAGTCCGACTCGGAGACAAGACACTTGCGAGATTTTAACCCAGCACGAAGGGGATTATTCGATTATGCCTTATGGTCCTACGATACGCACTTTCTACTACTTGTATCCCCCTGGGGAATGTCGTTCTTCTTTCGGAGAATCGCAGGAGCTTGTGTGATTTAAATACTTGGAAACACCGATTTGGGGCCAACCCTCGCTCGAGGGTCTGCGGTCTTCGAGAAGCCGAGAGGCCAGAGAACTTCGGCCTTCGGCCCATCAGAATGGCCCGACCCGACTTACCAGCCACCCCAGCTCAGGCTGAACCCGAGACGATGACTACTACTCAGTCGACTGATGCTCCCGTTAACAATGTTCTCATCATTGGAGCAGGTAGTACAAATATGATGTTTTGATTTTAACTTACCCGTGCCAAGGCATCATCGGCGTAGCCACGGCATACCATCTATCCCAGCTTTCACCTGGTTTGACCATACATCTTCTCGATTCTTCCCCCTCACTCTTCGCCTCGGCCTCTGGAAAAGCCGCCGGTTTTCTCGCTCGCGATTGGTTCCCTCCCGCTACTGCATCCCTCGGAGCACTGTCTTTTGACTTACACAGGCGACTCGCTGAAGAGCACGACGGGTCACGACTGTGGGGGTATAGCCCCAGCACGGCGTTCTCACTTCCTGAAGCTCGGCGAGCCCCCGATGGAAAGAAAGGCGAAGACTGGCTTTTTGAAGGGGTCAGTCGTAGTACATCTGCCGTGGTGAACGCCGGATACAATAGCACCGCCGCTCTCCCCTTGTGGCTTGCGGCAGGAAGAGAAGTCGCTCCTCCTGCCGCCGATGCCATATCGTCTGGAGCCACCTCCGCGCAAGTGTGCGTTGCATCATGATGCCTCGCCGAGCACCATTTATACATATGTTGCATTGCAGGGATCCGTTGCAGCTATGCCAGTTCCTGCTTGCCCAATGTTTGTCCCGCAACGTCCACGTCCACCATCCCGTCTTTGTCGCCGACGTCATCACATCGCCCGACAACACCATCACCGGGCTCACCGTTCGCTCACCGGCTGGTTCCCCAACTGTGCTTCCCTGCGACGCCCTCTTACTAACCGCAGGGGCGTGGACTCCACGCGTGTTTAATGCGCTCTTCCCAAATGCAACCGTCTCGCTTCCAATTACACATCTCTCCGGCCACTCCGTCGTCTTGCGCTCTCCGCGTTGCACAGCACCCTAGCCAGAGGTGTCTGTGATAACAGGCTGCCACGCCATATTTACCACCGACGACGACGCCCGCTTCTCGCCCGAAATCTTCAGCCGCGCCGGTGGCGATATCTACGCTGGGCTGAACACGACGACCATTCCTGTACCCGAGCTTGCATCGGAAGTACAAGCAGAACCTGCCTCGATCGAGGTGCTGATGCGCACTGCGCGCAATCTGCTCGACGACGGTGAAATCGATATTCTGGGGACAGGATTCTGCCACCATCCATTTTCCAGGAGTGGGCGACCTTTACTTACAAGATTGACGTCCCAACAGACCTGTGTCGGTCTTCACGGCGGCATCTGGGTAAGTGCGGGCCATGGGCCATGGGGTATATCCATGAGTCTTGGCACTGGGCTGGTGTTAGCCGAACTTATTCTCCGTTACAGCCCACGCGCGGATGTGTCGCAGCTAGGTTTACATGCTAAAGATGTTGCCGTGTTATAGGGAACGCAATTAGATTTCGGTATGTTGTATGTACTCGAAGACTATGGTCAAGCGAATTTTGCGGCGACGAAAGGTGAAAAAGAACAGGACAGGACAAGAATGTGCGACAAACGATACAGCGATGCGCACAGTGATTTTCAAGTTAGGTGGTTATCGATTTTTTCTACAATATCCTAAAGAGTGATGAGGATGGACGAACAAAGATAAGACGAAAGCTGTATCTGTATTGTCTTGTCCGGTGCAGAGAGACTTGGGAATCAGGTATCGGGCTCGTCTTCCCTTTCATCATTGTGTGCCTGACCGCCCATCCTCGCGAGTTCCTATTCCTCGCTACTAGCAATAGGCTCGTAGAGAGCCTGAGTGTTAGCACCACCGATTACGCGGTTTATCCAACCCCGGCTCTGTGCAACTCTGTTGTTCCTTGACGGGCTAAGAGACTGTCTGCCTCGCCTTGGGGTATCGGGTATGAGGGATGTGACCTCAGACTCATTTTCCAGGGCCTCTTCCCGCTCGTCTGAGAACTTTGGGTAAATCAAATCCGTTTAGAGGATGAAAAAAAAGGTTGCGACCTTCTCCAAATACTCTATCCATCTCCTCTAGTGGCACGCCCTTGGTTTCCGGATAGACTGTCCAAAACAAATTGTTAGCAAACCGGACACATGGTTCGGCCGGTCTCTGATGACGTACGGAAGTAGACTACAACGGAACTGCTTTAGTCTCGTCCTCATGTTAACAAATGCGTATCCATGCTTACCGATGATAAAGCTACAAACGCAAAAAAAGCCATGCATCGGATACAGTCTCCACGTTATTACTTCTTGCAAATAGGGCGTGACTTCTCCAACCAAAAAGTTGAAAGCCCAGTTCGTCGCAGTGGAAAGTGAGACACCTTTCGCCCGAACAGTGAGAGGAAGGATCTTGAATGTGTAAGATACTTCTAATCTAGCGAGTATGGGACCGAACGCATACCTCTGGAGGATACAGCCATGGAATCGGGCCCCAGCTGTACAAAAGCACTATTTCAAGGACTTCACGGCGTAAGATAGTGACATACCTGTAACCAAAGAAGGCGTTGTATATGATGACACATACCACCACTGCGTTAGGTGTCTGGGGAATATCAATGTACATGAACCAGCCTGTAGCACCTAGGGCAATGGCCATCTGGGTCGGCGCAGATCAGATCAGGGAAAGATTCGCGGGGGAAAACGTACGACAACAGCCCCGGACATGAGGATGGAGCGTCGACCCCAACGGTCCACGAGGTACCATCTGGGAAATACTCTGTGATTGACTGAGCTGTGATTAGTTTGCAAGGAACCCACGTAGGTAAAGTGCTTAGTGTGTATATGATGGCGTTAATGCCTGCCATCAGTATTGCATCGCGTCCAAGCCAGCCAGCAGCTAATAACTCGGTGTTATCACTCGTCTTCTGCGCACCGAAGGGTGCGCTCACCTTCAAAGACTCTCGCTATCAACGAGACAGGTGGTGAATTGGGGACGGTATCCCGAGAAAATGGCACTTACGAGCGTAATAGGAAATAACTGCGACTCCGGTTAGCTGTATGCTATTTTTCTACAGAGTCAATACCTACCATTGATCCCGTTCTAAGGACGCCAGACATGAGTGAGTACTGGGCAGTGTAAATGCTGAAATTTTTGCATACAAGTTGGGCAAATGCTTGTGAACTCATAGCAAGAAGAATTCTTCGCTGGTACTTCCTCCACATTGCCTCGTACGTTCGGCCCTCCCCGCTTTCACGCTGGGAGAATTCAGTGTAAGTGACTGTCTCACCGACCCGCCGAAAAACATTACCTCAGAAATGACTCGCTCCTTGATTTCACGGAATTCGGTTTTGGCAGCAAGGTCTTCAGGATCGCCGCCATGTAGGTCTGCAATAACCTGCATACCTTCATCGTCGCGGTCGACATCGATGAGCCAACTATAGAGTGATAAACTACGGTTGCGACGAATAAGGTATGGCACCTACCGAGGACTCTCGGGAATGACCAGTGAGCCCGCTGCAAGGATTGCCCCGATGACACACTGGACAAACAGTGGAATGCGCCACGAAAGGTCCGAGTCGATGAATGAGCAGAAGTAATCCAACCACTGGAGGATGGTTAGCTGACTAGGGAACCCAGGCACAACGATACCACGCTGACCACGG
Organism: Lactarius psammicola; assembly: GCA_025769895.1. Lineage (NCBI taxonomy): Eukaryota > Fungi > Basidiomycota > Agaricomycetes > Russulales > Russulaceae > Lactarius > Lactarius psammicola. Next base: position 403,284 of record WTXK01000012.1, on the reverse strand, counting down.
AAGACGCGTAACCGGCAACATTTCCGGTGAACTCCATACATGCCAATGCCCCCCGCTGGAAAACGGCGTGACGAAATGTGAGTTAATCTTGGTTGGCGAGACGAAGATGGCTCACGTGATTTGGCGGTGATATTTCACTTTGATAGATTGGCACAATTGTCCTGTGGAGCGAAGCGCTCAGCTGTTGACCAGGTCAGGAAAAAGAAGGCCCACGATAGGAGACCGACTCCAAGTCCACTAATCACGCGACCGACGACCATGACATAGAATCCCGTGGTAAGAGTTTGCACGGCTCCTCCAATGCCAAAAACCACGGCGCCAGCGAATAAAGTGCCTCTTCTACCGACAATGTCACCAACCTGCCCCGCAGCGATGGATGTTACTTGCAGGCTATGTCAGATAATACGTAAAGGACTCCCAGTACCGAGGACGTACTGAATGCACCGATTTCAAGAACAGCAACCATGGTGCCAACTTCTAAAGGACTGGGCGAATTAAAGTAATTGCGAAAATGGGGCCCGGTGATAATCCCTGACATGACACTAAGGGAGAGTGAGCAGCAACTGATTTGAGACTCGAATGATGACACGGTACCCTTGATCATAGCCGAACTAAAACGGCTAAGCCTGCGCAAGAGTTGAGGGTAGGAATAGATGGCTCACCAAAAACACACCAAGACTCGCGAACGCGGATATAGAGTAGAGGAGAGGCCGACCGACAAGACGCGGCCAGGAGCCAAAAGAGCCGGGCGCCATGCTGCATATAAGCAGGTGGTGGTGGTGGTAGGAAAGCTCAAAGACCCGCGTCCGCCGATGTGACCTCGATGCCGGGTAGCCACGGTCCGAACACTCAAGACTACAACCACTGCAGTTATGCCAAAATCCGTCGTCTCTATCGATTCCTTTATTTCTTCTGATGATTCAGACGACGAAGAGCATCGACTCGCACAACAGGAGTGGGAGGAAAGCTTAGAGCAGCTTGCCCAAATAGTCTCGGTTGTACTTTTGCCCTTCTTAGGCAAATGGTTGGGACGCCGTTGGAGTTATTGGGGTGAGAACATCTGTATATTCCCTCTCCATCCTACTCAAACTCGCATTTTCACGCAAAATCATTAGCTTATGCACGTTACGTCCGCCTTGGATTGGGCAAGTCATTCTTTCTCGGAGAGAGTCCCACTTTGTCTTCCTGAATGACATGTACGAGTAGTTCTATCGCTACCTCCCTGACGCCGACGCTAACCTTCGTCTAGATGTCACGTACCCTCGTGCAACCTCTTCTGCAGCATTCTCTAACCAGTCAGTCATTGTAATCCCCGAGCTCTTCATGTCACGGAGGACTTCACGGCCCACGACCCATTCCCCCCTTTTCGCTAGCCCGTGCAGCATTATGTGCCACGTATCCCCAGTCAAGGCTATTTTCTCTTGTCGCATCTGCCTGTAGAATTGTAGTGCTTTCTGGATGCCGGCCGGCGATGGATTTTCTAAACACTTCTTGAGAAGCACGTTATACGTAACCTTGTTGAACTTGATTTGTCGTGCCCTCATCTTCTGTACTACGAGCTCCGTGCAATCCCGGACGAGCTGGTCGTCCCTCCCAACCCAACTGTGTATCCCGTTCAGGACTGCGGTGTAAGTGACAACGTTCGGCTCTATCGAAGGGTCTCCAGATTCTTCCATCGTCCTGAGGAGGTCGAGAGCGGCTTCCAGAGCATTCTTGTCTTTCTCCCGCAACAGGGAGGTCATGATGGTCGTGTATGTTGCAACATTGGGTTTGATTTTATGCTGGTCCATAATTGACAATGTCTGCTGTATTGCCTTGCCTCGGTCGAGGATACGCAGAAGTGTAGAAAGAAGTATCGAGAATGTGGCAACGTCACCAAATACACCACAAGCGGTCATTCTCTTCAACATCGATGACAGTGACTTCATATCTTCCTTGCTGTGGTAGTAAGTAAGGAATTTGTTGAAGGTGTGAGTAGTGGGATGGGGACCATAGGCGACCATTTCTTCCAGAAGGCGAATGGCATCAGACTCGTGAGAGCTAGTAAGGTGGGCCCCGATCATAGTGCTGTGCAGCAGTTCGTTGTCTGGGTCCGAGTGGAGAAGGGAGGCCGACTTGGATTCTTCAAAGAGCTCTGTTGCCTCTTTCCATTGCCTCGCATTTGCCATCACTTGGATGATAGCGTGATACGATGAGCTGTCTGGAGCAACAGACGCCGCCTTCATGGAATGCCAAAGAGCAAGAGCGTGCCTTGAGCCTTTCAACTTGCCTACGCCCCTGATGAGAACCGTCCATACGGAAGGCCCGGGTTTATGACCATATTTGACCATATCATCCCATACTGATTCTGCCAAGTCAATTCTTTGGACATCCAGAAAGGCAGAAATGAACGCCGCCCAGGTACTTTCGTAGATGACTACAGACCGTCTGTCTGGGGAGGGACCAGAATCTACAATGGCCCACGGATAGTCCTCAGATAAACCCTCGACCATCGTCGTATACAGCCCCTGCAATGATCGTGTCGCGGGGGTGTCTACCAAGTTGCTGAGGTGTTTGTGGAAGGTGGAAGGTCGAGAGAGTAACTTAGCCGCATCGGCATGCCGAACAAATGTCAGGACCTTTTGTCGAAACTGAGGGGAGGGGACGAATGCATCCAGAAGAGTGTCGGCTACATGAATCGAGGGGATACTCCAATTGGTGTGTACTCCAGTCTGAATCGCAGATTGGAAGTCGTCTCGAATGGCGTGAGCCATGATTGCAAAAATGCTCAACTCCTTGTCGATGAGAGTGCCGGAATCGCGGACGATCAGCATTGTTGATAACTCGTCTCGAGTCTCCTCGCTGCTTAACGAGTCTTGGTCTCCAAACGCACCCTGGTGCTCAATTTGGGACAGAAAACGGTTGTATAGTCGAAGGACACCTTGAGGATCATTCGTGACGATGAGCGCAGTGAAGCACGCTCTCAGGGCCGAAGTGGATATCCTTGTTGAGAGGCCTAGAGCAAGTTCTTCAGCTGCCTCTCTTAAAGGGCCACTCCAGGTGGAACTCTGCTCGACGGGGCAAAGACTGACGACCAACCGAGAGCAGTTTTCGAGGTCAGACGGTCCCAATAAATGTAAGAGGTTGTTTTTCTCGAAACTGTGCCAGAGACGGAGCACGGCTAGAGCATCGCGTCGAGTCACTCCGGCCTGGAAAGAACGAAGTTTGTCTGGGATGTAATTGGGAGACCCTGACCATAAGGGCGGAACAGATTCATTGGAGTAAATGGGCGTTTTGAGGCTCTGAACGTTCTGTATCGGTGGCGAAGAATCCCGAGTGCGTTTTCCTTGCCGGATATTCCAGTTCTTCCTGAGTGTCGGTGAAGAGGTGTGCTGGGTGTTCTGGGATGATTTCGAGGTGTAGTTGGACAATAGACGGATGTTCTCGACTGGAATCTTCGACACATGACACCAGCCAGGGACAAAGTCTGCTGCCCTGAAGGCATGGCGTGCCAACATTACGGAGAACTAGCCGCGTTGTTATTGAAGGGAAGAGAAGTGGACGACTTAAGTATACTCACGGGTCTGGCTAGAAATGACAATTGAACGCGGCTGTGACTTGCTCAACACAGTGCCGGTTGTAGCTCAACGCCCATCGTCCACCGTCCACTATTCCTCATGGGTCATGGAAACTCAAACAAGTTATATGTAACTCATGCAGAGCACTCTGGTTTATTCGGGCAACACACAGCCTCGTCATCCGGCTTCAGAGCGTGCGTAGTCAACTTCTTCGACCTCACCCTTTCTTAGTCAAAGCATCCTAGCAAGCCAGAGGGTCTAAATCCAGCTGTTGTCACACCTTTTGACTGTTGCTCGTTGTCTTTTCAGCCATTCTCCCATCCAGTCTGCGCCCGCAATGCAGATGGAACGGGAACTGTCTTCGATCTCACGAACATCATTCCCTGGTTGAAGCAAGTCCTGCTCTCTTAAGCCTTTTCTATTTTGTTAATTCCGGAACAGACAACACAATAATACTCACCCGGTCACGAATGGACCTCTGACACCAGCAGACCTGATACCGCTTAATTACGAGCGAAAAGCGTCAGGAGAATACCATGACCCCATTTCTTTCAAACCATTCAATGAGCACTCTCATATCGTCGCAATAGCAACAACTGGGAACGTTTTCTTGATGGAGAGTGTTAAAGGGGGTGTTGATCTTGTCGGCGACGTACCGTTCAAAAAGTGCGTCTTCTGTTGAGGAATGTACTTGTAACCTATGTCTTATTTATTGGCCACAGAGAAGATGTCATCACACTCCAAAACCCTCATGGACTTCCGTCTCCCTCCGTTTCTACAGCAATGGTTCAGGAAACCCAGAAGAGCAAAGTGATAGTCTCGGATAAACCGGCGGTGGCAGGACCCGTATCTGCTACCCAGAAAGCGGTGCCTTGTTCGTTTCGTCCTCCTCTCCCTTTACTCAAGCTAATTTCTATGGCTCAGGGAACATATCTCCATACTCTTCCGGTGCTCCCGGTGCGTCACTGACGTCCACGTCCGTTGACCCGCAAACTGCGACGTCAAGATTAGTCTGGGATGAGGTACGTGAGCCTGCCTGCACGTTCGTCGTCGCTCGGCTCATTGTCAACTTAGGAGGAAATGATGTTTGAAAGTATTCAGAACCCTGTCAAAGGGAAAGGCAAGGAAAAGGACGTTGTTAAACGGCGAGCATATGTTCGAGTTGTGACCAGTTTGGGGGGCAGTTTAAACTTGGAGTTGTTCTGTGAAAAAGTACGTGGTTCAAAACGTATTCGTGAGTTCTCAGAACCAAGTATATGCACAGGCACCAAAGACCTGCTATAACTTCTTGATGCTCGCCCGTGAAGGGAAGTATAACGACTGTCTCTTCCATCGCCTGGTCCCGGGTTTCATGGTACATGATCTTACTTCCCGTATCAGACCTACCACATATCCACTAATGAACGTGTTTCAGGTGCAAACAGGCGACCCTACTGGTACAGGTTCAGGTGGTCAATCTTATTGGGGCACACCATTCCGTGACGAGTATGATCTAAAGGGGGCCGCACGACACGACAGTCCTGGTGTTGTCGCGATGGCTAATCGAGGTGCAAATACAAACGGGTTCGTGTCTACTGTCTCGTGCAAATGTCCCGCTGTACCAATTCTTCATAGATCACAGTTCTATATAACTTTCAAGCCAGCACCACACCTCGACAAGAAACATACGGTCTTCGGCAAACTGGTAGGAGGTGAAAGTGTCCTCGATACACTTGAAAAACTCCCGCGCAAAGATGGGACAGATCGTCCGGTCAAACCAGTCAAAATCACTGAAGTTGTAATGTGCGTCCCTGACTTGTATGGGTACCGTCCTTCATTAAGTTCGTTTAGCTATCAAGATCCTTTCCAAGACTACAAGCTTAGGCTCGCGAAGAAACTCGCAAAAAAGGCAGAGGCTCAGAGTTCTGCTGGCACGCAGCCAGTAACTGCAGAGAAGAAAGCCGACGATGGTATGAACTGGTTTGGGGTCAAGCTTGGCGCGGAGAGTGCACTTGACACAACCACGGGAAGATCTGGAGCAGGTGGAGTTGGAAAATACCTCAATCTTAAGAGGCCAACACAGGCTACCACCGCAGAACCTGTCAAGAAGAGGAAATTAGGTTTTGGAGAATTTGAGAACTTCTAGTGGGTATATATCTTCGCTCCACTTCAATCCCAGCTCTAGGTATAGCCACACTCGTCCATGATATGTATGCGTTCAAGATATACAGGATCGATCCTCACTCGTTGGCTATCGAACAGGGATCGCAACTCGCTCTGTCATGTCTCTTCTTGGGCGTGTCGGATTTCTTCGTATAGTTAAGTACGATACTAGTGGCAAGATGAGACGTAAAATACCCTGTTCTGGTGATACGGGTTCGGTGGTGGGAGCTCTGGGAGCGAGAGCAGTGTTTCTTCGTTGCCCTGAGCATGTAACTAATCCCAATGTTGTGATGAGCGATCCGAGCGGTTCTTCTATGAGGAAGGGAGCCCACAGCTCCCTGTTGTAGTTCCTTCAGCTCTGCTTGAACCGCATCCTCTTCATTCAAGGATAGGCTGTTCGTGAGCATGTTGTCGACTCCTAATATGATAGCCAACGCTTTCAAAAGAGAATAGCTAGAAGCGGGGCGATGAGAACTCACCCCTTGGTATACCCTCGCTTTCCTCCAGCAACCTCTCGACACTCCACGTTCGACTCCTTGTGGCTTTCTTTGAGAACTGCATTACCCTGTTTGAGGTCATGCGACACAGAGACTTCCACGAGCGATAACTCGACTGGGGAGACCTGCGCAATCCGCGTGAGTAGACAGGTCGGAGGCCTAGAGCCAGAGTACAAGCTAGTGCTCTAAGCTTTCCAGCCGGTCATCTGTTCTCACAAGCAGTCCCCCCTTGTACTTACGCCACCTAAGAGCAGTGGGAGCTCGACCTTTGTGACATGCAGCTGCTGCTTAATTTCGTGTTCACGGTCCAAGACGATGTGAATCAGGAAAATTAGGGTGAATAAGTTCCCCAATGTGTCAGAAGGCAGTTCCGGACTCTCTTCTGGTATTGCTTAGGTTTGTCGTGCTGAAGCCCCAGACTTAAATTAACTGAGACGGCGTGAAATGAAAGTGAGTGGGGAGTTTACCCAAGAATTGCACGATCCTGAGCTGTGATTTTGAGTGTTGACTGACTTCCACCCATGCTTCTCAGAGTTGCGGTTTTTCCGCATCCAGTCACGCGCCGAAAAAGGAAGGTGCCAAGAAGGCACATTTCGAGCTGTCATTCTATTTAAACTCAGATAGTGAGAAAAAGAAAATACGTTTATTAGTCCATGAATAATATTACAGAAAAGGCAAAATACGTCATTTATGTTTAAAGAAAAACATAGCGTATGTTTTATTAGCTAACTACTTTACATTGATTTTTCTAAGTCGATTTACTGGGCGCGAGGGTGCGGAGAGAGTGCCCGCCCCTTCGGTTTCGCGCGCGGCCCTCGCCCGGGTTGCGCCCTGCCCCGCTCGCACATCCTCCCGCCTTTGCGAGAACGCGGGGGGGCACCACCCTCGTGCGTACACCCCTCCGTTCGCGTGCGGCCTTCCTTTGGGTTGCGCCCCGCCCCGCCCCGCCCTGCGCCACCCCGCCCGTGCATCCTCCAACCTCTGCGCGCATGCGAGGACACGGCGCTGGCTGTGCAACCCCGGGCCGTTCGCCGCTCGGGTTGCACCGCCCCTCGTTCCGTGTGCCCCCCTTGCGCGCACCGCCCCCCGCCCCTACTGCGCCCACAGTATACGCGCAAAGGGGCGTGTGTGGGAGCAGGCGGGGGTGGGTTTACCGGGGTGCGGGGGTGGCGCGTCTCGCATAAGCGATGCGAGGGGGGGAGGGGGGGCGCGCTGTCCCTCTGCGCATCGCTTTGCGCGAAAGGGAGTCGGGGATGCGTGCGGGGTTGTCGTAGCCCGTGCGGAGGACGTCGTGGGTGCGTGCGGGGTGGTCGTAGCCATGCGGAGGGGGTCGGGAGCGCGTGACGAGGACGCGGCGGGGCGACCACACGAGGGTGGGAGGGTGAGTATGTGGCGGCGTCGAAATAAGGTTTGTGTGCTGAGTCCTAACGATGTCACGTGGTTTACCCGCCCCTCCGTCCATGGCCGTGGCCACCGTCCCTCTCATCATATGCATTCGCCACGCCTGTTTGCGCGTGCGCTTCCCGTCGACCCCCCTCCCCCCCATCCTTCCAACACAGACAGTGGATGTATAAGGTGCGCTGTCCGCCACCTTTCCGCGATCCCGCCACATGCTCACCCTCCCATCCTCGCGTTGCCTCCCCGCCGCGTCCTCCTCGTCACGCGCTCCCGACCCCCTCCGAACGGGCTACGACCACCCCACCCGCACCCCCGACGCCCTCCGCACGGGCTACGACAACCCCGCACGCATCCCCGACTCCCTTTCGCGCAAAGCGATGCGCAGAGGGACAGCGCGCCCCCCCTCCCCCCCTCGCATCGCTTATGCGGGACGCGCCACCCCCGCACCCCGGTAAACCCACCCCCGCCTGCTCCCACACACGCCCCTTTGCGCGTATACTGTGGGCGCAGTAGGGGCGGGGGGCGGTGCGCGCAAGGGGGGCACACGGAACGAGGGGCGGTGCAACCCGAGCGGCGAACGGCCCGGGGTTGCACAGCCAGCGCCGTGTCCTCGCATGCGCGCAGAGGTTGGAGGATGCACGGGCGGGGTGGCGCAGGGCGGGGCGGGGCGCAACCCAAAGGAAGGCCGCACGCGAACGGAGGGGTGTACGCACGAGGGTGGTGCCCCCCCGCGTTCTCGCAAAGGCGGGAGGATGTGCGAGCGGGGCAGGGCGCAACCCGGGCGAGGGCCGCGCGCGAAACCGAAGGGGCGGGCACTCTCTCCGCACCCTCGCGCCCAGTAAATCGACTTAGAAAAATCAATGTAAAGTAGTTAGCTAATAAAACATACGCTATGTTTTTCTTTAAACATAAATGACGTATTTTGCCTTTTCTGTAATATTATTCATGGACTAATAAACGTATTTTCTTTTTCTCACTATCTGAGTTTAAATAGAATGACAGCTCGAAATGTGCCTTCTTGGCACCTTCCTTTTTCGGCGCGTGACTGGATGCGGAAAAACCGCAACTGCTTCTCAGAGTGAAGTGACAGGATTGGTCACAGAGACCCGTAGAATAGAATAAATAGTAGATACACGGTCCCCAGCGACGCACGCTAGACAAGCTCAATCTCCTGCACTTTATTTTCTGGAAGATAGTCCAGAGCAAGTAACTACTTACTCAAAACAAAACCACTTCCCAAAAAAACGATATAGTAAATAGAAGATTAAGCTACACGAGGGGGTTCACAAAACAAAAGAATATTTTTGGTCTTTTTTGAAATCTGTTTATATTCCGGTATTCAAAGACAAAGGCCGTCTACGTTGAAAAGTCTAATTTACGTAAAGGAAGCCCGATCCAATAATATCAAGAGGGAAATCCCAAATAACCGGTTCGTGCTGTAAAGACGACAAACCATATGGTTAGCGAAACGCAGAGTCATGTGACATGGTGCTCGGCACCAAGAGTTATGGTAATCAGTGTCCTGGATGGGCCGCTGTAGCTATACGTCGTTGAATACATTCGCAGTGGGAAGTCCCACTCGAACAAATGTCTCCCCCGAGCTCTCATAGCTGTGATCAATAGCGCGACCTCAAGCGTGTGTTGTCATCTGAGAAGTCCCCGACCGATGGTGTACCATCTCTGAAGCGTCGTATACCGGATCGACTGACTTGGGCTCAATAGAAGGGTCCCTGTTTACGCGGGTATTGTCAGGGATAGTGGAACCCGGGAGATCGCTTCGGCTCCGCGCAGATTCGGAATGAAACGAGATTGACCGATTGTCCGGAGTGTCGCTGCTGCGAGGCAATAGAAAGGGGCGAGTATACATGTATAAAAGGACATTGAGTAAGCCGGATGTCAGATAAAGACCATCTGCGAATACAAGGACAGCAGGAGGCGTATTATCCCTGGAAAAGTCATTGTAGCGTGCAGCGGCCAAAGGGAGGACCTGAATGGCTGAAGTGAGCAACTCAAAAGGATGGACCGGGAAACGGTAGTTACCGTAATGATGTAAACAATCGGATAACTGGGAGAGAAGATATCAGCAATTGAAACCGTGTCAGAACTCTACATGTGATTCTCACGCTAGCATTTTATAGGCCTGGATATGTGATTGGCGGATGTCTGGAGATTCTTGTCCATATGTCCACCGAACACGCCATCCCTCCACCGAAATAAATCCCTTCAGCACGAGAAAGACGGCCAGATAGGCAAGCAAGCTCGAGAAGGCCGAGATCCACATCCACATGTAATCGGCAACTGTCTGCTGGACATGGAACTCCCCCACTATCCAGCACCCTTAAAAAATGTCACTCTCTGCCTCTATGGATCTGGAGAAGGAACCCACAAGGTCCAGTTGGCCCGTAAAAACGTGAAGCCCCGTTAATACCGACATTGATGGCCACATTGAGGATGATTGAGGTCCATATGCCAGCCACTATCAGCGAAGCACGAAACATGTTGGTATCGGGCTTCAACCGAAATATGAGGGCGCTAAACGTGTAGATAGCAACGTTCTACAAGTCCGTATGTCGATCATCCAAAAGAGTAGTCCCAGGTCAAGTGCGCTTACCCCTGCCCTGATGCAACACTAAATGTCAAATCAGAGGAATTCTCTACTGCGCAGCCACTCACGAGAGAGCAGTTCCCACATCAGCGAGTTGTTTGATGAGGCCTACATATGTATGTGTTTGTGCGCCGAGATACCTTTTGTTGAATTACGTACCTTGCGCTGTGCAGAATGTCCCGTGCACAGTCTGAGTGTAATAGTTGGGACGTTGCTACATACGTGCGTAGAGGTGTGGGGTATAGTGACTCACCCCATCAAATGCCCACTTCATGTTCATCAACCCGCCTGTGCCCATCAGTGATGTTTTCTCATGAAACAGAGCATCACTTACCAAGAGCCTGAATTAGGTCACAGACTAATTGGTTGAGAAGAAAAAGATGGACTGGTGACTTTATTCTCCATCTACGCCTTGAGCCCGAGCGGATGCTGACTGTGCTGTACTGTCGAGCGGAAGGCAAATCAAAATTTGTTGCCTAACAGAGACCAGACTCGGGGAAAGGTACCGCGATATTAGCCAAAAGGATGATGACGGCAGAAGCCGAAACGGCGGAGATCTCAGCGAGAATGAAATCGCCAATGCGTTGCCCAAACGTGAGCGGATCGCTAGCGGTCGACATAGGAGTGGGAGGAGGGGGATAGACAGGCCAGCAGAGGAGGAGAGTGTTTATATGACATTTTCCAGACGCTCAACTTGGGGGTACTCTAGTGCCAGAGTTTGTCCTTTTCCAGAATCGATGGATATCTCCAGGTGAACGTAGCATGCCTTGAACGGATGAGTTTTCGGCGCTACGTTTCCTCAGGAACGCGAGACTGTGTTGATACATCTGATGTGCGGATGACAAGGCATAGGGGGGTAAACCCCGCTATCACTGTATACTACTGTAATTAGCAACCGCAGTGTCGAACCACTCCGGTTTCTTACAGGTACAGTTTCCAAAATGATAGACCCCTACCATTCTGGGCGCACAAGCGGACTTCCAGTTGAGGGAGTTATGCCCGGGAAATTGGTTATTTTGTACATGGAATAGTTATCCCCTTTGGCCGAATGCCAGCTTAGCATCTCCCATTAAGTTTGGCATCCCTTCAATCCATAACGATGGACCGCTGACCATTTCGTTCTTCAGCAGATTTGGAGGCGCTGAGCCTACTGAGCTTGGTGGTGGTGGTGGTGGTGGTGGTGGTGGTGATTATGGGGGGCCGACCGCCGGCTACTTTAAGGATACATGCCCATCAACGAGTGCCATGTAGCCTGACGCTGATGGCTGTCCTTCAATGACACGTAGACCCTTTCTTCATCGACCAGCAATTTTCCATTGTTACTTGCGACGAAGTAGTAGTTTGAATGTAGAAGTATATGACCCATACAGTAAGTACTAGGATATATTACGTCCTGTGTGTGCCCTCATTCGCTCCCCCTGCAGGTTCCGAGTCAAATCACGGGTAACATTGTATGTACTACGGAATTCCACGGTCAGTCAGAGTGTCGTTCCTCCATGTGGTGTGATGCCTCGAGTGCGTGACCTTTTCTTGCCATCGCCTTCCAGGGTAACTGGTAACTCCTCATGTACACACCACCGGCGAAAAATATTACTTCGTATCCCCGTTCACAGATTAGGTGAAAGCATGACGGGGTGTTGCCACGAGGTCACGCTAGGTGAACGCTCCCTCAAGCAAAATCGATATGTGGTAGGTTTAGGAGCTATATACGTAGCTCTCCAACCCCACCTTATCTACGTCCAATCTTCGCCCAATGCCCGTACTGCGGTGCTGAGGAGGTAGCTGTGTTTATATTACACCGTGGGCCGCCGTACCTTATATTGATGCCAGCAGCGCTCATCAGTGTCGCTCTATTCGCGTCCAGATTATCACACATTTCTGGCATCTGGCCATCTTCAATCGACCAACAGGACTCTGTCCCCAGACAGGACCTTTGCACACACTCATATTCTCGACTTTCACGAAAACATGTTGTATAGAACGAACAGGAACAAAGATCTTACACTTGCTATGTTCGTGGGTCGCCCATGTTCCTCCTTCCGGCGTTATTGCTGACGTGCGAAGCGTGGATTACCAAAAACCAAAACCGCACACACGCGGGTCGCTGAATATGGTCGCATGGGATGCCAATCCAAACCCTGGCTTTCCTTATGCGGGACGTCGCATTAGCCCCAGCGGCCATTTGCCTTCGAAGTGGGAGAGCCCTCTGCGTGAGCTCCAGACGTCAGCCCCCTCCGTCTGGGAAATGCAGGCGTTAACCACTATGTATGACTGGAGAGCGCTGTTTTGTTTCTGTGACAGTGGCGGTCAGGTTGGGCTGAACCTCTGCCCACAAAGCCAACTTGAAGGAGCAGCGCAACGTGAATTTGCCATCCTTGAAAGCTAAACCCCCCTTCCCTTTAATCGGATACAGTTCTTCGGGACACAACGCCAAGACGTGGACCGATGACAGTTCGTTAAATTAGAGGTAAGGTGCAAGGTCGGAGCGATGAGATTACACTGGGGGCCTCCAGCGGTACGGAATTCGCAAGGACGCCATTTTGTTTGCAAAAAGTGTACCTGTATTGGGAAAGCTCGATAATTGAGAGACTACCGTATCAGGGCCTGATATAAGCACGACGTGACCCAAGTGCACTCATCTTGCAACGTTCCGTTTCCCTGCACGCGGTGCGTCGTAGGGACAATGTGGTCCCAGACGCTCTTCTCACGACACTACCCCGTCTCTAGCTGGCCAAGGCAAGCGCCGGGGGTGTCAGAACTGGGACAGGCGAGACAACGACGAGCTTAGGGCAAAAAAGACGGTGGGGACAATAGACGGATACATCGTGGAATCATGACGATTGTCTATTCCATCACCTGGTCCCGGGTTCATGGTACGTGATCTTGTTTCCCGTATCAGGCCTATCACTTATCCGCTGATGAACGTTGTTCAAGTACAAACAAGCGACCCTACTGGTACAGGTTCAGGTGGTCAATCTTATTGGGGCACACCATTTCGTGATGGGTATGATCCAAAGAGGGCCGTGCGATACGACTGCCATGGTGTTGTCGCGATGGCCAATCAAGGTGCAAATATAAATGGGTTCCCCGCTTAGGGTCACGAACGCTGCCAGTGGGCAAACACTGCACAAAAGAAACCCCGGATCGAAGGACATTCTGAATAACAGCAAAACAATTACCTCCAAGCTACCAGATGTCTTTGAGCAAGATAAAGACAAAGGAAGCAATAGCGAGAACAACTGAAATAAAGCGCATCCCAGAACTTAATAACAACATATGCACTGCCAACAAGCCCCACATTTCGACGGGCAGGCCACTCCACCCTTTCAAGACATGAAGGTGTCTCTGAGCAGCGAGTCTGAGCCAGCTTAGGTCGCGGCAACGTTACATGCAAGCACAAAATCCAGAACTCAAAAACGCAAATGGTCCACAACGCAACCGGCACTCCACCTCGTTTTGGCGCGCAACGGCGCCTCAGTCCCCTCCAAGGTCCCCTCAACACTACGCAACGCAAAGCCACTTCCACACAGGAGCGAGGGGCCATAGAAGGAAGGGTGGGAACTGTGTATTGTCGAGGAATCACGTATAGTCATACAAAGTGTAGCACTACATACGGTTCTGTACCCAAAGGCGCACAGTAATGGATTTTTTTAAAAGGGATCTTGTCGGCCTTTTCGTGCAAAAGTCCCACTGTACCAATTCTTCTTACATCACAGTTCTATATAACTTCAAGCCGCCGCCGCACCTCGACAAGAAACATACGATTCTCGGCAAATTAGTAGGAGGTGAGGGTGTCCTCGATACACTTGAAAAACTCCCGCGCAAGATGGGACAGACCACCTGGTCAAACCGGTCAAATTTACCGAAATTGTAACGTACGTCCCTGACTTGTATGAGCATTGACCGTCATTAAGGTTATCTAGCTATCAAGATCCTTTCCACGACTACCAGCTTAGGCTCGCGAAGTAAGCAGAGGTTCATGCAGCAAGTAACCGCAGAGAAGAAAGCCGGCGATGGTATGAACTGGTTTGGGTCAGGCTTGGCACGGAGAGCCCTTGACAGGGCCACGGGAAGATCCGGAGGTGGTGTTGGAAAATACCCCGGTCTTACTGTAAGATCTTGAGAGACCAACACAGGTCGCAGCTGCCACTGCAGAGCCTATTAAGAGGATATTAGGTTTTGGAGAATTCGAGGACTTCTAGTGGGTATATATGTTCGCTTTACGTAGATTCCAGATCTAAGTACAATTACACTCAAATATAATATATATGCGTTCAAGATACACGGGATCGATCCTCACCCGTTGGTCATCAAGCAGGGATCGCAACTCGCCCTGTTCGCGTCTCCTCTTGCGGTTGTTGAATTTCTTCTTCATATATTTAAGTCAGCGATGCGAGCGGCAAGATGAGACGTAAAATACCCTGTTCTGATGATACGGGTTTGGTGCTGGGAGCGTCTGGGAGCGAGAGCGGTGTTTCTTCGTTGCCCTGAGCATGTAACTAATCCCAATGTTGTGATGAGCGATCCGAGCGGTTCTTCTATGAGGAAGGGAGCTCACGGCTTCCTGCTGTAGTTCCTTCAGCTCCGCTTGAACCGCATCCTCTTCATCCAAGGATAGGCTGCTCGTGAGCATGTTGTCGATTTCCTGAAAATATGACCGACGCCTTCAAAAGAGCATAACTAGAACGGTGCGAGGAGAACTCACCCTTTGGTATTCCCTCGCTTCCGCAGTTTCCTCCAGCAACCTCTCGACACTCTCCACGTTCAACTCCTTGTGAATTTCTTTGAGAACCGCGTTACCCTGTTTGAGGCCGTGTAGCACCGAGACTTCCACGAGCGAGAACTCGATTGTGGAGACCTGCGCAATTCGCGGGTGAGTAGGGGGACTGAAGGCATAGAGCCAGAGTGCGAACCAGTTGTTCCAAGCTTTCCAACTGGCCATCTGTTTTCACAAGCAGTCCCTCCTGGTACTTACGCCTCCTAAGAGCGATAAGAGCTCGATCTTTGTGACCTGCAGCTAGCTGTTGCCTAGCAATTTCGTGTTCACGGTCCAGAATGATTTGAATCTAGGAAATGAGAGCGAATAAATCCCCCAATGGGTCGATGAAGAAGGGTAATTCCGGACTTTCTTCTGGTATTGCTTAAGTTTGTCGCGCTGGAGCTTCAGACTTGAGTTAACTGAGGAGACGGCGTGAAATGAAAGTGAGTGGAGAGCTTACTCGAGGATTGCACGATCCTGAGCTGTAATTTTGGGTGTTGACTGACTCCCGCCCATATTTCTCAAAGTGAACCCAGTGAAGTGACTAATGTGACCACAGAGGTCCGTTACAGTAAACAGAATAAACAGTAGATACCCGGTTCCCGGCCCGGCAACACGCAAGCAACATGGGGTAAACCGTAAATCTCCTACGAGCGCTTTATTTAGTCAAGACAAGTAGCCACTTACAGAGAGTAAATAAGAGGGTTGGCCAAAAACAATTTAATAGATAGTAGATCACTAAGTATAAATATAGTAGCACAGTCAGACTGGGTTATACGTCGTCGTATATATTCACAGTGGGAAGTTCCCTTCGAACAAATGTCTCCCCCAAGCTCTCGTAGCTGTGACCAATATCGAGACCGCCAGCGTGTGTTGTTATCGGGAGAGTCCCGGGCTGACGGTGTGCCATTTTTGGGGCGTCGTATACCGGATCAACTGACTTGGGCTCAATAGGTGAAGGGTCCCTATCAACAACATGGATATTGCCAAGGATGGTGGAACCCTGGATATCGCTTCGGCTCTGCGCAAATTCGGAACGAATTGAGACTGTCCGATTGTCCGGAGTGTCGCTGCTATGGGGTAGTAGAAAGGGGCGCGTATACGCATATAGAAGGACGTTGAGTAAGCCGGATGACAGATAGAAACCGTCCGCGATTACAGTAACAGCGAAAGGCGGTTTATGCCCGGAAAATTCACTGTAGCGTGCAGCGGCCAAAGGGAGGACCTGAATGGCTGAAGTGAGCAACCCGAAAGGATAGACTGGGAAACGGTAGTTACCGTAATGATGTAAATAATTGGATAACTGAGAGAGAAGATATCAGCAATTACAACAGTGTCAGAACTCTACATGTGATTCTCACGCTAGCATTTTGTAGGCAAGGTCATGAGATCGGAGAATGATTGGAGATTCTTGCCCATATGTCCACCGAACACGCCATCCCTCCACCGAAATAAATCCCTTCAGCACGAGAAAGACGGCCAGATAGGCAAGCAAGCTCGAGAAGGCCGAGATCCACATCCACATGAAATCGGCAACAGTCCTCTGGATACGAAACTCCCTCGCTATCCAGCACCCTTAAAAAATGTCACTCTCTGCCTCTATGGATCTGGAGAAGGAACCCACAAGGTCCAGTTGGCCCGTAAAAACGTGAAGCCCCGTTAATACCGACATTGATGGCCACATCGAGGATGATTGAGACCCATATGCCGGCCACTATCAGTGAAGCACGAAACATGTTGGGATCGGTGGGCTTCAACCGAAATATGACGATGCTAAACGTGTAGATGGCAACGTTCTACAAGTCCGCATGTCGATCTTCCAAAAGAGTAGTCTCAGGTCGAGCGTGCTTACCCCTGCCCTGATGTAACGCTGAATGTCAGGTCGGAAGATTTTCTACTGTGCAGTCACTCACGAGAGAGCAGTTCCCACATCAGCGAGTTGTTTGATGAGGCCTACATATGTATGTGTTTGTGCGCCGAGATGCCTTTCGTTGGATTACGTACCTTGTGCTGTGCAGAATGTCCCCTGGTGCACGGTCTGAGTGTAATAGTTGGGAGGTTAGTGTATACGTGCCTGGGAGGTGTGGGGTATAGTGACTCACCCCATCAAATGCCCACTTCATGTTCATCAGCCCACCTGTGCCTATCAGAGACGTTTTCTCGTGAAACAGAACATCGCTTACCAAGAGCCTGGATTAGGTCACAGACTAACTGGTTGAGAAGAAAAAGATGGACCGGGGATTCTAGCCTCCATCTACGCCTTGAGCCCGGGCGGATGCTGACTGCACTATACTGTCGAGCGGAAAGCAAGTCAAGATTTATTGCCTATTGGAGGCCAGACTAAAGGGAAAGGTACCACAATATAGGCCGAAAGGATGACGATTGCAGAAGCTGAAACGGCGGAGATCTCAGCGAGAATGAAAATGCCAATGCGGTACCCAAACGTGAGCGATTTGCTGGCAGTCGACATAGGAGTGGGAGGAGGGGGGTAGACAGGCTAGCAGTGCGCTAAAGAGGAGGAGAGTTTTTATATGACATTTCCAGACATTGAGTTTGGGGTACTGTAATGACGAGTCCTTTTTCAGAATCGAAAGGATATTTCCCGGTGAATGATGGTACACTGCCTTGAGTTTTCGGCGCTGTATTTCCCCAGGAACACGGAACCGCGTTGATACATCTGATGCGCGCTGACAAGGCCTGGGGAGGAAAACCCCGCTCAGGCTGTCATTGTACCGTAATTATTCGGAACCACGCGAACGTTGTCGCCCCACTGCAATCCGCTTTAGCGTCTTCGTCCTTGTTACTTCCTCGGACAGTGATGAAAAGGCGTGCTTGAATGGCGTATCGAATCTTTCGCATTTGGCGTCGTCCTCGCTCGTCTGGTGTGCTTCTCCATCATGCGTTGTATCATGACTACGTGCGCTATGCAATCCCAGGTGACTGGGATCGCTTGGCAAACGTTTTTGGTGACTCAATTCGGTATTGGTATTCCCAGGTGGCACCGTACGCGTCCCATTATCTTCTCCCAAAGTGATCGGTATAGCAAACTCCCGCGGAGAGCGAGCGTGAGCCCTTAGTCCACCCGTCAACATTTCAAATACTAATTGTTGGCTGTTAGCTACCAAGAGGATTTCCATTCCTTTGCAACATTATCCTTGGATCCGCAAGAACTACGCCTGACTGTTTCCAAACATCTTGGCGTCGACTGGGATCCAGAAAGCGTCGGCCATCCGTTCTCCAGGCAAGCCGTATTTGTAGGCATATACGATGGGTGAGTCGTGCACCTAGTAACGCAACGTTTGTCGCTCAAGAGCTTTAGGCATGGTGGTTCAACTGTGTCGCAATACCTACGCCAAGAATTGCACGGTCTCCTAGAGTCAGCTAACAAGTCCCATATCCCCGAAATGTATGCATACGTCAAAGAATTTGGAGGATATTTCAAACGCTTCAGTGGCGGTTTGCTCTCCCCCTGGATTAATCCATCTGCGGAAAGTGCGGGGGAAATGGATCTCCACGCGAGGGCTACTCTCACATTTCTCGAGGTACGCGCTACCCCATGAGTATTCTCCCTCAAAAACAGAGAGAGACTCTCGCCGCAACAGGTGGACAGAAATCTCGAGGCAGAAGCTGCTGCTAAAGTATGCGGATCCACAGCCTCCATTGTTATCCTTCACTCCTTGGATGCTCCCTCAACTCCCTTCTTCTCTGCGCAGAAGATTGCCTTGACTGTCGTGCATGTTGGGTGTGCCTACTTTATATTTTCTTGTGACCCAAGAACTCAGAACGACAACATGAAAGCGATACCCGCGTTCTGCTATGTTCGACACATGATGGTTTGGCCCACGCAATGACCGAGAACCATCGTGCAGAAGGGCGGGTCGAGTCAATCCGCTTAAGGAGAATGATGGGTACGGGTGTAATCACCGACTCCTTTGGAGATGCTCGGTGCGCCACTCAGTCTTCTTTGAAATACCCGAGGTTTATCAGTGTAAAGGTGGATGGGAGCTCTTGAAAATACACGGAGGTGCGTTCGGCCGTCTTATTCCACATCTTGACGTCGCCGATTGTTTAGCCTGGGAGATTTGAAGTGGAAGCCCTGGGGAGTTACGGCGGAACCCCAGGTTAAAACTAAACTTGTTGAAGGTTAGTGCACGTGTAAAACCGCGCCCTAACTCCAAAAATGTCTGACGTCGATTGACAGGTCCTAATTGGGCATTCATGGTTCTGGTCTCAGACGGCATCTCGTCCGTTGTGTCAGACCAAGAAATAGTGGATCTCGCTCGTGGAGCAACGGGCCCCAAGCATGCCGCGAAGCGCATACTATCGTTCGCCGAGGAGATGGGTAGTTCGGATAATATGACTGCGATTGTGTTGCCCTTCAGTGGATGGGGCCAGATCAGTGGTCATGATCGGACAAAAAAGCTTCGGGAATACCGGTCGAGCCAGATGAGTTCGTAAATTTCGCTGTGCAACGAGGTGGCTTTCTAATTTAATCCCTCGCAGTCGGCGCAGAGCGCCAGAGAAGGATGTAGTTTTGAATCCGATACTCCTACAGGTCATGTGTCGAGGGATTGTACGAAACCAATATCCCGTCGACCTTACTGTTACAGTAACATGGAGTTTTCATAATTAACTATATCTGTGCAGCCGCATGCCCGTCTGCACGGGGATCAGACCCAGCTGCCCATACCGTCCTACCAGATTTGTCTTTGATCTTCTGAATCACCTGTCCACGCCCGAACATACCCCTTGCGAATCCTGAGAGAACGCGAGCATCGTGTCCCATGGCTGATAGCCGTACGTGATATTAGGCGCAACTTAAACTCTCATCCCGGAGTTGCTTACCTCTAAGTTTCTCCACAGTGTCTGGGGGTATTCCCTCTTCGAAATACACTTCACTATTCATCTTGCCAGCTTGACCCTCATCCCTTACAACGGCATCTGCAATTTCCGTAGATATGCAGAACCGAGGTGCGTCGACAGCTGCTTGCGGGCCGAAGCCTCGCAACATGTTCAAGAGCACTTGGACATGCCCTTGAGGCTGTGACGCCCCGTCAGCCTCTTGATTTAGGGACTCGGCAGCAGTAATTTACCTGCATGAAACCCCCCATCACACCATACGATATGAAAAGGTCATCGCCGCGGGTTGCAAGTGCAGGTATTATTGTGTGGTATGGACGTTTGCCCCCCTGAAGAAGGTCAGCCAAATTGAGGAACAGAATGAGTTTATGCACCTTGAGAGCATTTGGATGTCCTTCCTTCAACACAAACCCTGCGCCACGATTCTGCAGGGTGAAGCCACAACCTTCGGTATCGCTTTTGGGGTATTTCAGAACGTTTCCAGCATAGTGACTCCGAAACCATACCTCCGGTCCCAAACCCTGACGAATATAGTCAGCACACTCAGCCCGCGCACAGGCCAGCAGACGCACCATGGTAATTACTCTGGATGAAACTACATGCGTTCCCCCACTGATCCGTGACTACAAAAGAATGAGCTATTTCCCTTTGGACGACCATCCCAACAGATACCAGAGAAATAGACCGTGTCCGACGACTGGACCGGGTTACCCTTTACAGGACGCTCAACTAAAAGCGGGTGTTACTTAGAGTGAGAGCCTACGTGAATTACCCGGGGATCAGTCTTCTCCGGGTTGAAGAGAGCCGCTCTGGACGCGAGATAGTCCTACAACCGTTCAAGTTATAAAGCCCATCGCGATAGCCTGAGGGTAATAATCGCACCCTACTCAAGAGTTCCTCGACTGGAACGTGCTGGACATCGGGGTCAGCAACGTAGTACTGACTATCTACGATCGCAGAGTCTTAATTGGTACCATCCGATGTAACGATGGAGAATCACCTGCAAAGGCGAGTCTTTGGCTTTGGAATTAGCCGAACCGCATGCAGAGAAGCTCATAAGGTCAACCTCAAAGCCTCCACCAGTGTGTGGAGGTACTCCGCCGAATTGTGGTCCATTTTTAGCAGGTCTCCGACAAGGCCTTGCTCTTGGATGCTCTCCAAGATTCCCAGCGCGATGAGTGCGGTGATCCCTGTCCGAGGAAGGTTAGTCCGGCGTTCTGCACCGCTGTCTATTTCCTGTACTACCTTGGCCATTGGGTGGACACTGGAGGGTTTTTTTTTAGAGTTGCATGTTACATGGACAGACGTGCAAGGGTCACCTCATAGACCGTCACCTCCCCACCATACGTGTATTTGATGGGCTCAACGAACGCGCTGGTGTGCTTTTCGAGGTCGTCGAGCTCCATAACACCACCTTTGCTCTTGATTACCTCTACGATGGCTTCGGCAACTCGGCCCTTGTAGAATCCGTCCTTGCCGTGATCTGCAAGTGCACGAAAGGTCTTCGCTAGATTTGGGAACTTCATGATTTGGCCAGGGAGGGGGGCCTTCCCTTCGAGAAGCATCTCATGTCCGTTTGGCGACGCGTTCTTGATGAGATCTTCAGAGCGCTGCCACTGTGTCCGCGATTCAGCAGCGTTGATGTAGGGCTGAGTGTGGAGATTCAAACCGAATGGCTGTGAATCTCAGATACAGGGATGCTATTTTTGATGCCCGGTCAGCTCGGCGATCGTTTTTGGAAAGATGAATGCATATACCCTTCTTCGGCGAGACGAATCGCTGGCTCCAAGACTTCCGCCACGCTCAGCTTCCCGCTTCCGAACACCTCCACGGTGTCGACCCACGCAGCGGCGGCACCTGCACATCAGCACATTGAAGCCCGTATGCCACTGTTTTAGGATCCACGAACCCGGTACCGTCACAGAATTGAGGTCCGTCGGCGGGACTTCCCCGGTGATGCCGCGCGAACGAAGATATTCGATGCTGAGCTTCTCAGGCGCGCGACCGGAGCCGTTCAGCGCTTTGACACTTCGCGTCGTGGCATCGTAAAAAAGACAGAATGCATCGCTATATGAAAATCGTTCGGTGCATAGCAAGCTTTTGCCACAGCGATGGTCTTAGCACTGTCGTACGCACCCTCCAATTCCGCAGGAACTCGGTTCGGTCACATTCAGCGCCCCGGCAGTTGCGACCGCGGCATCCGCTGCACGCTGTCGTCAGTCCCCCAACGTATGGCGATCCAGTAGTGCAGCATATGGCAGAATACGTGTCCGTACCGGCATTTCCGCCCTTTCTCAGTATCTCTAGCCCCGCCTCCGTGGCCAATGGCTGGGATGAAGAAACAACGCCTTTTGTTCCGTATACAACGGATCGGCGACTCGGGAATCGCTGGAGGATGGGCTCGGGATTATCGACCTTAGACCAATCAATCATTACTGTAGAGGATGTGCTACCCATGATAAAGACGGAGAAAGACATCTACGTCTGTCTACACTTATATGAAATGCATTGTATCCGACATCATCCGTGGGTATTCGTCAGCCTCTACACATGGCCACCTGAGAAAAAACTGGGAGGTGAGAACGATTTCTCTCAAGCCGTGAGCATTAGCCTAGTAACAGGGCCGTGGACGCAACTCGGCTTGATTAAACCAGTCATAATCAGATTCTTATCAGAACAAATAAGCGCTGTGAGATTGGTCATTCTATGACCCACACACGCCGAGTAATGACAGTGGTATATTTTAGATTACGGGTGCAAATAAAAAAACAAAGCTATGAGATGGCCGCAAGTGAGCGAGAATAGCCACATATAGTATAAGGATCATGCGGGAGTGCGTGCGGTGTTAACCACTGCTCTATAAAAAGAAAGTGTTCCGATTGGTAAAGTTATACAGAGGAGGCTGCTGCTTCGGCAGGGGGCCCGCTCCGCGCGAACCTGGACTTGGAGCGTAGATACGGCCCGTACCGTCGAAGAACAACAGGAATGGGTACCATTGTAATGGCAACAAACCCTAGAAGGGTCGACGCCCACCGAGGGTTTAAGGACTGGAACATCTGTCGTGCAAAGAGCTGGGAGGGGTCAAGGTCAAACAATCAAGGAAGTAATGGGGTCCTATGCTCACTGGGAAGACGGCACCGAAAATACTGCGGCATACAGTACTAGCCGCCAATGCAGACGCAGCCGCGAATAGATACGCGTCTACAGTGTAATTGATCAAGGAAAGCTGAGACCGGTAAAGTCAACATCTGATAGGCAGCCCAATCAAGAAACACGCACGAAGAGCAGAAAGATTGAAAAGCCCAATAAGCCCCCAGCCAAAAGGGGGGACCAGAGGGATATGGAGGGGTATGATGTCCACCCAAACCAGAAAAATGAGATTGCGAACAAAGGCGCAGCCAGTAAAGTGATTTCGAGACGTGCTTCCGGTGGAACTTTGGCGGGAGCATACTGTTCAATGTACCGGTCGTACCGAGGGTTGAAGAGGAAGAGGTACTAATACGGATGGTCGATAATGGAAATAGGAACCAATGGACGAACTTACTACTAGGACACCAGCAGCGCCTCCCAAAGAGACGGGAAGGAACATCAAACCAGATACGCCAGCGTTTAACTTGTGGCCCTGTGTAAAGACAACAGGGTACGCTTCGAATAAGAGGTATAGGCAACCATAGAGAAACTATCGCGGATCAGTTGCAGTGGGAAGAGCGGGTGGGCAACAACTTACGCTCTGGTAAACTGTAATGGCAATGAGCATAGGCTCAAGGAACAATATCTTAAACGGCATGGCAAGGATGCCATAGAGCCGACGTCCGACTGGTAATTTGTTCACTTCCACGGGTGCATAATATCGTTCGTCTCCGGTCTCTTTCCTAATCCGCTGGGCTTTTCTCGCAAGAAGAACAGGTCCAAAGGTTTCAGGAAGAGTAAAGAATATCCCTACTAAACAGAGACCAGCCTAGGCATCCGAATCGTCAGCCATGACCAATCAGACGAAGGAAAAAGACTGACAAACATCGTGAGGACCCAGAAAAGCCATCTCCAGGAGACACCAGCAACGGCCATCCAACCGGAAACGACAGGCCCTAACGCAGGGCCTGCGAAAGGCGACACTGCGAAAATGAGCATCGCCTTTCCACGCGTCTTGGCGTCCCAAATGTCACCCACCACAGCTCTGACGAGATGGCCATTAGAAAGAGTAGGGGTAACTAAGTGGAGAATAAGTACCCGCTATTTGTCAGAGGCGCGGCAGCAAAAGTGCCAGACAAAAATCGAAAGATAAGGATGGAGGCCGTGTTTCGAGAGAGAGCGCAACCAATCTGAAACCCCTGCAAGACGCAATGACTTGTCAGAATTAATTCAAATGCGGGGGAGGGCAGACCATACCGTATAGAAGGTGAATGTGATTAAAAAGACTGGGCGACGACCGATCTAGAGGAGGGGTTTGAATGATTGGTAAAGATTGGAATAGAGAGAAACAACAAACATCTTCGGATAAGGGTCCCCAAAGCAGGGGTCCGAGACAGTAACCAGCGATGAATAAGGACACATTGAGAGTTGCGATCTCTTCTCCAAAGCCGAAGTACTCCATCATTTGCGGAATGAGACCCGATGGAGCGGCACTGGCAAAGCTTCTAAAAATGGACGGGTGAGAAAAAGCTGGCACAGGGTAGGGGTTCAACGGACGCATTCAAGACCAGAATGCCTGATGCGACGGTAATGCACCATCGCTTCCACCGGGACCAGTTCTATAGATTAAAAGTAAAACGATGAGCATTGCAAAGAGGTCAGAGCCAGGCCGAGAAGCGGAC
Organism: Lactarius psammicola; assembly: GCA_025769895.1. Lineage (NCBI taxonomy): Eukaryota > Fungi > Basidiomycota > Agaricomycetes > Russulales > Russulaceae > Lactarius > Lactarius psammicola. The sequence goes on along the minus strand of WTXK01000012.1, from coordinate 378,655 downwards.
CTGAGGATAGTCGGGGTCGTCCGGGGTAAAAGAGACCAGCCACTGGTCAGTTTTTTCAGATGTAGAGGGCTCTCTCTTGTCACTGTCATTTGAAGGGTTCGCACTCTCGGTTACAGTGGAGGCCTGACTGGAGAGCCGGTTAGGAGAAGACATGGGGAAGTCGAAGTGGGCATTGTATTAGCATCGGACAAAGATATATACTGTAAATAACGTTCGGGGATGAGGTAGGTCATCCAGTCTGACGTGAGTCTCATGTCTCAAGCACGAACGGTCAATAGATAATTGGCAATATGCGCCTTGATGCGCGCTAAACAAGGTCATTAATTTTCCCATCCCTATCATCATAGTCGCTTCCTCGGGGTGGGTCACACCCCGTGACCAGGGTCTACCAAACCCCTTGTTTGCCTGCCATTGGCCATGGATTTCACGGAGATCTACAGGCAAACATCGGGTCTAGTTGCCTTCAGCCCTGGAGCACATTTTATCCTCACCGCAGTCGCAGATCGTCTCATCGTAAGGCGTGCAGACTCCTTTCATGTCTCACGTTCGTGGCAGGTGTCTTCTTCGCCATCACCCTCTGTCGCCGCAATTGCAGCCGTCTCTTTGCGTCCCCCCAAAGCTGGTCGTCACACAGACAACACCACACAAACACCTGTTATCTCCCACATTGGCTGGTCTTCTGATTCTGAATACGTCTTCGCCGCATGTGCCAAGTCTGGCTCGGTATCTGTCTTTCGTATGCGTGATGAGGAGTGGTCAACCAAAATAGACTCCGGTGCCGAAGGTCTCCTCAAAGCCGAATGGGCACCCGATAGCCGGCACATCCTTTGCTTCTCCGAGTGGGCAGTGAGTCATACACATTATATATTCCGCTCCGGCCGCTACCCACGCCAAGCACCGTAGCTCAGAGTCACCATTTGGTCACTTGTCACTGGCACGGCAACATATATACAATATCCCCTACACCCAGACCGAGGTATGAGTGCACACGTGTTTTAATCTTTGTCGCCTTCATCACCAGCGAAGGCCACGCGTTCCGACAAGACGGGAGATATTTTATCCTTGCTGAGCGTCACAAGTCAAAGGATACGATCGGCGTGTACGATGCCGCCGATTCGTTTAGACTTGCCAGAGTAGGTTTATCAACGAGTCTATTTCCACTAAGAACGGTAAACGATGACGACTATGTCAAGCACTTCCCGCTGCCAACTTCCTCAATGTGTTCACTCGCCATATCTCCGAGTGGTAACCATATGGCTGTCTGGGAGGGTCCCCTTGAGGTCCGTCACAAACGTGGAGCGGACCACCGCCATCGATAATTCTCGTAACAGTATAGACTGTTCGTCTTGTCCTTGACAGGCGACGTACTAGGTAGTTTCAAACCCGACCCAGATCCGGTATTTGGCATCCGAAACGTGGTCTGGCATCCGTCGGGGATGTTCTTGGCTGTCAATGGTTGGGACAACAAGGTCTCTAACGGACTCCGATTATAGGGGGTCCCACGCTTACCCGAACCCTAGATTCACATACTGGAACAATTGACATGGTCTAAGGTAGCTACACTCGAACTAGGCGCAAGGATACCTGACAACGTGGTAAGAAAATTGTTTCGCATTCATCGTTACCTGGTAATGTTGCGTACCAGACAATTTGGCGAGAGCCTTCGGATTGGCTAGAAGCAACTGAGGGCCGCGGCTTCTTATCCTGTAAGTTCGTATGTAAATATCTTGAGCTTCGCCTCACGTAGACGTCTTCTGTATCAATAACAGATGAGAAGCTACGGGGACCCCATCCATTGAATGCGAGTAAAGTGGATAACTCTAAACCAGACCCGAAATGTGGTACGGTGCAGCTCGAATTCAACAAAACAGGAACGCTCCTGCTTGCTCGGTTTGGTAGGATTTGTGTGTGTCCTTCGGTTACAGTGATTTGTGACCAAACAATTCCAGAGAATGTGTCGACGGTTGTGCATCTGTTTGCATTTCCCGGGCCAGGGGAAGCATTCACACCACATTTGCGGAGTGTGTTGCTTCATTCGTCGGCAGTGGTGCACGCGAACTGGAATCCGGTACGGCAAGGAAGGCTTGTTCTGAGCTGTGGAGGTCAAGCGATGTATCTATGGAGTGAGGAATGGATCGGTGAAGGTGGAGCGGAAGAGGAGATGGCGGAGTGTGTGGCCATACCGGCAAGTGCGTATGGTATTACTCATATTCTTCGGATCTTGTTGAATTTTTTTACCGTCTGCTTCAGAGAAATTTGAAGCGCGAGATGTCCGTTGGGCGCCCGATGGGAAGGGTTTATTACTTGTTGATCGAGAAACGTTTTGTAGTGCATTCGAGGTTGAAGAATAATAAAGTGGCTACTCTCTCAGTAAAAAAAAAGGTCATGGCCAGTAGATGGAGATCGGCCTGCATAATCATAGAAGACTTTTTTTTTTTTTTTTTTGACTTCTTGGCTCTGGAGTGTCATACAAACTTCCATCACTAAGGGCAATTACCGAATCTCCGATTTAAATTCGTATTTCGGGCCGAAGAGTTCTCCATTGAGCATTGGGCCGCGCATACGCATACTTGTCACGCGCTGACCCACGAACGACGACGACGAAGGAGCGATGCTCTCTCGTGCCAATGCCAACACAACTCGCCTCGTTCGCCGCCGTATCACCCATGTTAAACCGTCGATAACTTCCGCTCGCCTCCTTCCTCGTAACTTTCTCCACTTCTACAGATAACAAGCCATCGGAGGACGCTTCACGGAAAGACTCGGCTCAACAAAAGTCAGACCTCAGCAGCCTTGAAGGTTTCTTCAAGCGTTACCATCAGCAGAAAAAGCAGCAACAGCAACAGCAGTCTTCACAGAAGGACAATCCCGACGGTGGCAACCGCAAGCCTCCACCGCCGGGCAGTCCCAATGGCGGATTCAATCTCAATCAGCTCGGCCTCCTTGCTTCCATCGCAGCACTTTATTATACATTATCAAGCAGTGGCTCAGGGTCGTCTCGTGAGATTACCTGGCAGGAGTTTAGGACCGCTTTCCTGGACAAAGGTCTCGTTGACAAGCTTGTTGTCGTTAATCGGCAAAAGGTTCGCGTCAAGTTGCATTCAAATGCCACTGGGCAGATGTATCCTGCCGCGGCTTTGTCTAGCGGAGATTACTTCTTTTCTATAGGATCCGTAGAAGCTTTCGAACGCAAGCTGGACGAGGCACAGAAGGAACTCGGGATTCCGTCTCACGAGCGAATACCCGTCGCCTACCATGACGAGATTTCTGCTCTCGGCACGGCACTTAATTTCGCACCTACCATCCTCTTTGCAGGGCTCTTGTTATACATGTCACGTCGCGCAGGCGGCGGAGCTGGCGGGGGCCCGGGCGGTATTTTCAGCATCGGAAAAAGCAAGGCACGAATGTTCAACAAAGATACGGACGTCCGTGTCAAGTTCAAGGATGTCGCCGGAATGGATGAGGCCAAGGAGGAGATCATGGAGTTCGTCAAATTCCTGAAGGAGCCACTCAGATACGAGAAATTGGGAGCAAAGATCCCCCGTGGCGCTATCCTCTCTGGGCCCCCTGGCACAGGCAAGACACTTCTCGCCAAGGCGACCGCTGGCGAGGCTAGTGTTCCCTTCCTCTCGGTGTCTGGATCCGAGTTCGTCGAGATGTTCGTCGGTGTAGGCTCTTCGCGCGTCCGCGATCTTTTTGCGTCCGCAAAGAAGCACGCGCCGTGCATCATCTTCATCGACGAGATTGACGCCATCGGCAAGTCACGTGGGAAGAGTGGCGGTATGGGCGGGAACGACGAGCGGGAGTCGACGCTGAACCAACTCCTCGTCGAGATGGATGGATTCGGAACAAGCGAGCACATTGTTGTCCTTGCTGGCACAAACAGGCCCGACGTACTCGACTCTGCGCTTATGCGTCCCGGTCGTTTCGATCGCCATATTCGCCATTGACCGCCCAGACGTGTCAGGTCGTAAAGGCATATTCAAAGTTCACCTCGGCCCATTACGACTCTCTGAGAAGCTACCCGATCTCGAGTCCCTTGCACAAAAACTTGCTGTATTAACCCCAGGCTTCTCCGGCGCGGACATTGCAAACGTGTGCAACGAGGCAGCTTTGCATGCCGCGCGTCACAGTTCGGAGTTCGTAGAGGAGAGGGACTTTGAAAGCGCAATCGAACGAGTGATCGCTGGCTTGGAGCGAAAGTCGCGGGTCCTCAGCCCGGAAGAGAAGAAGACTGTTGCATACCATGAAGCCGGTCATGCTATATGCGGGTGGTTCTTGGAGCACGCAGACCCACTACTTAAGGTCAGCATCATTCCTAGAGGTGTCGGCGCACTTGGCTACGCTCAGGTATGGATCTTTGACTTGTGGCCTTTTGCGAACGACTCACGTGTCTGGTAGTATTTGCCACCCGACCGCTATCTTCTATCCACCCCTCAAATGTTAGATCGTATCTGCATGACACTTGGGGGTCGCGTCTCCGAAGAGATCTTTTTCGGTACCGAGAACATCACGACTGGTGCCCAAGACGACCTCCAGAAAATTACTCGAATGGCGTTCGAGGCCTGCGCGAATTACGGTATGAACACTATCATCGGCCCTGTCAGCTACGGTGGTCGTGAAGGTGCGCGCGAGGGTTGGACAAAGCCATTCAGCGAGAAGACCGCCGAAATGCTCGACTTTGAAGTACGGAAGATGATTACGTATGTTGACGACTTTTCTCTTTGAATTGGGGCAGTCATTGATGTTTGGAATCAAGTACCGCGCACATCAGAACGACGCAATTATTAACTGACCACCGTGAAGATGTAGAGAAAGGTCGCCAAGTTATTGCTCGTGAAGGAAGTTATCACCCGGTACGGCACCCTCCTCGTTTATTTCTTTCACTTCTGCTCATGACAGCCTAACAGTGAGGACATGATTAACCTCCTCGGAAAGCGTCCGTTCGTGGGTCGTACAGATGATATGGATAAATGGTTGGACGATAATCGCGGCTCAGAGCGCAGTGCCCCTCCACCTCTCGAAAGCCCCATTGATACCGAGCCATCGCCGGTACCAACTCCTGGAGTCGCATCGTCACGGTTAGAAAGCAGAGCGCCTTAGGCAAACTTCGGTTTAGACTGTTCTGTGGATCTGTGCTTGAGACAATTCATGCACTACCCGAGTGAACTTCTTCAACTGGTAGTTCCTACTTACACCCCTCACTTTGACGACACCTCGTTCGTTTTTGCTATGGATATAATCCTATATTGCGCCGCTAGATTCGCTTGAAGGCTCATAATGAGAATATGGAGATCTTTATCCATCCGCGTGCACCCTTCGATCGACGCATCCAATTGTTGACCTGAACTCGGGGTCGAAGTCTGTTTTCCTCGAGCATTACATTCCAGTCTCGCACCTTGTTCTCTTCACATGACATTTACTTAATGGCGATGCACGGTGGGAGCGAAGGTTACCGGTTATACCATGCCGTGACCCTGCCGGAAGCTGCAGGATCGTGAGTGTCGCGTTAGAAAATACACGACGTTGATATTACTACCGCTACACACGTCGCTACCAACACCACCTTGCGGATATGGCCAACTCTGTGACTGTGATATGAGGCCGCGGTTACGCGAGGCTTTTTTTTTAACCCATTTGCATTCCGGCTGGACACGACTCTCGAATTACATAATGTGTTGATTACGTGGGCTGTTGGTGCTCCCAACGTTCATCGTTAGCTACAACCAACCAACGTTCATCGTTAGCTACAACTACTACGACTTCTACCTCAAGAAATAAGTGTGAGTGTTTAAATCAGCCCCCCCCCCCCCTTTTTTTTTTTGTGATGAGTTTACTTGCTGTGCACCAGACTGAGTGCTTAACCTGCCTATGGTGACCTCTATTGCCGGCCCTCATTATACGCTAGAGGGTCCTGATTCTCCTCCCTCGTTCTTCGAGTCTTATCGCGCCTCACAGTCTCAATTCTGATCGATCTCCTCCCAGATGCCTTAATACACGTTTTGACATACGAACCACCAACGAGAGTGCACACCCATGTACTTAACAGCCCTTTTTCTACAACTCGACTACCGTACACAGGCTGTTCACGATATATTGACCTTCATATGCACCGACTTTGCCCGCGTGAGTTGATCGTAGCCTATGATTTAGACGTCATAAAGAGAACAGTGCACCTATTTGTGCCTGGTGCGCACCAAACTTGCTTAAGCTTACGCCACGCCCACTATCTTTCATCCCAGCCCAGGCGAGTGCCGGGTCCAAAGAGTCGCACCTGGGCGTGATCCATCAGTCATCGTTTTGAAGTGCCAGGGACTACTCGCCGATTGAGAAACACAGTTCCGGTGTGCAGTTCGTCCACCAGCTTCAAGAAAACATTTTGAGATTCGGGGTCCTTTTCTGCATTAGTCCATATCGAAGCGGTCAGGCCATATGGTGAGTCATTCATGAGGCGAGTGGCTTCGTCATCGCCGGAGACCTAACATACGACATTGAATATTCCAAGACCGTGATGACTAAATGTGCCTAACCTTTTGAATGCCGACAATGGGACCGAATGTTTCTTCCTAGCGAACCCTGTCAGTCCTCAGCCCGTCTGCTTGCAGCCACCACGAACCATCATCACATCCATCGCTATTCTTGATGTATGAGTGTAATGTGACGAGTAATGACCGTGAACCCACTATGATTCACATCCACGAGAACTTGTGGTGCAACGTACGCAGTCCCTTCCAAGCTGCCTCTAACGGTCTTCGATCAGATGCAACCCACGAACGATCGAACGAGATATACGTTTCCGGTGTCAGAAATAGTTCTTCATGGATCAGGGCTCTGGCACCAGCTTCGACTTTGATGTGGAAGTTAGCAAATCGCTGTCACCGCTGCGGTGTGCTACTGACTGGCGTCTTTGACTTGCTTGCGGATACGTTGGGCGCTTGCAAGGCTAACCACGGGTCCCAAATTTGTCTCCGACTTCGTGGGGTCACCCAGCTTATAGCTCTAAAAGACGAGTCACGTACTATGCGAAAAAAATAAAATTCCCACAACTGACCTTGGCAATATCTACGAACTTATCTACAAATGTGTCGTACACCGACTCGTGGACATAAATCCGCTGCGGTAGCAAGTCAAAACGTCGTGAGAAATGACGTCCGGAACAACCCTACCTCAACAGCACAGCAACTCTGGCCGGAATTGAAGAATGCACCTTGAAAGCAGATGAGAGCTACTCAAGACACGGGATTTAATTTCTTCCTCACCGTCTACCAGTTCAGCTGCCGTGTAAGCTAAATCTGCGTCCGCTCTGACATAGGCGGGGTCCTTTCCGCCTAACTTCAAACAAAACCTTTCTGTTGACGATCTATGAACGAGGGTGAAGAAAGCTACCTCAAGTGCAACGCCTTTAAAACCCGGGGCCTCTACTGCTGCCTTTTCTACCGAGTGACCTCCGGCGACACTTCCCCGTAAATGATACGAAGTTCACGAGGGGATGTTGGACAACGAAAGTAGTCAGAGGAGGCGATAAGTGCAAGACCTGAAGGACGTTTTCTGGTAGTCCGGCACGATGTAGAGCCAAAGACAAACGCTCTGCAGTGAGTGGGGTTTGGGGCGACGGCTTCAACAACACTGTGTTGCCTGCGACGATCGCTGGCAATACCGAGTTGATCGAAGTAAGATAAGGGTAGCTGACGGCAGCGAGGACGTTATGTTATGTTGGCAATGATGAGGCATGCAAAAGATCACCCACTTCCACGGGGCAATGACGAGCACGACGCCCAGAGGCGTGCGACGGATGAAGCGGCGGAAGCCTGGCTTGTCGGTGTCCTGAAGCCCGACGTCCGCAAGGGAGGACTCTGCTATAGAGAGCATATATTTCGCCCGTTCCAGAGTGCCGCGTATTTCACCTGCGATCTGTGACACTGGCCTACATCATGATATTGACGCCATTTGGCGGGAGCTGGAGGGATAAGATAAGGCACCAAGAACATACCGTCCCATCTGTAAGGTGAGTTCGAGCGGAATTTCCTCCTTCATCTTCTGGAACTCATCCTAGTACGTTCCACCACAAGGGGTTGACTAACTGCGACATGGACCTGAGAGTGTATACGCACCACAAACTTTGTGGCAATTGCGAGGCGATCCTTCAGCGGAACGCGAGCCCATGCTTTCTGCGCTTCAGATGAGCGTTTGACGATATCGTCTAACTCTGATTGTGAAACGTAAGTACGGGTGACCAGCGGTGTCTGGTTATGAGGTGTGATGGTAGTCTGCGATGTTGGTGAAGCCATGCGAACGAGCGTATTTTCAGATGAAGATCTTGCTATATACCTCGCCCCCGATAACGTCAACCAATCCACGCAGAGCATCCGAAAGCCACTTCTTCACGTCCTCCGTCTCTTTCCCGGCCACCCGCACGACTCTCCCTTCGTTCCCAGCTTCTCCACGCACGGGGCTGAGCGACCACAGCACGTCCAACGGCTCCCTGACCTGAAACACCGTGGCTACCCGCATCCTGTCCTCCAGCTCCCGCACGACTCCCTGCAATCGCGGCCCATACAAGAGGAGTGTCGCGTAGCACGCATACGGGCCCATCCGATCCGCAAGCGTGCGACGCGGCAGCACCCCCCGCGCGGCGCTTGGGGGTGAGGACTTCAAGCTCGTATCCGTATCCGTACCCTCCAGCAAGACGACGTCGCGCGCGCTGCGTGCGCCTTCCACGAACACCTCGTTGATGCTGTAGTACCGCGCAAACGCCCATTCCTCTCCACGCGCCCGGCGTCCGGACGTGTACCAGTCGAGTAGCGCCGCCGATGCGCCGCGTGCGAGGCGGAACGTCTGGACTTGATGGTACGCCGCGTCGCGGAAGCAGGTGACCGGGTCCGGGAGCAGGTAGAGCGCCCCGCCGGCCGCGATGGTCACGTCTAGGCGCTGCTGCGTCACCGTCGTCGTCGCATCTAGTGTACGGAGTGTGACGGGGACAGCGGCTCTGACACCTGGTCGAGCCTTGAACACCTTCGTTGACCCCTGTTACACATGTGCAGCGATCTTGTCCTTAGTTTTTGGGATCATCGTCAGAGACATCGGGAAACGTACTTGAGAGAGAAACACTAGTTGTGCATCTTGTTCGATGTTCACCGAGAGGGAGATGCAGTCACCACAAACGAGACCTCCACCATATGTTATCATATAAACTATGGCCACGCCATCCTGTTGCACTCGCGGCGATAAAAGCTTCAACGGGTATGTGTAAGATAGCACCGGGAATACGACACGGTTATTGTGAATTTGTGCCGTGATATTGCCGTGCCCTGCATCGTGACCGACGTTACTCATGGTTCGAGCGGGGATGCTACAAGGTTCACACCGTCCACTTCTGCGTTTCGGTTTAAACATGGTTTCATATCGATGCAAAGCATACATGACGAAGTCAGTACTAAAGGAGCGTTGTGCCAGCTGACATATAGGTTGAGTCAAAGCCGAATAAGTGCCAAAAAGTGAAGGATACAAGGGGAAGCGAAGGGGAAGCGAGGATAAGAATAATGAGAGACATATGGGAATAAAGAGTTGCTGCTGTTAAAAAGTTAATCGATATACACTGGGCCCAAGTGATTAAACGACCGAGTAAGATAGCCAGAACCATGATCGTTATACAGGTGCGAACATCTGACTTGCAGGCAATAACTCAGTACTTGCGAGTCGCCAAAGCGCGGATCTCGTACAAGTACGAGCGGTGGTTCTGGGGAAATGGACTATCGAATTTGCCTTTCCAGCCGCGCATTTCTTGTCGATGTCGCTCTTCAGCGAGCCGACATGTGTCCAGAAATATATCGTCCACGTCGTAGACCATTGACGCACGGGAACCGCGGTCACTACCGGAATCTGACGGACTTCGAGCGCGACTGCGTGCCGGACTAGGTAACTCAATCTGGCTGGAAACTGTACTGCTGCTGACTTCAGAGGTTAGACCAGAGGAGGAGCCCCGAGATTGGCCCGCACGGATGGTGCCGCCTTGCCTCTCCCAAACATCGGCATCTTCCTCGTCGTCAGCCATATCAGCAAAAACGTCTGGCTCTTCTTCTGGGGAAAGGGTTGATATCCAGCACATGCGACCTGGATCAAATATCATGTTCCCCACTCTCCGGGCGCCAGAGGCGAAGTTGCCAACGGGGGACCCTATAGAAGACCCTGTTAGATGGGTAATAAGGGCTGGTCGAGTTGGGGCCATGGCCACATCAAACTCGCGGAGAGCTTGATCGTTACCCTCCCATCGGAGTGTTTGAGGGTTCCACCTCATTTCCCCGACAGCTTCGGCTCATTGTCAACGGCGTTCTGATATGGTAAAAAATAGAACACACTTTTGGGGGCACTGGAACCACCTAAATTCCGAATTAGCGTTGGCTTTCGCCGCGTGTGATTTGACGGAGCCGCCATTTTCTTTCGTTTTGGGGAACGATCAGTGGCTGGCAGTTTTGGAGGAAGCTCTATTCTTCCTGTGCGCTTGAGGGTGCGAGAAGGAGTTTCAGAACCTTTAGACAGTGAGGAGTGAGAGGACGTTCGGAATGACCTAGGGTAGCAACATACCAGAGCCACTCATCGACAGGGTGCGGGTAGACTTTTTCCGAATGGTACCCCTTCCCGAGTCTTTGATCTCAATGCTCTTTTCCTGACGTGGCCCTGCCGCACGATTACCGTGACCTTTCGGCTGGACACGAAATTGGCTTTCTTTATCCCTGTCAGTGGGAAGATCATCGAAAGTGTCAAGCTCGGTGCCATCGCCGTATAGTCGTTGTCGTTTCGGCTTCTTGAGCACTTTTGGAGCGACGGAGGTGCTTGAGCCGCCAGTTCCGGATCGCGAGTGCAAACTTAGTGATGACGGTGGACGGGGAGGAATTGGAGAGGTGGCGCGAGGGGTGGCAGCGGTCGATGGTGGGAAAACAGATGAAATTGAGGGACGAGCTTTGAGACGAGAGGACGAAGTAGGCATCGTAAGACGTAGCGCGGCGGGGTTGGAAGATGGTGTTGACGGGCGTGTTGGAGGCACATTGTAGTCGAGGCCACGAATTCTACTCGTAGAACTCGTGTGCGTCTTTGCTCGTGAGGACGCAGTAGGCGCATCGTACCGAGCTGAGAGTCCAGCATTGGGTACAAAGGACGGAATTGAGTCAAGGCTAGGAGCTTGTGACTGGCCAAACTCCATCAGTGAAGACAGTGAGGCCTTGCGCGCGAGACGCTTCTGAGAAGGGGGTGGGGAGGCAGGCTTGAGACCCGAATGTGACTTCTGCCCTCGCAAACTGCCGGATTTTGCCGCGAGAAAAGAACTGCTACTTGTGGCAGGCGCAGAGAGTAAGGCTTGATAGGAATTAGCACGTGTCGGCTGGGCACGTGGTGGAGGTGAGGGTGATAGTCGGATCTTCTGGAGCTGGCGAGCGGAGGCTGGAGGGGGGTGAATTGGGGACTTGGCACGATCTGACCGTGATTTGGTGGGCTTGACGGACAGCGGGCGGGAGGATATGCTGCCGGCACGAGCTACCGAGCTAGATTGTCGTTTAGGTTGGGGGTATTGTGTGTTTTGAAGCAACCGGCTAGGGCTAAAGTCTGCATCATCGTCAATGACAAGCCCGATCTCGATATCGTCCTCCGGGTCAGGGGTTGGGACCTTGAGAGTGGACTCTGGGACGGGGGCCTTTTTCTTCTCCAAAATCTTGGCAAGCTCATTGCCACAGGAGCCCGAATCAAAGAGTGCTGATGGTATGACCAAACCCTCAAGATCTTCCTCATCTTCGGTCTCAGTCTCCGGGAGAGAAGTCGAAGTCGAGGAAGTAGAACCGAGGTCGAAACCCAGGGTAGAGTAAGTGTCTGAGGACTGGGAAGACGATGAAGTCTGGTCCTTATCGCCCCATTCTAGGGAATTCTTGGATGATTGGTGGGATAGAGGTCGAAGGGATAATTTGGTGAGATCCGAAGGAAGAGCGAATGCAGACTCGAAGTCTTCATCAATGGTGATGGGATGGACAGGGGTAGGGTCGACCTTGGGACGAAGGGTACCCATTTTGATAGTTGATACGCCTTCTTCCTCCTCTTCTTCGTCCTCATCGAGCGTAGGTTGTAGAGGAGGACGAATGGTGATGGGCTGGTGTGCGGAAAGGTTCGCACGCTCGAGGCGGGCAACGAGGTTTGGGGGAGCGGCCATAACCTTTGCACCGCCTGTCCTGCCTAAATCCATCTCAATGTCCCAATCTTCGACGTCATCCTTGTCCGATTCTGGATCGAGGGCGCGTAGTGGCTCATCGTCGGTAAGGTCGAAGTCAGCGTCTAGCCATTCTTCGGAGACGAGGGAAGCGGAAACACGATTCATAGGGGGGTGAGAGACAATAAGAGTCTCCCTTGTTGAAGAAGAAAATATAAGAAAAGAGAGGGAAAGGAGATTAGGGAATGTAGGTGTCGTCGACTGTTGAGTGACGAGTGTCGATGTCGGGCGGGTCTGCGAAAGCCAAGCCAAGTCAAATCCTCGTGGTGTTACACAGTCACACGGTCACACGTGTAATGTGATAAACAAACTCAATAAGGCTTCAACCTCGCTAGTTCCCGCGAGCTGTACTCCATCTCATCCAGCGAGTCCTCACCCTCTTCTGAATTACCATTAACTTCGTTCCATCCCTCGATTTCCTCATCCAGCCCTTTGCGTATCCGTATACCTCGCTCGACCATCGTCTCCCATAGGCTTTTCAGCTCGTGAACCGAAAAGACCGGCCGAAGGCGATCAAAAGCTTGCATATATATGTCTGTATTGTACTATCAGCAATGTTACCTGAGGGACACATGGAATAGGCACATACCTTTAACAAGTGGGCACTCTCCGATAGCTCGAAACAGCACGTTTTTCGCCCTCTCCAAATCGCCTGCTCGTATCTCCACTTCCAATAGAAGCCGCCATAAGACTGGACTCCCCAGCACGCTGCACGCAGAAATTTTATTAAATCGGGCTTTTTGCATGAATGTTGTTGACACGCACCGTTCGCTCTCGAGCGCCGTAATCAAGCTATTTCGGATGCGCTCGACCTCCCAGAGCCACTGGCCTTTCTCCCACCCACCCAACCAAACCTCGGCGGCCAAACCCACGACGCCCTTTGCTCGCGTAGGGTCACCGGAGATGCTGACATCTCCTAGCTTCCGTACGCCACCCCAAAGCCTTTGCCCCTGTTGCATCTCCAGGAACATGCCCAGTATTATAGTGTTTTCAGGAAACAGCTCCACAGCCCTTTCCGACCGCTCACGAAGAATCGCAGGACGTGTTGGGCTCCGCAAAGTAACGATGTGGTGATAGAGCATTCCAAGTGATGCAACGGCCATACTTTCCTGAGCCACCGTCCCAACCTCGAGATGGGCGGTAAAAAATGACGGTAGTGAGCTCCCCGTCAAGAGTTCAAGCAGGGCGCCCAGTCGTAGCCACGCTTCACGCACTTTCCACAGGGTCTCGGGAATCTCGTGAGCCGTTGCCTCAATGGCGCGCTTGCCTCGTAAGACAGCCAGGCCACCAAAGCCTTCCACCTCAGCAGCCCGCAACGCAACCCTTGTTGCGGCCTCCGATTCACCAGCTAACCACTCCATTTCGGCCCAGTCCCACCACAGCGGGCCCGTACTGAGCCTGCTTCTTGTAGATGTGGGCGAGGAGAGAACTGTTTGATAGACCTTTCGTGCTTCGTCTAGGCGTCCCCTTAATCGCTCTAGTCGTGCATGAGCAGCCCAGTGAGGTAGAGACTCTGGCGCCGACGCAAGGAAGACGCGCGACCTCTTCACTGCGCTGGACACACATAATCAGCCGTACGCGAATAGTGAACAGGACAAACACACATACCCTTTCACGTCGATCGCAGCTTCGAAAGCCAGTGCTAGTATGTCCCACTCCGAGTCGTCGTCGCCCATACGGCATTGCTCAAACACTGCCCTCACAAACTCAACATCTATCCCAACTACGTCTTCCTTCGTCCACATACCCCACCGCGCCATTCCGTTCCGGAATTCTGAGGCTTCCAGGGGCCCGATGCAACGATAGGTCCAGTTCTTGATCGGTCCAAAGCTTTTCGCGTACTGCTTCTCTTTGCCAACAAGCACTCCGGCATGCGACTCTGGCGCGGAGCTTTGTTTGTCGGCCAGTGTGAGGAAATATGGCCTCCATATATAATTTTGAAACTAGACGGAGTTGTGTCCACCGATCGTCATCACTAGCTCCGGCCATAGTCTCCAAACCCGGGACATGTAGACCCAAGTATGACAACCACATAAGCCGAAACAGTGCCTTTGAACGGTTCGAGGTGAGAGCGAAGAGAAACGGTTTGATGTCTGAGAATAAAACCGCCGCATACGGGTCCAGTTCCGCACCAGGGTCGGTCGACCGCAACGATGGTCGCAACAGTTCATCTACCTGCATCTCTTGCTGTGCCCAGCGTTGATATGGATCCGAGGGAGGCGCAGAAACGACCCCAGAGATTGGATTCTCACTAGGAACCATGTCCCCTAGCGTTTGCTCCGGCTTGCCCGCGAGGTACCAGTCCGCCCAGCCAGTCGACCCGGCCTCACCAAGTCGCGGAGCCTCCGAGTCCCAAAATTCCTCAAGTTTGTTTATCTGCTCCTCCAGTGGGAGCTGGCTTATCGCCGACGGGCAATGAAAGCCTGCACTGTAAAATTGTTTCCCGTAAGTAAACGCACGTGGAGAAAGACGGCTTGGAATACAGGTCTGCTTGTGCCTGGAACAGCGCCATAGATCGTTCGGTGAAACCTGTGAGTAGTATCGCCCATGTCATGTTTAAAGCAGGGAAAAAGAGCATACCGGTCTGACGTAACGCATAGGCCCATCGCCAGAACACTCTCAACCTTTCCAATTCACTCGTCGCGGAAGCAAGTACCCGAATTGTTGCTTCAAGGGCCCCATCCTGCCCATCGGATCCACTCCTAATTCGCCAGTCTAGCCATGCCAGGTATATATTGATGTCTCCTGTACTTAAGGCCTTTTCCCATTCTTGTCTCAGCTTGTCATCAGTCCACACTTCTTCGCCCGCGTGAAGATAAAGCAACTGAATGCGAGTCGACGGGGGCCCTTTGGGAAGATTTGGCATCGCGCGATCGAGAACAGAAAGTGTGATTTCAGAACGGACTTTTGGGGCGTTTTTGGATGTAGCAGGCACCTGAGACAATGAGTGCGAAAGAAGGGAAAGCCATGTAGACACGGAAGATAGATCTCTTGATAGTAGCTCTTCAAGGGACCTCATCTTCTCATGGTACGAAGGGAGAACCGTCCCTTCTTGTTCATCGTCATTACCGCTGTCTGATGCTGACGACGAATCGCTTTCAGAATTATCGTCCTTCGGAGGGCCAATAGACCTATAATCTTCTTGAGCAGAATGAGGTCTGCGAAAAGGAAGGGGAATAAACCCGTCTACTTCTTGATATTTGTGACGTGAACTCGCCGAAGCCACAAGCCGGTGCCTCGGGGGGGACTCGAGTACACGTCGGGAATTTACGTCGTTGATGCCATGAAGCTAATCGCTGTTCTAGTTGGAAGAACGTTAAGAGCATGGGGGTCGTACCTTTCGAGGACTACCAACCGCAACTTCTACACCGCGACTACTTCGATGTAGGACGACCCAACCTTGCCTTAACCCGAGAATCTTCCTGCCCCCTTCAACATCATTAGTAATCAACCAACATCACTGATGATGCTACGCACGTCCGACCAAGTGATACTTCGGAACCTCCTTAGAGTATATTCCTCCGTATTGCACGCTTAATGGGTCACCCTTTCTGTCCGAAAAGAAAGCTTGTTGCGGGACATCTTGTTTGGCCATTCGAGACAAGCTTTCCTCAGCCTTTATTTTCTCATCGTCGAGAACGTAACCGTCAACCTTTAAACTCTGACTCCTGCGTCCGCGCTCATAAGAGGAGGATTGATTCTGGTTAGTATGTTTTTCACGTCTGTCGCGTTTCTTTTTCTTGTGGTCGGTAACTACGTCCTTTTCCTTCAATCCTTTCCGCTGACTTGAGGCAGGAGCCTCTCGATCCCTCGCAGAACTGTCCTCTACATCTGGAAAAGAGCCGAATGAAGGCGGGAACGAAGAGAAAGAAGGAGGATTGGGCATAAGAGGACGGACGAGCTAACTGAACTGCAATTGCCGGGCCGAGGAGCCACCTAGTATCACCTATGACATAACCATCGCACGACTGACTCACGACTGGCTGATTGCGCTGATTTGTTGCTGATTATCCTGTTCGACATTTATTTTCCTGGCACAGTTGTTCTCCTCCACCATCATGTCGAAAAAATGTTTCTGGTTACGTTGCGAGGAGAAGCGGTTTGAGCGACGAGCTGCTCTCACTCCTACCACAGCTCGCAAGCTCATTGAATCAGGCTTCAAAATCTATGTCGAGCGCGACCAACAGAGAATCTTCGATGATTCAGAATACGAAGTGTACGCTCACCCGAAAAGATTTTCCGCGGGGTCCTGTTGACATGAGCGACCAGCGTCGGATGCGAGCTTGTTGAACACAACTCCTGGCCGAGTGCCCCGGTTGATGTGCCTATCATCGGTCTGAAGGAACTCCCAGACTCCGGTTCCCCACTTCCTCATACGCACGTGCAATTTGCGCATTGTTACAAACAACAAGCGGGTTGGTCCTCGGTCCTTGCCAGATTCCACCGTGGAGGTGGAACCTTGTACGATCTGGAATTCTTGACCGACGCGAACGGTAGGCGCGTCGCAGCATTCGGTTTCCATGCTGGCTTTGCAGGAGCCGCGGCTGGAGCTTTGGCGTACGCCGCGCAGAAAACCGGGACCAAACTTGGCGCCTTGGAGCCATATCTCAATGAGCAAGCCATGGTAGCCAATGTAAACGCCAAGCTCGGTGGCAGAGAAAGTGTCGTTAAGGCTCTCATAATTGGCGCCCTCGGTCGATGTGGCCGCGGCGCCGTTGATCTTTTCAGAAAGATTGGCCTGAAAGAGTACGCATATATCGTCCAGAGAGTGACACAGTCTGATCTAGGAACTTTAGAGATAACATCGTCAAATGGGACTTGGACGAAACTGCCAAGGGAGGGCCCTTCCAGGAGATCCTGGATGTTGACATTTTCGTCAATTGTATCTACCTCACAACGCCTATCCCTCCATTCCTTAGTCGAGAACAAATCCACTTCGTAGGCAACAGGCGTCGGCTAGGCGTTGTCGTGGATGTGAGTTGTGATACGACGAACCCAAACAACCCCATCCCCATATATTCGATAAACACCACGTTCCTCGAGCCGACCGTCGCCGCGGACGTCGGGTGAGTGGAGTGCCCCGTCCGACCCGATGCCCACCGAAGTTAATGTTAATGCATGGCTCTTGATAGCGCCGGAAACCCACCTTTGCAGGTCATTTCGATTGACCATCTCCCCACGCTGCTCCCCAGAGAAGCATCGGAGCAGTTTAGTGCTGACCTCCTTCCATCCCTGTTGGAATTCCCCGATAGAGAGAACACCCGTGTTTGGGTGGACGCAAAGAAGCTCTATGAAAAGAAGCTGGCGGAGGCTGTAGAAAAGGAGAAACTGTCCACGGCTTGATGGTTTCTAGGTGATAACCGTGCTCGACTCCGGCGCTTCTGCTTACGAGTAATCATATCATCATCGATTGTTTTGTAACTTGTACCTTCCTTCCTTATTCTTTTTCCTTTCCACCATTGATTCTTGTTGTTTGGAGAGTCCGAAACGTTTACTGTGTAGTTATTGCATTGGTGCTGGCCGCTTCATAATCCCCTCCCCTCCCCGAACTTCTGCAACACTATCCAACCCACCCTGTATTAATCCATGGCCTTCACCAACCTGTCCGTTCCTTCTATTTCCATCTCTTTTGCGACTGCAGATGACCCCACTCCTGAACCGTTCTCTCCCTTCGATGCGCAAACCACATTGCCCGCCAGTCAGCCTGACAGTTATCGCCCTTCTCTCCTTAGTCCCCCTCCTGTGGTTTCTCCCCGTTTTCATAGACAACCATCTCCCCTACGACCAGCACATACGTTGCCCGCTGGGAAAGGTCTCGATCACAACAGTTTTGAAGCACTCCTCGCGTCAACGAGAGAGAGAAATGCCAACGCGAAGAAGGAACCTAACCTCCGCAAGGAACTTGCCCTGAAAGCCCACAAGAGCAAACAGAGTACGTTCCTTTGAGATCATGACTTCAACTTTGGTACTGAGTCCTATTGTAGTGGAACGTCGCGCTTTGTTCTTGTCGAAGGTCAGCGCCCCTCCCTCCCCCACCGCGACTGGCCTTCCAAAAACTCCTCCCGAGTCACCATCCATCTTCCACTATTCCCTGCCCTCCCCAGGTCTCATCTCTCCTCTGGCATTATTCGAGTCTTTGCAACAGACCGAGATCACCGGATCAATCCAGTTTCCCTCGGTACAGCCATGGGTCGAACAAGTTGATTATCGCCGCCTAAAGGGTGCCAACTCACGTGCCCCTTCTTTGGAACAGATTACGGCACACCTCTCCCAAGGGCACTCCGCGGCTTCCAAGGAGGAGCATCGCCGTCCTCCCATTCCTCTACCCACATTTCTGCGTGTCGCCTCCCATATGGGGTCTACTCCGGAACCACTTGATGTGCTTTCCGATACCATGACCGAGGCCGAGGTTACCCTACCTTTTCCCGAGGAGATCCACGCCCCCGTACCCATAACGGCTGGCTTCCCAAATTCCTCCCAAGATCCAGAACTGGAGGTCGTCACCAGGCTGGTCCCGCGATCTTCTAGCTCTTCGCCGACTGAACTCACTGAGCATAATCTTACTGCCTTGAACTCGCGTTCCCTCACCGGCCGTGACATGATGTCGAAGCTGAAGCGTCGTACAACCGGACCGTCTGTAGATGGCCCAAATGGTTGCATCGTAGACGAAGATGAACGCCGTTTGAGGCGGATCAGCGCCCCTGCCGAGCTACCCATGCGCGAGCGTGATGGATTCGCGCACCCTGTCCTCTCATTTCCGGGCGCATTCTGAGGTCCCATCTGAGGGATTCAGACTCTCGGATAGATAATGGGTTTTTATTTTAGACACTTTGGTCCCTCGCTGAAGGAGGTGGATCAGATATTCGTGGGTTGGATTTTTTGTATTATTTTGTGTAGGGTTGTGCACTAGTCGGCGTGCAGGCCCCGCTTCCACATCACAGGACCAGGACTACAGCTCATATTCCTTCTTTATTCTGCTTTCCCGCTTCTGCTTTCCCACTGCACGGCTGTGCCATGTAGTTGCTTTGGTCGGCATATGTACCCACTGTCGATTAAATAAATATACGCAGGTCGGATTTCAAGTGGTTCCGGGGCGTTATACAGGACGACTCGATGAAGGAGAGTTTGTCAAAGACATTACACACATCATGATGCAGGTACACAATTAGCTGCAACCCTGTCCGATAAACTTCGACAAAGAACCACTAGGGTAGTCACCAGCCGTAGTCATAGTGGCGACTAGCGATTCCTTCAGTCATTATCTTCTTTTCAACTGTGAAATAGGATAAGCGCACCCTTCGTATCATAGCACCAAGAGCTTTTACACGTGAAACACGTCCCAAGAAAATACAGAACACATCTACGGGCCACATCTTCAGCAAACAGTATTACCCAGAGGAGGCGAAGTGAGGCATTGATGGCGGCCTGATCAAGTCCAAAACGTGCAAGCGGCGCTCTGGCATAACCGTGTCAGATGAGAAAAACAAAACAAAAAATCACTGACGGTAATCCAGCCTAGCGTGTTCGTCCAAACCTTCGTCATCCGAATCGGCGAGTGGATCAGTGTTTTGCACGCGATGCCATGCTTCTGCATCATCAGGTCAGTGCGTAACTAAGTCGTACCGAAGGAAGTGCCGCACGGTGTAACAAGGAGTAGTTGTCTCGGTGTTCGAACCAGTGCTCTCTTGTACGCATGCTAGCATGAACTGGCACAGGTATGGTCACTCTAACCGATAGTAGATTCGAAACCTCCACACCTGCTGGCAGCACTGATTGTGCTGGCTTGGTTTTGCCACCGTTCGTGGGGACGTAGTGATGAAAAGTTGTCCTGTTCCCATCTGATGGGTAGTATTGCTGTGTGCGGGACCGCCGCGCCGAGGAAGGTTCGGCGTCTATGATGATATTAGACGAAAGCCTTACACACCGCAGAGATCAAACTACACAAAGAACGAACCGTGTGAGGACGAGCCAGACAGCGTTCTCGTGGTTTTGTCGAGTTCGCCACCAGCGACTAACTCTTGAAGAAAGCGGCTTCTGGTCTGAGCCATCTTCCGACCCCATTCCAACTCCTCGGGAGGGTCGACATTCTCTTGTGCTTGTTCTTCCCTTGATAGACGCAGTAACCATGGCACTTTTCCCGGATTGCGGCGGGCATGGTCATCCGCGAAAGGGTTTGCTAAATTAGGACCTTCGTGGTAATGGAATATCATCCACAAGAACGCCCTTGCGCGGGCAGCAGACGAAATATTGATAGGGAGGAATAGGTCCACGAATTCTACATCCGGCTCAAAGTGAACAGGCATCAAAGACTGCCGAGGCATTCATTAGGCTATCTGTGTAAAAGAACAGTCACTCACCGACGAATAATTGACCAAGACGAATATCAGATTGACGACACTGGTCGGGGGGATATGCCCGGCTTTCTAAGCGTGGGATTATCAATGCGTGCACAAAAACCACTCAAGACTCTGACCCGCACCGCTCGCGCAAGGATATCAGCAGGCGTCGAGGGAGGTGCCGATTTCTGCTCTCCGGGTAAGAAAGCAGCCTTGAGACAGTTTTTGATTCTGGGGGCGTCTTGCACATTCCCGTCCGTTTTTTGGAGAGAGGGAACTGGGTGATAACTCCGCAAAGCAGTTTTCATCTCTGGAAAGACTGGAAAGAGTGAAATTTCAGTGAAGGGGTAAACGGGGAGGTTGTCCGATAGCGCATACAGGCCATGGTAGTATTTATTCTGCCAACGTTTGTAAGTAGAGATATTTTCGCGAATTCTACCGCAAAGGCAGGGGTCTCGAGCATTTTATCCCTCATGACCTTTGAGCATTTGGCAGAATTGTAGAGAGCGTGTACGTAGAGGTCGCAGAAGTTGACCTTGGTTGGAGGTTTGCCGGGAGTTTCATCGGTGAAGGCCAACGTCTTGTCGCTGAAGACGTGGTATAGGAAGGCGTACTGGACGTCGTTCCGTGTGAGAATCTCTGAATCGCCTCGCTTGATGGCGAGTGTTTTCCGGGAGACATACTGTGGCCTACGTAGGGGCCTGAGTAAGACGAGAAATGCGGAGAAAAGGCACTGTACTGACTGGGTGGGTATTCTGTCCATGACCTGACCCACTGACACTAACACGAGGCCAATGTTCCCTCCTCCCTTCTTGGTACAGCGCCTCGCAGCGGTAACGAGCTTTCATCGTCGTCGCACGATGACTAGCCTTGCAAGTCAATCTTCATCACGAATCAACTCGGCTATCTCAATTTCATACTCTTCCCTTCTCTCCCCTTCTCCGACCCTCTCTCATTCCATAGGTACGTACTCCGAAAGTCCATATCACTCATCTCGTATACAATGAATTACACTCTACAGAGAAAGCCTTTGGCTCGGGTCCGGACTGTCTCGGTATCATTATTATCCGCGACCTTCCTTCTGAATATCCAAAATTGAGGGAAAGACTGTTGAAATTTGCCCACACGTTTGCTCAACTCGATGAACCAGTCCGAGAGAAATACGCGGATGCAAAAAGTAGATACAGGTTCGAAGCCAGTGCTTGTGTTTGTGCGTTGCGTCAATAACTCGTTCTTTTTTCAGCTTTGGGTGGTCTCATGGAAAGGTGCGTCGGAATCAAACGCTCGGCATCCCCCAGCTCCACGAATAACGCATAACTCAGGAGATAATGAACGGCAAACCTGGTATGGTTTCTTACCTGAAACAGACTTCTCAGACGCTGACGCTTTGAGCAGACACGCTGAAGGGTTCTTATTATGCGAATCCCGTTATTGACGCACCCTCTGTACATCCCACCCTCCAGGAGGCATATCCCGAGTATTACGGCGTCAATATATGTCAGCATCACACACTTCGCTCGTAAGTGGAGCTGACAGTTAGATACCACAGGGCCCAAGGACGACGAGAAGGGTATCGAGGGTTTCGAATCCGCGTTTAAGGACCTTGGGTCGTGCGCCAATTTCGCCTGTTCTTCTTAGCCATTTCCGACGTTCTCTTCACAGCTTCGTTTTTGACGTTGGCGTCAAACTCGCGGCTGCTTGCCAGCCATTTGCCTCCCCATACCTAACGGACGCTTCCCTCTCCTTGTCCAAATTGATCCGCTCCTCCCAAACCAATAAGGCGCGGCTTCTACACTACTTCCCTCCTTCACCCGAGAGCCCTCTCCCTGCAGAGGACGAACCGATCGATAGCTGGTGTGGCTTTCATGTCGATCATTCACTCCTCACAGGCTTATGTTCGGTATGTCACCCCTCCACTCCCAAGAAGGTATTTTGATGTGGAAGAACTACATGACCCCAATTTGACAGGCGCTGTATATCCAACATCCCCCGGGAATTCCTGCAAAGGCAGTTCCCTCGCCATCGCCCTCTTCTGGGCTGTACATTCGGGCTCGTGGTGGTGAATTGACGAAGGTGACAATACCCCCTGACTGTCTCGCCTTCCAAACAGGCGAGGCTCTCCAACTCGCGACTGCGGGCAGGCTACGGGCGACGCCCCATTGTGTCCGCGTGGGTGCGGGTACTAATGCTGAATACGTCTCCAGAGAGACGTTTGCCCTTTTCATGCAGCCAGACGTCAACCAGCGCATTAGTGAGGCAGAAACATTCGGAGAATTTAGCAAGCGCATATTCGACGATCACTATGATGACGCTAATGTCCAATAATGCATCCGTCGACCTGCTAGAATTCGGGTAGAACAACAAAGATTAATGGGATCTATTTGAGGAGAGGGGGTCTACAAAATATTTGTACTAGATTTGACAACAGTGTTGGCTGGCCCCTTTACCAAATCATGGAGGGCTTCCGGAAACAGAGGAGTTAGAACCTGGGCGACGGTTCCCAGATGAAGTAAGTGCATCTGGTAGGACTGATAGCATCGCGGCAGTGAGACTATTACGTTTGGGGAGCTTCGCACCCTTAAGTGAGGAGCCCACAGAAGAGTGCAGGTCATCTGGATCGGAAACAACGCTCCAATCCTCGCTAGGGGCACCGCCAGCCGAGCTTCCCCCAGAACGAGTGTCGGACCTGCTAGGAGGTGAGGACGGCACCCCCCTCTCTCGTATTGTTGCATCTTCTGCGTCATTCGCGTCACCTGCACGCTCATCAGGCGCGCTTGGCCGTTTAATGAGCGTCCGCGAGTACTCCAAGTCCCGATAAATGGCTTCAATGGCTGTAGTTACGCCATTTTCCTGCCCAATAAATTTAGCTGCTGGAACCTCTTGGGTTGTAAGAACCACCCACGGATCGGATCTGTTCACCAACAAGTCTCGCACGGGCAATTTGCCTCTGATCTGTCGTGGCTGCGATGAGGGCTTCAGCGAGGTTCTCAACAGTCAGCTTGCGAACACTGGTGCCAATTCCGAGAGCTTCCACACGATCGGCCCAGAAGAACTGGTCACCAAAGAAAGGTCGGATAATAGTTGGGATCCCGGCTGATAGGAGGTCTCAGTGACTACAATAACAGAAGAAGCAGGACACCCACCTCGGAGGCTGGCGCCTGTTGTTCCAGCTCCGCCATGGTGACACGCCGCATCTATTTGTTTGAACAACCAGTCATGAGGAACAGAGGAGACGGGGTAGATCTGCGGTGGTAGCGGCTCCTCCGGTTCTGTTGCTTCTGTCGTGTTTTTTGACAGTCTGTCGGACCAACCCTTAGAAAGGATCGCATGCACTCCGCTCTGCACGACCGCATTAATGACAGTGCGTGTCATGCCTTTCGGATCTGACACTACAATGCTTCCGAAACCGATGTACACGAGTTTCTTTTTGAGCTTGCGGGCATTGTCAATGAACCTATTCAAGTCAGCAGGGGGCTCCCATTTCTTGGAACCAACGTCGGCATCATCCAGGAACCAGTACCCTGAAATACGGTCAGACTGAGCATTGCCAAACGGTACGGCGAGAACAAACCGGTAATCCGGATCCATTCCGGCCAATCCAGAGGCGCAGGAACAGCGGTCGGGCTAAAGTTGTAAAGGAACGGGATCTTGTGTGGCTCCATTTTGTCCAGTGACGTGCTAGGAAGTCCCAGGGTGTTCCGTCGCCAACGATTGATTTGACCCGATGTTCCCCTCCAGAAAACTTGGTCGAACATCACGTACGTCTACAGTTAGATTAATGACCGAAGACGTTAGAGTACACGCGAAAGACAAACCATGTAATTGTAGCTACCACCCATCTGGAGACGTGTCAGGGGTGTCATGTGCAATCGGGATGGCTACGCACTTTGTGCTCGGGAACGGCAAAAGCATGAGGATAGGCTCTGTCGATAATATGAGACGAAGTCAACTTCATGTGTGAGATACTTGCCTCGTTCTCGACCATGTCATGGTGAAAGCTCGGAAGTAAGGAATGCGGAGAGCCTCTGCTATGTGGTACCCTGCCATAGCACTGGGACTTTCCACAAGGACATCAGTACCTTGACATGCCTCCCAAGAAGTTTTCAGAAGATCGTCAATCCACCCCCGGAACTGCCAAGCGCTCAGTGTCGGCCACAGAAGAATACACGGTCATCTTACCTTCGTCACACCTTCTCTTAGGAAGGCAATTGTGAACGTCCCGTTCTCCACGCAGATGCGCATTAACTCTGCGGGGTCGCCTCCGACGTAGCCAAACTCGATACCGTGCTAGTATTTTATTAGCGCGACGACGATTCAAGACCTCGTCCTACTCACGGATTCAATCCAGTTCTTGAATTCACCGTGAGTAGCAATTCGGACGCGATGGCCATCCAAGAGCAATCCTTTTGCAAGGGCAATATAAGGCTGGACGTCACCCCGCGATCCGATGGTAAGGAAGGTGAAATGCAGGGACTTTTCAGGCTTGAATGTCAAGAAAGTCGACGATGTAGACGTAAACATCACAGCGGGGACAGAGTCACTCATGCTCTCAGGTGGAGGTCTCGGGCCTGCATCCTCCCGGGGAGATGCATGAATTCCGAGCTCTTCTAAGAGAAGTGCATCGCGCTTCCCCACGGTGGGAGCGACTGTTCCGGCCTCTGCTTGGCGCCTGCGTACATCCTCAATCTGTCTCTCAATGACGTTGATGAAGGCTGCTCTGCGGTCCTGTTGACTGAATTCAAGGAAGAGCTCTTCATGACCTTTGACAATGACAACAAGGCCGTAGTGGCCGAAACGGAACGCCTTGGAAGTCTCCGTTGACAATATGTCGCGTATTGGAAGGATCATCTAATAAAAATCAGTTGCCTGTTGGTCGCTACCAAATCGCCGCTCACCCTCGTCTTTGAGGTCAAGGTCCCGCTAGATTTAAAACACAAATAGTTGCTTGAAACGTAGAGACGGCCAAAAACGGGGAGGACACGGAAAATGTAACCAGGGAAATCTGCCAATCATCAGCCATTGGTCGGTAGTCGTGACACCGCATACATACATCCAAGAAGCCGTTCTTTGTCGTCGAAAGCGAACGATACTTGAAACTTCTCGACGGTCTCAACATCTATGGCAGAGTCTGGCGCGTCCAAGACACTGTATCCAAGGTCTGGGCCTTGACTCGATCCAATAGATTGCTGCGTGCCAGAAGAGTACACCTCCGTGACCGCTTTCCCGTCTCTCTGCGTTGCCGGCTGCTGATTTACTGTCCCAGATGCGCCGACAGAAGGTCTCCGTGACATCTTTAGCCACGAAGGGACCGATACCCAGCTGGTTGCTAACGAGGGTTCTTGCGGCGCTTGCGCGGGAGGTTCGCCGGGCGATGTCAATGGAGGATACGTGTGGCTCGAGAGAATACTGCTGTCAGGAAGGCGTGATTTGAGAGTGGGAGGACTTTGAGTTGAGCCAATCGCATGATTTGCGCCAGGAC
The DNA here is from genome assembly GCA_025769895.1 of Lactarius psammicola. Classification (NCBI taxonomy): domain Eukaryota; kingdom Fungi; phylum Basidiomycota; class Agaricomycetes; order Russulales; family Russulaceae; genus Lactarius; species Lactarius psammicola. The sequence continues at coordinate 352,593 of WTXK01000012.1, read as the reverse complement.
TGTCAGAGGGCGTGGCTGGGAGGGCAATTGGAACAAACGACGAGTTGTCCCGTTTTTCAACGTGGGTAAACTCCTCGTGCTCATCTAACTGACCTGAGGTAATAGCAGTACGACCGAGGGGGAGCTCCTGGAAAGGACGCAAGAGTGCTGACAGTCGGAACGTAGAGGCTGACCTGGGGTGAGTATCAGCATACGCTTGTGCAGGCTCCAACGAGCCGGTGCGATAATTGGAGGTAGAACGAGGTACGGTGGTGTCTATAAGTTGTTCGGAGTTGAGGGATTCTGGAGCCGCTGGAACAAAACGTCGTGTGGAGGCGATAGCATCTCGGATTTGCTCCAGAGCCGCTGATATGTCTTGGAAATATGTGAAGAAATATGAGTCAACTGCAAGGTCCTCACTCCCATCGACCACCTTTACTTCGATAGTCTCACGGAAGTCGAGGGCGCTCGATTTATCCACGTCGATGATTGTCGAGTAAGGGATGGCAATCTGCGCTAACTATGTCAGAAAGTGCGAAGATCACCGGGCCTGGCGGGCGCACTTTGACACTATCCCCCATGTTCTGCGCCTTGAATATCACCCTCCGGATAGCCTTTACCCATTCTGCTCTACTGGGGACGGAGTCTGCACACAAATAGATGGTCTTTGTATTTGTGCGAAGTCGAATATCCTTTTCCTGGTACGGATCACATGCTATGGCATATCTCAAGTCCGCCACACCACGTGGGAAATAGGGATCCTAAGATTATAAGTGGCCGGATATTAAAGACCTCCGAGACACTCACAGAAGACGACTGATACCAAGAGAGAGCATCGTTCTTCAATATAAACCAACGTTTAATCCAACGCTTAGTGCGTTGTGCCTTCTTGTATAACGAGCCCGACTTCAATACTTGGTCCTTGGCAACAAAGTTATTACGATAAATGGCGGACGAGGTCAAAAAAACTAACCTCTCTGGATGGCATGTGCGCAAAGAAGCAAAGGTAAGAGTTCGTCAGGTACATGTAGCCTTGCAGCACTATGACATATCGAGTTGAATATTCCGCAGTTTTATCACAAGTACACTCACAGACTGAGCGCATCAGCCAGCAAGGCATCTCTGAAGAAACGCCCGTCAGGACTACTCCATAGAGCGAGCGGATGTATTATCAACCTGCGACGACTTCGTTTATACCGTTGATATCAAACACATCGGCAAGCTTCTCTGCCAGCCGTGCCCGCCTGTTCAGTTTCACTGTTTTGACTGTCGATGTACTTCCTGAACGCTCTGCATGATGTTGCAAAACAAACTTGGGAGAAGCGTGTTCGAGAACAGGTGATAGTCCAATAGGTCTGTCTTTCCTACTAACCCTACGGCTTGCTGCAACAGACTTGGGAAGTTCGAAGTCATCCGCATCAGTATCTTCGTCGGGAGTGATCGCTCTCTGTAACTGTTCTGAACCCGAAGATACGTCCGCGAGGTCCCCTGGCGTAATATCAACGGCGGGTACCGTCTGTGAGAGTTCTTGCCGACGAAAACGGGCGACCGGGCGGTGGATTGTATGAATAGAGGATGCTAATGTCGTGGCTGAAAGGCATGGGGCCTCCGAATGAGTGCTATGACAGAATCGTGACTCACCATGCTTTACTTCATCGTCACTATCCGACTCTGCGGGACTCAAGTCATGGCTCATGGGTTCATCGTCGATCTCAGGGTCATCTATCAGTGGAAGGGCTTGCAAAGCTTGGATAAGAGTCTGGGTGCCTGCGCGCATCTAGTCAACTACCAGTCAGACGCAGCTGAGGGAGGATCTGCAAGACGCTTGCCGATGTATCGCCCTGAAATGTTGGAGCAGTCAACTGGGAGGAAGACTGAGTTGGAGAGGATGGTCGAATGAATGGCGATTCGTCAGTCGTGCCGTGCTTGGTTGGCGAAGATTCCGGACTAGGTGGTTGGGAGATAGAGCCGCTGTCTGCCATCTGCAAGGCAGTGCCACCTTCTGAAATATTTCAGAAGTCAGATAGAAAACTGTGAGCTGTTCGTACCTTCAGCGTCACCAGTACTAGAAGTTTGCCGTTCTTTCCCTTTCCTGCTCTGAGAAATGAAACTCTTTGGGCTGCCGGGGATACTGGGACGTTGAGGCTTAGGGTATTGTTGTTGCGGCTTGGATCCGACTGATTTATTCCTTCCTAGTTTATCTGAAGTCCGCTCAACGACTCTCCGGACTATCTCCCGAGGAGAGCTGGAGGTAGATTTGGGGAGGCTATCGTTCTCAGCTGGATTTGGAGAGAGCTGACCCGGATCCCGCGAAGGGACATCGATGGGATTAGACCGTGAGAGGGGAGTATGGGACATGGCTATGGACGAGGGTTGGGCGAGAGTCAGCCAATGTGCTCTCCTAGTCACTGTGCCGAGCCGAGGTTGCCAAGGAAGGACATATGCTGTCACGTGACACTGACTACCCTCAAAACCGCGCCGCGCCGAATAAACGTGTTCCGTGTGCACCGTGCGTACATACATACCGGCGACCGAACTGGACCTGGAACTAGAACTGGATTCCTCTCTTTCACGTCGCATCCTTCATGATCCAACAATACAAGCTAAGAGGAGAGATATGCATAGGCTTCGCCTCTCTTTTTTCGTACGTATTTCTTCGATAGTCACACTTACCTCTCAATCTGACCTCGTTCCAGCTTTACTGCGGTCATGCTCCTCATATTCGTACACGTCAGTTCTCTCGCTTATACTCCTTCGTGCACCCAATCTTATCTTTCCTCAACTATAGGTCGCCCAAATTAGTACATCGTCGGTTCCTCGGGGAATAGCCATGGTATGTTTATGTATCACAGCTTTTCGGCTTAGAACCTAATCAGACACATGGTCACTCTCCTCAGGCAAAGATGAACGTGTCTCAATATGGGTACGCTTGACGAAAACTCAGGTTTTCTAATTGTCACCTCATTCTTCAGGCAAACACTTGCCCAAGGGCTCGGTGATCCAATTACTGGCTTGTACGCAACCAATGCATCCGCCCCGCTGCAGAAAGAGGCGGGGATTCGTCAGGTGTACAAATTCGGGCTCTATTCTTACTGCGGATATCTCAACGACACGGCTGGCATCTGCACAAATACCACCGTTGCAAACAGATATCAGCCGTATGACGCTCTCCTCGCTGATATGTCTGCGAACTACTCTGCGTTGACGATCTACATTATCAATGGGACGTCCTCGTTTGAAAGCCAATCCATGGCGAGCCACACACGCTCTGCCTATTACCTCATACTCGTTGGGACGATTTGCGCGTTCTTAGCGCTAGTTATGTACGCCGTATCCCGTTCCTGTTTGTGCCGCTTCTGCTCACAGTAGCTCTTACAGTGGCGTTTTCAAGCGTACCTTTGCTTTCCTCGCATCCGCCTGCCTTGCTATCATCGCAACTGCCTTCGTCTTGACGGGCGCCTCACTCTGGACTTCTGCCATCAATAGTTCGGAGTCTGTGAATGGATTGATTCTAAACACGACCGATATTCCCTTAGGAATCGAGGTCTCAAGCGGCTCTGGCTTGTCTCTCTTATGGGCCGCAGTGGGCTGCTTATTTGCTTCTCTTATTCCGTATTTGATCAGGTACGACTCTTGGTTATGGATTATGTCCGTGAAGTGGCTTAGTGTGCCCATTTCTACAGCTGCTGCACCTTCCGGGGGTAAAGAAATGAAAAAGCGGGTCATTTGGTACACTACCAACCCTATTTCGCATACTTGGCGACATGGCCAGATTTTGGATTACCATGAGCTGTGTTTGGAGCTAACGCTAATCACGACAACTATCGCACGACTCGGAGAACACTTATGATATCAGATCATTTCCCATATTTACCCTTGTATGAATGTATCAATACCAGAGGCATACAGTAGGTAACCTACTACTGTACATAGGTGCCGGCCATCCTACACGAGAGTCTATTTTTGTTTCTTAGGGGGTGAAGAACGATCGGAAAAGGCCGTGCGTGTGAAGCAATTCGTCTTGTTTTGTCTTGTTTGGGCAGATTGTTCATTCCGCAGCTCATTTCACTCTTCGTTTCTCTTTCATCTGTTGTCCACTTCTCGTCTCACCGCTTCACCCTCGAACCACATATAACCACTTACACCCTCTTCGCCATGTCCGCAGAGTCAGATCTCTTGTGGTCTCTGTTCAACGACAGCACCAAAGCAGAGCTGCCTTTCTTCGCTCCGCTCCCCCAAGTGGATGCCCCTCCTCCCGAATCCTTCGACAACGAGTTCTCAGAACTAGAATTTGACGGGCCCGTCCAGTTGCCTATACAACTCGAGGATACTTTTACCAACCTTCGTGGATCCACCCCCGTCTTCACCTCGCCCTCCGCATTTACCCATTCGACCGAGTCTGGTTACGACCTCGCTGCCTCCGAGTATTCCTACGTCGGTTACCCTGCGTCCAATTATTCGATGCCTCTGGACATGGCCTTTCACAACGTCCGAGTCAGTTCGGAGTATGGTGGCGTAGATACCATGCATGATTCCATCTACTCGTCTGCATTCCACCACAGCTCTTTCGGACCCCTACCACCTTCTCCTTCACCATCCCCTCCCATACGCGTAGCCAAAGCCGTGTCTGACTATGGGCCGTCCAAGCCTCGTCAACCGCACTTCGGTATTTCTCCGGACAATCTTTCCCTTCCTCGCCCGCATCCTACACCAGCTGTTCCCTCGGTCCTCTCCGTCCAGGCGCCTGACACACAGACCAACACAGGCCCAAGTAGGGCGCATCAATGCCCTAATTGTAACCGTGGTAAGAAGGTCTTTTCGTCCCTTTTTTTGCTTTTTAAAAAGAGTACCCCCTCCAGCCTTTGCACGTGCATTCAACCTCAAGACTCACATGGATACACACAACCCTGAGAGGGCAAAGCCATTCGTATGTCCCCACAGTAGCTGCAAGCGCTCTTTCAGCCGCAAGCACGACCTCCAACGTCATCGGACCGCCTATTCATCGGGACCAAGCATCATCGTCGTCAGTGTACTCGGATTCATCCCGAATTTCAAAACCTGCGATTGGTGTTACCGCGGGCACTAGAGCTTGGTGCGAGAAATGTGGAAAGGGTCATGTTGGGCGTGAGGCGGGTTGCGACTGCAACGATGTCAAATAAAAATTGTTAGTTGCGGAGGCTATACTCCTGTCGTAAGTGGCATTGCGTTCCCATGTGACCCGCCGTAGTGATGCCTTAACTTCTCTATCAGCGAATGATTCATTCCAGCCCACTGCGGCCCGTCCTGCCACCTGAAGACGAACGTTACCCGTCTCTGTTATTCAACTGGAGAGATAGCAACGTCGACGTAGGTTGTTTATGCATTGCGTTCACTATGTGATGCCACTTGGTACCCTGTCTTGGTGCCAAGTCATTATTCCAACGGTTGGACAGATGCGATGCGAATTTTTTACCCTGTAGTTGTCTTAGTTTACATGTCTTCGGTTTGATTGCTATCCGGACTTTCTTTGTATGCTGTGTCCTCTAATTGCCTTCCTTTGTTGTCCCTTAGAGTTCGTGGAACTGGAAACGGGTTATCTAATGACAAGTTTCTTTCGAAGCACGATCCAGGTGGAGATGAGATCATCGCCTGGTCAGGCAGATCATTTGGCCCAGATGCGCATCACCGTAGCCACGTTCACGCACTGCTACGTGAATGGTGTCCTCAAGCAACGCGGTGAGCAAGTACTTTACCCCGAATTCCCTTATTATAAGCCCTGTCACGAATACGTAGACAGAGTTGGAACCGCCAAAAGAGACGATGTAGAACGTAATGATGTCGGCCTCGCCCATTTCAGTGCGAACTATTCGACATCTGATCGGGTATAAGAAGTTTCCGACGCGGCTGTCGGACAATCGGCGAGCCACCAAATTTGTGGAGTTGTCACCTCACACTGACATCTGCCAGCTCAGGTCGAGAGTACCCTTTTGGTATTACTCCTGGAGGATGACTCACCCGCGAGGAGGTCAATCACTCCGATCGTGCTGCATACATACATTCATTGGAGGGTCATGACAATCAAGCGTCCAAATACATATAACTTACTGTACTACAGCGCTAGCCTTACGGTAAGGGATTCGTCACCACGCAATCTCGATCCTTGTATGTGATACGTTCCAGCATACTCTACAGCTCTCCGAATCATGGCAACGCAGTACGTTGCGTTGCGGCCTTCGAAGTCCGTCCTCTCTAGATCTTCCATTCCTCCAGCGTTACAGACGTCCGTTCGCGGAGTTGCTACGATGTTTAGCACGCGGGAGGGAAGCTGTGATTGGGTCGGAAATGATATCACCGGGTTCCTCACAAGTGATCAACGATCAACATCAATCAACTACCAAGCCCAACGGCGAGTCCCATACTAGTATAGGCCGGGAACATGCGACTCGGGGGTACTGACGGCTCAGGGTTACTTCGATAGGCAGAGCGCCGCTACTGCCGCCGTGGTTGGTGGGCCACGCAGCTAGTACGCAACCGGTCCTGCGTTTTTTTGGTGGTGTGCCCGTCGCCGCCGCCGGGGGCTTTGGGGATGCCTTGGCAAGAAGAGCACCCGCCGTCGTCGTGATTAAGGAGTATGGGGGCGGGCTATACCAGCGGAGTGCCTACTGTCATGGTCGTGGTCGTGGTCGCCGTGGTTAGGGTGTATGGAAGCTCGAGGCTGCATCGGCGGAGTCCCCGTCGTCATTGCGGTTGAAACGCACGCGACTCGTAGCTGTGCTCCGGCAGTGCGTGGAGGTGTGGCTTGCTGGTGAACATTGGCACGCACTATGTAGAGCGTCAGGCATGGGTCTAACACACAAGATGTAAGCGGGGGTTGGAAGTAGACGGCAGTAGACACAACCATCGTGCACGTTCCGTGTGACGATGCGCTTCTGCACCAAGTCCTGCTGGTACTCAACCGTCGCACCCGCCATGGGTGGGGGAATGGGCTCGGCGAGTCGGCGTGCGGGTTCTGTGTGTCCCGATCGCGTACGGTTGCCGCCCCGGTCGTGGCGGACGTAGATCCACCGAGCGTGACAAAAGCTGCGGCAGCGGCAGCGCTGGACCATGCTGCCGCTGTTGTTGTTATGCGGTGGACGTGCACTTGCCAATGCCATGCACGATTACGGACATGCGGAGTCTCTCGACGTGTACTTCCGCTCTGTAGCTTCCGGGCACGGGCACGCGTCATCGTCATTTGACGGCTTGATCTGCGTCGTGCTGCCCCCGTGCCAGATTACCCGACGCCGCCCAGCGCCAGGCACTGGCTGCTGACAAGCCCTTCCCTGTGCGCTGTGCGCCCGGCGGCGGCAGTGGACCGCGACAGCGTGTTCGCATGGTCGTGACCTGGGCGCATGGCCCCAGAGGGACCCGCGCGAGCCCTGGAACGTCCGCGCGCGCCAATACGAACCCCCCAACGCCGACACGGGTGGGTCCGAATGCGCATATTAGCCGTCGGTGGCAGATAGCGGGTACGAGACCGGCGAGACCGAGTGCGACGGCGACCCGTTCTACTACACGCCGCCCGAGCTCGAAAATCCGAATGAGGTGTGCCGCGACCCCCTTATTCCGTCGTGATTGATTGAATGAATGAACGCATAGAAAGTGCTCCACATTTTCGGTGACGACGACAACGACGTCATATTGAATCTGGCCCCCGCCATTGGCACCTTCCTTGTGAGTCCGAAAAGAGTCGGGCCCAACGCACGGGCTGACCTCACAGTGTAGGAACCCCCGCATTCCCCCACTGTTGTTGGATTCGCATGTAAACACATCGATATACTCGCATGTAGTCATCGTCTAGAATGCAGGGTATAATGTGCTCCGACTCGGAGTCATCACGGACTGGAACTGTTTTCACGTAGCTCCGTTGGCTCAGCTCAGCTCACAGGACAATGGGGAGTCATGGATTAGGGTCAAGGTGGTGCATGACGCCTGTTGCGTGATTGTGTGTGGTGAATGGAGCACAAGTAGGTTCAAGTAGGGTGCCAGTGAGAGTGATACACTGGCAGTTCTGGGGCCTATCGACGACATTCGTGGTCATACCGTGATAGTCATTCACGGGTATCCACGGCCCGCCATCGGTCCGGGAAGGCGGCACACTCCAGAGCCTAAGCACTGCGCTAACTGCCAGTAAACGGTTAAATTCTGCCCGAGGATGTCAAGAGATGGAGACGTGTCTTCTTCTGCAACAAATTCTGCAACAAAGGGACCCTCAGATTCACCACCGCCAATAATGGTAGAGTATGGCGTGATCCGCGCTGGAGACACTGTCCTCCTGCGACTACCAACCGGAGACATTAAAAGCTGCAAATTGGAGGCTAATTCGTGTGTCACGTTATGGTTGTTCATGAGATAGTCTGACTCTAGGCAGGATGGTATATTTGGGAAAATTTGGCTCTTTTATGGCCGATGCGCTCGTCAATCAGCCATATGGATTGACGTACGAGATTCACAATAAGACGATCAATGTAATCCCTCCACTTGCCATTGAGGAGCTTGGTAAGAAGTTTTTTTTTTTGTTTGCCCTAGATGCCTTTGATGATGTTACAGAGGATACGGACGCAACAAACGAGCTTATCAACGATGGGCAGTTTGTTCAACCGTTAACCGCAAGTGAAATAGAAACTCTGAAGCAGTCCGGGGTCCATGCTTCTGTGACTAGTCACAGTCAAGCTCCTGCACTCACGGAAACTGATGGGCTAGGTCGTAGGAAATCATCAAGAAGCAAATTGATATGCACGCCAATTATTCTCTTAAAACTGAGTACAGCAAAGACAAATACAAGAAACGGAAGGCAGCCAAGTAAGCGAAACCACTCCGTTGAAATCCGTCTTCTTAGTTTGCAGGTGAAGATTTTCCAAATCATTTACGACTGTACAACCCACACTTTTCAATGTTTGTGAGTACTGGTTTGGGAAAGACCAGACTGCGCATCTTCGGCCTGCGCATCGACACACTTTCACAAATGATGAATCTTGGGAACGTAAGACCAGGAGGTCGCTACATCGTGGTAGATGATGCATCCGGCATGGTGGTTTCCGCTGTGTTGGAGAGGTTAGGTGGTCAGTTTTTAAATCATACCACAAACCCTGCTTTTTGCTGAATTTAGTAACAGGTAATGGGCGATTGATCACGATTTGCGATGTGGATTCTCCACCTGCATATCCCGTCATGACACAGATGAATTTTCCCAAAGAGCTGACTGCCAATGTCTTGTCATCGCTCAATTGGGCAACAGCAGATGAGGCGTACACGCCTAGTTGGGTTCTTTTATCCACTTCTAAGCGTAAACGTCTGAATCACATAGTCGTCCTCTCTGCCGATCCCGCACGGGGGTTCTATGGTTCGGAAAAGCACAAAACACGGCTCTCGAAGCGTAAAACAGCATCAGATGCATTGTTCACTGTACGCGAAGAACTTTTTGCAGGAGAGTTCGAAGGGTGAGAGTTCCGTCAACGGGTGACCACTCATGTAGCCGACTGAGTCGATCCAGGCTTATTCTTAGCAAGCGCGTATGACCCTCGTTCGATTCTTCAAAAGCTATTTCCGTATTTGGGTGGATCCGCATCTGTGGTAGTCTATAGTCCGCACCTACAGGTTCGTTTGCTGTGTGCGTCATGGGGCCAACTAGGCTGATTGCGCGTAGGTCGTGTCTGATCTCCAAGCAACTCTTCGATTCGATCCCCAATATCTGGCCCCTAGTATATCAGAGAGCTGGCTCCGTCGCTATCAAGTAATGCAGCGTGTATATGCGGTTTAACTTTTTGACTGACATTTGCACAGGTACTTCCAGGTCGCACCCACCCCGTAATGACAACCTCAGGAGGTGGTGGATACTTGTTGCATGCCACAAAAATGTATGCTCTATCCAAGATATCCCTACATAGCTTACTTTGACCGCCACTATCGCAGATATAATGACCCCTCTGCAGAACCAGTGGAAGTCCATCGACGTTCGAAAGTTGCTAAGCAAACCATGGTGTCCTCGCTGGAGCAATCCGAGGATCTGACTACCCGGGCTTGCACAGGGGCAGATATCTGCCATATAGACGTAGGTATAGATGACTAGCGACAGCTGCCCAATTGAGCAAAGACCTACGAGCCCTCAGTTAGGGTACCCGCACAGGTCGTCATGGAAAAGCCTCCGGAAATAGTGCTGTGACCAGCTGAAGAGACAACAAAGCGCTATTGAGTGATGTTATCAGTCGTCTTAAGGAACAAATCCTCACCTCATCCAGAATGGTGTACAAAAGGTGCTGGTTGAGCCTCCTGTTCTGGAGGACTGCGAATATGCGCCGCGCTCCTCTGCGTGCATTCGAGCGGCCGATCATGTTGGCCGCGAGATCTATCCGATGCACACGTATTGAGTAACGTACCACGAAATCCGAAAGACATACCTGGTATCAATGCAGATAGCATACGGTTCGCATCATCACGGGCTCGTGCTTTTTCTTCAGCCGTTCGAGGGGCAGAAGTTTGCCTGAACTGCCCTCCTGGCCATGTGGAGTCGCGAAAGGTTCCAATGAAGTTCATGATATGCATCTCGTCAAAGAGGTAGTTAATGGTGTCTCGAACTTTCCTAATAAATGAGTCGTAAGCTAGCCAAAAGGTCATGAAGTAGAGAGAGCAACCTTTCGACTGTACTTCCTAACACTTGCTGCATAATGATGATGATGGCCTGCCGCCGCAGCCAGTTATTCTTCTTGTTAAGTTCGAAGACAGCGAGGATAAGGTCACAGATTGGGGAGGAAAAACTGGATGAGCTTGTTTCTCCTTCGAGAGGTTTCAAATCGCCTGAGAATTGCAGCAAGGTATCGTCCGATGCTGCGTTTCCCGAGGCCCGAAAAGCCTGGGTGACAATGTCTTCGTCGGTGACAGAACTTCCTTTGATACCGGCTAGTTCCGCTGCTTGTCGGGTGAGGCGTTGAATCATCACGTCGAGCATCGAAGGCCCGAAAAACATGTCGTCGATGCTCTCTGCGACGGAGTGGTACACATGGCGGACCAGACCAGTGCCAGGGAAAGCTCCCGTAGGTTTAGACGCAGACGCCTTGGGTTCCGACACCATGAAAGGTGAGTTCCTGGATAAGAATGCGCGAAGTTCACTGCTCTCGCATGCAGCGGGAACCAAGACCAAATTCTAAATGCCATGAGATGAGTGCCGTCGCCGAGTAATCTGACCTACCTGCATGTACCGCTCCAACGCGGCGCGTCGCAGATCAACAAAACTTCCAGAAAGTGAGGTGACTAAACGTTTTCCAGGAAACTCGAGATTTCTGACCGCGGCATGTCGTTCCCGCAGCTTGTTGTGCATATCCAGGAACTCGTTGTATCGCCGGGCTACAACCCACCCTGTGCCTACTCCACCACTTGGCGAGAGCTGTTGCACTTCGACAAGGTAGCGCACGACCGATTTCCCGTTCTCTTCTCCCACGACTGAATTTACAATGGATATTTTCGTCAGATCTGGAATGAGCCGATTGGCCACCTCCTGCTGCTCGAATTGTGTCTTCTGAAAACTCAGTTCGCGTAGCTCCCGATTTAACGAGGATCTGGACTTTTGCAAAAGTCGAAGTTCTTGGACGTCCCCTGTGAGCTCTGCCTTCTTAAGGAGGGAGTCTAACATGGCGTCTTGTACTTGCAGCGCAGAAATCTTCTCGGCAAGCCGGAAGATCTCGATAGAAAGTTGGAGATCGCCCGGGCCTGGAAGATGGAACGATTCTTGTGTGGGATCACCAATCTCCTCACCTCGGTTCTCGTCGTCCTCAGTACTTCCGACACCGTCCCCGCTAGAGCTTGGGTAACGCTCCACACCGAGATATCTATGGGATGAGGTAGGAGATGAGACGAAGTATGGCTTGTTTCTCTGCTGATTGTCGAGGGCGATGATGTCCGAAAGGGCGGCCTGTATTGCCTCTATCGTAGATTCACTTTCCCGACTGGCTTTTCCAGTGCCACCGGGGTCGTCGAATAAAGGGGCTCGAGAATTGTCGGGCTCAGAACCAGAGAACGGAGACATTAGGACATCGAGGCTTGATGGGGTGGCAGGGATACCTTGGTAGATCTGAGGATCCTTGAATAATGACCCTGAATCGGGCGAGGATTGATCAGCGCGGGACGGCGGCACAAGGGCGAAGGGGAGTTGCTCGGGTCGGGGCTGAGGGAGAGGATGCTGGGGTCGAGAAGGGATTTTACTTGACTTTGAACTAGGCAAGCTTTCGACGCTAGCTGAAGATGCCATCCGAGGTTGCCCTTGGACGCTGTTTGTAACGCGACTCGCGCCAACATCTTCAACCACCCGGAACCACAACTCAGATCTTTCAAATTCTTCGAAATCCTGTTCCATGGCTTGCTCGACCTGCCGTTGCACGAGCATAACACTTTTTCGCGCCTTGCGTTCCATAATCGGTGTGGGCGAAGCCTCACTGACAAAGACACGGATGGCAGACACGTATTTGGAAGATATGGTAGAAAGCGAAGAATGAGGAGGGGTGCCAGAGAAGTAGAGTTCATATATCATTGATATGTCCTCTTTAGCAGTAGATATCGAAGATGGAGGGCTCAAGCCGTCGTCACCAGAGTCATCAGACTCGACCGATTCTAATGGATTCTTGAAGCTCTCCACAGTGAGCCAAAATTGAACGAGGAGGGAACGGCTCCGTCGGTCCATGAACTCCATGAAATAAGAAAGAGAGCTCGGGTTGCCGAGGATGTCCCGCAGGGTAAGGTGAGATGCAAGCGTTGTATCGGCCGTGAGTTGTTTCTAAACCCCTCGTCAAGACCGAGAAATGGGATTCGGTTACGACACCTACGCTTTCATCGTTCCCTCCCAAGGTGATGATGCGCTGTTCCGCCTTGCGCTTGGCCGTGTAGAGCCTGTCCAAGAAGGCAACCACGTCCTCCGTTCTCTCCCCGTTTATCCAGTCATCTTTCTGGTGCGCGGCTTCAGGGAGGGTTGTTAGAAGTTTATCATGTCGCCCTATCAGTAGTCATACCCAACAGTGCCCTGGTTCTCCTAATTTCTCCCATAATATCGTTCTTTAAGCGGCGAGCATCTAAAAGGGAGGACATATGATCGATGCTTCGAAGAAAAACGTCAAACTGGCGCTGGTCAGTACGGAGCGTGATTGTTTCTGCACCCGACCCCGTCCCCCTGGGAGCTTTCAGCTCTGGCTGGACGCGAGGGAGCTGAGCCTCCAAAACATTTCGTACTTTTGAGATGAGGCGCCTAGAAAGATGAGTCAATAAAGACGAAAACCCAAGAGAGAGATCATTACTGTTGGCGGATTGCAGCTCCGGCCTTGTGTACTTTGGTCAGCTATAAATGACATCCTATAGACATGCGCTCACCAGTTGATCGATGGTGCAATTCCAGAAGTCAGGATCGGCAAGCATGTCCATGAGAGGATACATGGCAGAACACGCCGCAATTTCGCGTATGACGACACATAACGCTGTACTGCGAGATTCGTCCGCGGGGAGAATTATAGGAAGAACACGGTCCAGAAGAGACTTTAGATGATTCTCCTCTGCCTGCTTAGTGAAGCTTGAAGAGAGATTGTTGACGGCAGGGTGAAGTCTCCTCCTTCCAGCGTACCGACTGGCCAGAAGCATGTCTAATTCCTCGGACTCGGTCAATCGACGTTCCAAGCCTGCGCCGCGTAAAGCAATTTCTGACTCCTGAAATTGTTCTACGTGTGCAGTAATCTTAGGTAGCACACGTTTAACTATGATACTCGAAAGATCTGCCGACGATAGTTTGGAGAGTAGATTGCCAAGTGCGCTGTGCAGCATGGCAGAGACCGCAGTGGGAAACGAAGGAGAAGACGATATATCCCTGTACCATGTGAGCACAAAGTCACGTACGATCAGGATAAGAATCTCATTAATTGCAGCAGAGATCATGGGAGATTCGGGGTACAGAGGAGGAAAGCTTTGTGGGGGCTTGTGGGACCATTGGGATCTGATGAGAACGGCTTGCCAGGCAGCAGGGGTGGAGAATGCCAACGGGTGGGCTGCCAAGGAAGGGAGGAAGTTTTGAGGAGGAAGGCCAGCATCAAGAGCATAGCTGAGAAGGAGTACAAGTATGAGAAAGGCTATGGGGATAATGAGAAGGAGAAGTGGTGACAGCAGGAGGATTGCGAGAGGTGACGATGCGAGGCGGACGAAGAAAGGGACCGAGACGGCGAAGATGGCGACGAAGACGACCGAAGTTATGTTGAGGGACTGCATCTGCGGCCGGGGTTCGTGGAGAACACGCGTGTTACGGTAGGCCTGTCAGTTGAGCGCGCGTGAACCTGGGATTGATTGAATGCAGCTGTCACAAACGATTCCTTATGACCACCACGTCCAAATCTTCTCTCCCGGGAACCCCCCGTCCTCTTTCTACTACGGAGGGCTTCCTTCTTGGAGGGGTTGCTGCATCCGTTGCCGTGTGTGGGCTTGTTTCACCTCTCGACCTCTTCCAGACCCTCCATTCAGGTTACATTTTCGAATCCTGCAGAGGTGGCAAAGACAAGGTTACAACTACAGGGTGAACTAGTAAAGGGGGGCGGAAAAAAGGTCTACGGAAGCGTTTTCGATGTCTTCACAAAGACTTGGAGAAATGAAGGTATCAGAGGGATACAACGAGGGCTTCCCCCCGCAGTACGTATGGCCATCTGCTCCTTGGGGCTACTTCTGACCTCGGACTATTCTTCAGTATGCATACCAGGTGTGTGTTAAGACTCCCTTTCATTCCATTATGCTAACACCCTCGTAGATCCTTTTGAATGGGTCTCGACTGGGTACGACGGTCACCTACCTTTCGTTCGCCCTCCTTACCCGGCCCCGTCTCAGGATTCTACGAACCGATACGTAAGACCGCAAATCAGTTTGTCGGATTAGATACAAAGGAACAGAGTCCCTTTACCTCCGTGTTTGCTGGCGCGGTTAGTGGTGCAGTAGGAGGTTGTTTCTTTGACACACTATGCCGTGCACGAGTAACATCTTTCTCTTATAACACAAGCCACTCTCGGAAACCCCCTTTTCTTGATTAAGGCACGGATGCAGGTGACTGGCTTTATCTATTACGATGCGTCCACGCCTCACTATCTGCCGGACCGCTTTGCAGGCGTATTCGCCCGCGTTACCCGTAGGGACGCAACATCACTACAAGAGTTCATGGGATGCTCTCAAAACAATATACCAACGAGAGCGCTTCCGTGGTCTCGTAAGGGGAGTTGACGCCGCCATCCTTAGAACATCAATGGGATCTTCGGTTAGGATCCGTTAGTATCATTCCCGGGTGGCAACTGATACGTTCCTTTAGGTACAACTCCCCACCTACAACTGGACCAAAAATCAGTTGGTATCAAGGGGTGTTCTCCCAGCGGATAGCATATGGACATATCTCGCGAGTAGCTCAGTCTCAGGTGTCTGCGTCGTAAGTTCCGCCCTTTTATACCCAACGCCGTTAACAAGAAAAGTAGCTGGTTATGATGCAACCAGCTGACACGGTAAGTTCAAACTGCATAGCTTGTTAGCGAGCTAATTCTCGGTAGACTTTGACAAGAATGTACAACCAACCAACCATGCAACTTCCAAGTGGGCGCATGGTCGGCTCTCTTTATAAGAACCCATTTGACTGCCTATGGAAAACTGTAACAACTGAAGGTCCCCTAGCCCTATACAAAGGTACGTATCCCCCCGTGATGCATCTTCACTGTTTTTACGAGGGAGTCACCCTTTCGCAGGCTCGACCGCCCACTTCCTGCGAATTGCGCCACATACGTGAGTTGCTCATTCCATTTTATTGGCAATACCTAAACGTATGTGTAAGGATCATAACACTCACTGCTAACGATATTATCATTGGACTTTACAAGAGGCTCCGGCGAGGGACTGTCGCCTGAACAATTCTACACGTAGCATATAGATTCAATTAGACAACATAACATTGATTAAACGTAGTTGTGTTTTTCGGCTTCTCCCGGCCCGTTGACCAAGTTAGTCACTGGTTGACACTGTCAACTCAGCTAAACACTCACGTCTGAACGTTCAGAGGATGTCTCTTTGCGCTTCGCGTGGCGTTTTTGGGGTGTTCCTGACACCGCCTATCTGTACGCATAAGAGGCGTACCCTTATTACGATCTACCGGCAGTATGCAACTCATCGTGAGGCCCCCCCAAATACACCCCCTCGCCTGGACTCCTCGTCCCTTCTCTCCCAAGCTCTCGACCAGAAGCAAAGAAGGTTTCGGAGAGAAGACTCTGTTGGGCCGTTCCAGCTTGGTCTCTCTCAACAGTCATATGGCGACGGGTCCTCAAAGAAGTGGTCAGAGCTCAGCCCTAAAGGCAAAGGTCAGTCCTTCAAACATATCATTGTGGCGACGACTTTCCGAATGATTTTAGCCATGCGAGCGACAGCTCGTACGACGAATCTGACAGTCATCCTATTCGGTGCCGGTCTTACAGCGATTCTTGTCTACGCCTTGACGTCGGAGCTGGTTTCGAGGAATTCCCCTACAGTGCTTTATGAAGAGGCATGCCAACGTATCAGGTCTTCGCCACGGGTGTGTGATTCTATGGCCCTGTACCGTAACACCTTGAAAAGAATGTGCGCAGGTTGCGAAACACCTACCAGGTTCACTGGTCTTCCATAACAACCCGCCTTCCGTTCTCCGTCCCCGACACAGAAACCGACACGTCTCGTCACAAATCGTGCTCGACTCGAGTGGTCGCGAGCACATGCTCTTAAATTTCTATGTGCAAGCTAACCCTCATCTACCGGACTGGCATGCTTCCTATTTCCAATCTGTATCGTCTTGGGTGACGAACGCTGTTACGGATCTCTCGGAGCTGTCCTTGCAGGAAGCGAAGGATTCCGCCATGCGCCGCGCCCGAGAAACAGTTTGTTCTGCAAAGGATCTCTTTAGATACCTCTCCGGGGACCCCGCCCCTCCACAGCCAGCGGCCACACATGTCGCCTTTCCAGAACCGCTGAAGCAAGAATTACCAACGGATGATAGAAAGAGTTTCTGGAGTGGTGTCGCCGGTCTTTTTGGTTCTCTAAGAGGTGGGAACCGGACTGGACCGCAGGAGGGGACCCCAGAAGCTGGGCACGGTAGAGTGTGGCACGAAGGTGAAGTCCACGCAGATCTCGTTCGGGTATGCATACAGCAGTTCTTCCCGGTAATCATATACTGAAACGTCGCGGATAGGACAACTCTGGGTATTTCGTCTTCAGATATATCCTCATTGATATCCCAAGTGGGTGTAGCTGATCTAAGTCTGGTCTTCATACTCATCAACTCGCACAGGCTCCCAAAGTCGAAATCCCCTACGCATCTATGTTGAGCGCACAGACGGTGTTCGGGAAAACGAACCTGTCGTGAGATGGGACGCCCGCTGACAATTCCAATTTTGGATGTATTAGCTACGGTATCTACGCTATAAGTGACAAACACCACTTGTTCAATGAATATTGAAGGAATGGGTGAGGTAAAAGTAGGCAGACAGGGATGGCGCAGGTAGTGCTCGCGACCTTTATTCACCAAATAGCTTCTGTACGCGCTTTAACACAGAGTCCTTGGATGGATCTGGACGATGTTAATTTATGGTGTCGTGCATGAAAGGAACCAAATACAACCATAAGGGTGATCCTTTGATGGTATCTCGAGTAAAGCTGGAAAAGCTTGTTGATATTTGTCAACAGTGGGCCGAATTCTCTCCGCGATCTGGACCAGATGTAGGACTAGAACCGTGACAGATCAAGTGGAGAGGCGTACGTGCTGATTTATGAGGAGAATGGCAATATCATCACGTTGGGTGTATTCGCTGAACGCATTCTCAATATTATGGACTTCTGTCCCTGAAAATTGACCTGTACACTGTAGCTGTACATTCGAGCTAAAGAGATTGCGTACTCGATTCAACGATAAAGAAATTCTTTCGTTGATCCTGCGTAACTTGGCCAATACCAGCTAATAGAAGACCCGTAATGGTGTCCTGTGATACAGGGATGTTCACAAGAGAATAACAAGCTATCGAAATGACGACGTACTTCATCTCCAATAACTGCCAGTAGATTTCGATCTTTGGAGGGAGTGCCAGTCGCCATGGCCAAGGTGTAGCAAAGATAAGCGCGTGGGAAGATGGAGCCACACAGGGGTATGCAGGCGGTCACTCATACAGTATTAACTTCCTTTATACAAGGCACAGACTGCAACATGATACGCTCTGTTCTCATCTGTGCGTCGAATAGCCCATCTGGGACTATTCTCTCGTTTAAGTGCCAATCTCTCGATTACTAGTGAATACGAGCGGCGTCCCTCGTCTTACCAAGTTCTATTCACCAATCCACCAATCAGCGCAAGCTATTGTTGCGAAGATATATTCTTTAATCAGCATCCGGTCCCCTGGTTCATGCAACTTTCTAGAAGCACCAGAACTAGACGAGCTGCTTGGTCGAGAAGACGATAACGAAAAGCTGCGCGTCGTATACCGTAGCTATGCGACGCTCCATTTCGTCTTCGTAGTGGACTCTTCAGAGAGTGAACTCGGTATCCTAGATCTTATACAGGTACGTACCCTTGCAAAGGTTGGGTATGTTCGCTTTCGGAAGAGACGTCGGATAGGTTTTTGTAGAGGCGCTTGATCGTGCATTTGAGAATGTATGCGAGCTCGACCTTGTATTCCACTTTGATGAGGTATGAGCCGCATGATCCGTCTCCGGACTTTCTCGATGAATCACGCATAGGTTCACCACATCTTGGCCGAAATCATACAAGGCGGCTTGGTACTTGAAACAAACCTGGAAGAAATCGACAGTGCGGGTAAGTTTTATTCGGGTCAAAATTCGTGCTGTTTGCATCGGTCACGCTCCGAGGGCTTCAACCCCAGAGCCGTAGACGTCTACTCATCTAAAATTCGGATCGCTCATTGACTACTAATTAGTCCACCAAGCCGCATCGGCACGGAAACAATCTTTTACTTCTGCGAACCCGCTCACGCTTGGTGTCGGCGGTATGGGTCCAAGGAGTGCTGGCGCGCAAACACCTCTAGGATGGCTAACCGGTAAACTCACGGGCGTGGGTGCGCGGTAATCGACGTACAGTACTTAATTGTAGACACTAGTCTTACTAGAAACGCCTGTACCACCACAGCGGCAATTTCATTCACCCTTGGCAAAATCGCGGCCCCATGCATCGTCTCTTGGCCCTTGTTGCTATCGTGCGACCGGATGTCATGCTGGTGTTGGTGTGGCGACCGACGCTCCTAACAAATTGTTTAACAAGAGCAATGAACTTCTAATCGATGACTAGGACATACGCTTCTTCTTTCTTTTCACGCCACCTGCCATCCCTTTGGCGGAATCTTGAGATGCAGATGGCCCAGAGGACTGAGACACAACGGACTGTGAAGGTATCAGTGCTGGTGCCGGGGTCGCAGACGACCGTTGCTCTTCCGATGATACAACCTCCGAAGGCGCGACAGTAGCTGCCTCTTTGTCGTGAAAAGTTTGAAACGGATGGGCAGCAGTGGTCCGCATAGCATTTAAAAGTAGTGTCATATTTTGCTGCTTCTTGGGATTTGTGAGGGCCTTCTCCTTTTCTAGTTTCTTCATCAGATCGGGATCAGCGTCGAGCAGGGACGCAGGATCGTCTGTCTTCTTGCTAGACTCGCTAGCCCTCTCTGTTTCCACAATGGGCCATGCGAACCCCGTCCTTGGGGTGTAATCAGGCTTGTATTTTCGCAGGACGTCCAGCGACGACTTCAAGGAGTATAGTGACGTTAGCTAAGTCGCAGTTAGCGTTGAGAAGAGGGGTTGAGACAACTGCCTCGCCAGTCGGTTCGAAAGCACAGTATACATGTCGGGGGATTGATATATTCTGTTGTTGATGATAAAGTATGCTTGCAAGGGGCGTGCTGCGGGTAGAAAGGACCTCAGACACCGAGCAGAAGAGGCCCTGTAAGCCTTACTGTCTTCGGGCGACATGCGCTCTCGTTTGTGAATGATGAATAAAGACGGTGGTTCAGCATGCACAACTGCGAACTCGACACCAGTGAAACGTCTGCTAGGAATTCCAGCGGGTCGATCTTGAGTAAGGGCAAGATTACTTACTTGAGCTCCTCAGCCTCATTGCTTATGGGCATTCCAGTATGCATAGTTTGCATGCGTAGTACTTGGTTGTTGCTCTGTTTATCGTAGAACATAGAGCTCGCGAAGTAGTCGAAGACATTCTCCGGGGTCAGTGGGCCGTTTGCCTGAGTTTCTCAGCATCGTGAGCTCAAAAACGGCGCAAATTTTTACGCCACTGACTTGTATCCATTCGTGCCATATGAAGAATCGATGAGAGTAGTCGTCTTGGGGATGCAAGTCGGTCTGATCCATCAAGTCTGACTGAGTCGCGCCAATAGAGTCTCTAGTTACTTGTTAATATCAACCTACTGTCCTCGACATACAACTTTAAACGGGAAGTAACATTCAAAGCCCGCCCAATCCGAAAACAAACATTTTCGTTTACAGGTATAGTAACCAAGAGTATAGATACTACCCACCGTCAATGGCTGTCATCGACGAAGTGGACACCACAAAAGTCGTACTTCCTTCTCTCGCTGATGGTTCTCGAAGCACCCTCCCTGCCGATCTTCTGTATCTAGCTACCTCGTTTGTTCCCAATAATGATCACGAAAAACGTTCCAAGGCTTACTTGGTTCTCGCTTCGTATTGTCAAGGCGTCCGAGGGTCCACTGGACAGGCAGGGGACACGGAGCAAGACATTGGAACGCAAGCGCTGATGCGGATATTTTCTCCCATAGTTCAAGCTCGCATAGCCGAAATCCAAGAAACAGATATCTTGGCTGGCCTTTCATTCCTAACGGCACTATTTCAGGTAGACTGGCAGGCTGCGTCCAATATCTACCGGCAGGAGGCGGTTATCACATCCATAAATGATATCTTGGACCTGTATCCATCTGGGCCCGTGTCGAGAGAGGCCGCGCGACTTCTCTCACAAGCTTACGGACATAAAGTCTGTCGTACCTCACTCACAACTGAAGTCAATCAGTGGCTGGAGGCCGCAGCGCATCAAAAAAAAGATATTCCATTGCGCGCAGCCGCGGCAGTCGCTATTGTAAAGTTATCTCGCGGCGTTGGCGCGGATGCATTGGCCGAGTCGGCAGAAACTCCTCCACGTGGTACACGCTCGGACTTAGTCGAGCTCCTGAAAGAAATTCTTTCGGAAGAAGACCAGGACTCCTCCACGGATGTCGTTGAAGGCCTAGCCTATATGAGCGTTGACCCCTCTGTGAAGGAGGAGCTATCAAAGGATTCGGCCTTCTTAAAGAAGTTGTTTTCTTTCGTTCCCGCACGAAGGAAGGCGCCAACTACGTCCTTTGACGCGCCAAGTCATTCACTCATATATGGGATTCTCAACATCATCTATAATCTTAGCGTTTATCAATTACCGCTCTCTTCTGAGCAGGAGCAGATTATGAAGCTCCGGCGGATGACAAAGCCCACAGCTACTGGATCGCGGGACTTGGACATCCTAGAGGATGAACAGCACGTCAGGGAACGAGGCAGGAAATTGGTAAAGAGTGGTGCCCTCGATGTTCTGGTTAGCGCAACACGATTAGCAGACAGTCAAGGCATTAGGCTTCTCTCGGGCCGCGCTCTTCTCAATCTCAGCGTCGACAAGGAGAATAGGGGCAAGATCTTACAGAGTGGTGGAGCGAGGACGCTAGTAGAGATTATCCGGAAATCGTTCTCTGTGCCAAATGCATCTCAGGGAGGACAACCAGAGATCGACGTTTCGTCATTGGAACCCATCCAGGCCTTGGCCAAGCTGGCTATAACGTCCTCCCCTACTCAAGTGTTTGGCCCCGACCCTGGAGCTATTTACGATGCCATTCGACCCTTCGCTGCCCTGCTCACGCACGAGGCATCGAGTCTCTTGCAACGCTTTGAGGCAATGATGGCTCTGACCAACATATCGTCACAAAGCGCCGAAGCTGCCAGTCGTGTGGCGAAGGCGGATGGCCTTATTACAAAGATCGAATTTCTTATGTTGGAAGATCACGTTCTCATCAGGAGGGCAGCTACCGAACTCACCTGCAATCTCGTTGCTGGGTCAGACAGCGTCTTCGAGAGGTACTCGGATGGTAATGCTGCGAAATCAAAACTGCATATCCTAGTGGCCCTATCAGATGTCGAAGACCTACCCACTCGGTTAGCAGCTTCTGGTGCCCTTGCAAGTTTAACGTCATCCCCCAGCGCATGTCGCTCCTTATACGAATTGGAGCGCGATCATCGTAGGATCTTTTCTATATTCAAGACGCTCATCGACCCTTCATCCCCTGGACCCGAGTCTGATGCCAGGGCACCACCAGATCCAGGCATGTTGCATCGGGGAGTTGTTTGCATTCGGAACTTCCTCATCAATCTTGACCCTACTCATCGGAACAAGCTGAAGGAGGATACAGAACTGACGAGCATCACGAACGGGTTGGTCACAGTCATGAAGGGGGAACATGGAGAACGCAGAGATATTACGCCCAACTATGGAGACGCTGAAGTGTCTCCTAGATCTTGGCATAGCAATTCCTGGAGTCTAGTTATCCCCTCAGTTATCCCCTCACGATGTGGCTAGCGATTATATGGTACTGTATGTCGTTAGATTCTCATGTTGTTCACAACTGACAGTTGGGTCTAAGAATGTCAAAGAGCCTCACGCGAGAGACTGTAGTGCAAACCCTGCTTCCGGAGAGAATCAATCGTAGTCAACGGTACTGAATACCGTGCTGGTATCTCGTCGTGTAGGATATAGTGTTGTCATAGTTTTTGTTGTTAAGTAGCTCCCAGAAGTTGAATATTGAATCCTCAAGATCGCACTGCCACTACTGGCTCCGCGCCACTGCGGCCACAGCCGTGGCCCGGAACGGATCGCTCCTGGACATCCGCTTCACAACTACTCTACATCGCC
This sequence comes from Lactarius psammicola, assembly GCA_025769895.1. NCBI lineage: Eukaryota > Fungi > Basidiomycota > Agaricomycetes > Russulales > Russulaceae > Lactarius > Lactarius psammicola. The sequence continues at coordinate 329,630 of WTXK01000012.1, read as the reverse complement.
CAACACCCCCCGGCATATCGGACAACAATGGTTTGTCCCATTCAGTCAAGTGATCATATATCATATGTCTTGATGTCTGGTTCTCCAGGCGCCATCCAAAAAGGCTGGCAAGAAGGGATCCGCAGCCCCGAAGAAGTCTGCTCCATCCAAAGTCGCTAAGGTGGTTCATCTGCTCGGTTCACCATCATTTGTCCGCTGATTTTCAGTTAAGGCAGACTGGAAGGAGGGCTTCAAGAAGAAGCACATCGGCGTATCGGACATGACCTTACTGACGACTATCAGCAACGAGAGCATCAACGACAATCTCCAGAAACGGTGGACAAGCGGCGAGATTTATACCTACATAGGCGCAGTCTTGATATCAGTCAATCCCTTTCGAGGTAATTTCCCTGTCCACATCCTTTATGTTCACGTTTATTCAGTACACTAGACCTTGGCATCTACACCGAGGAGGTTCTTCGCCGGTATCAAGGCAAGAATAGGCTAGAAGTCCCCCCGCATGTCTTCGGTATTGCAGAATCTGCGTATTACAACATGAACGCGTATAAAGAGAACCAATGTGTTATTATTTCTGGAGAATCTGGGGCGGGGAAGACCGAAGCTGCCAAGCGTATCATGCAGTACATTGCTGCGGTATCCGGCGGACAGGATAGTAGCATTCAGCAAATCAAGGAGATGGTCCTCGCTACCAACCCTCTGCTAGAGAGCTTTGGATGTGCTAAAACTCTTCGCAACAATAACTCTAGCCGACACGTGCGCAAATACCTCCATTGTAAGGTCGTGCGCTCACAAAATCACAGGGGAAATATTTAGAAATCATGTTCAATGAACACGCAGAACCGATCGGTGCTCAGATCACCAATTACTTGCTCGAGAAGGCTCGCGTGGTTGGTCAAGTCCGTAACGAGCGCAATTTCCACATATTCTATCAGTTTACGAAAGCCGCGTCCGACGAGCAGCGGGGTATGGTACCCCGTTTTGTCTTGTTGGGCCCGCTGACTGACACGCTGGATAGAGGCATTTGGTCTGCAAGGACCGGAAGCATACGCCTATACTAGTTTAAGCAATTGCTTGGTGGTTGAGGGTATAAACGATAACAATGACTTTGCTGACACCTTGGTGAGCCCCATCCCAGACCTTCGCCCGTACCAGCTAATCTCTTCCCAGAGAGCTATGAATGTCATTGGCCTGTCCGTAGAAGAACAAAACGAAATTTTCCGCATGCTCGCAATTATTCTCTGGCTTGGAAACGTGCAATATGACGAGATGGACGACGGGAACGCAGCTATCTCCGACACCGGAATTCCTGACTTTATTGCGTATCTTATGGATGTCGATAGTGCCCAGGTCCAGAAGGTGCTCACTTCCAAAGTTGTCGAAACGCAGAGAGGGGGCCGACGAGGCTCAGTCTACGACGTACCTTTGAATCCTGCGCAAGCAAGCTCTGGGAGAGATGCTCTAGCGAAAGCCATTTATAACAACTTGTTTGAGTGGATTGTCTCGCGCGTCAACGTTTCGATGAAACCCCGTGGAGCAATCAACCAGTTGATCGGAATTCTGGTGTGTTCGCCTCGTTCTTTCACCTGCACCCCACATTTTAAACACATTACAGGATATCTTCGGATTTGAGATTTTCGAGGTAACGCCGATAAATTCGAACTTGAAGCAACACTAAATTGGCATTCAAGGAAAATTCTTTCGAGCAACTCTGCATCAACTACGTCAACGAAAAGCTGCAGCAAATCTTCATCGAGTTGACTCTGAAGACTGAACAAGAAGAATATGTCCGTGAGCAGATCAAGTGGACGGAGATCAAATACTTCAATAACAAGATCGTCTGCGACCTTATTGAGGAGCGCCGCCCCCCTGGGATTTTCGCTGCTTTGAACGATGCCACCGCGACTGCACACGCGGATCCTACCGCAGCTGATAACAGCTTTATACAGCGCACTGCGGCTCTTTCCACCAACCCGCACTTTGAGGCTCGCGGAACCCAGTTTTTGGTAAAGCACTACGCCGGTGATGTTATGTACCAGGTAGCGGGTATGACAGACAAAAACAAGGATGCCCTCGTCAAGGACTTGCTTGATCTTATTTCGACGAGCGGAAACGCTTTCCTTCAAACACTGTTCCCTGAACGTCCAGATCCCAATAGCAAGAAGCGTCCTCCTACGGCAGGTGACAGGATCAAGGCAAGTGAAGACCGCTTTCGTGGCGGCACCGGTCTCACGACCAGCGCCTGCGTCAGGCATCCGCAGGGGCGTTGGTGGAAAACCTCATGCGCGCACGACCGTCGTACATTCGTACGATCAAACCGAACCAGAATCGTAGCGCATCGGAGTTTGACACAAAAGCGGTGCTCCACCAGATCAAGTACCTTGGCCTACAGGAAAACATCCGAGTTCGTCGCGCAGGCTTTGCGTATCGCAATACGTTTGAAAAAATGGTGGAGCGATTCTATCTTTTGTCGTCCAATACCTCGTACGCAGGAGAATACACATGGAATGGTGACGCTCGCAGCGGGTGCGAGAGAATTCTTACAGATACTGGGATTGCAAAGGAGGAATGGCAGATGGGTGTCACGAAGGCATTCATCAAGAATCCAGAAACCGTGAGCATGGTTCATTTAAGCATCCTGTGTGTACCTTGACCTGCTCCTAGCTCTTCGCATTGGAAACTATGAGGGACCGATACTGGCATAACATGGCAGCCAGAATTCAAAGAGCATTCCGCAATTACATGCGATACAAGAACGAATGCGCTAAGCGTATACAGCGATTCTGGAAGAACAACAAGGAATCCATCGTGTATGCCCAGAAGCGGGACTACGGACACCAGATCCTTGCAGATAGGAAGGAGCGCAGACGGTTCAGTCTCATCAGCTATCGTCGATACATGGGCGATTATCTCGACCTGAACGGTGATAGTGCACTTGGCGGAGACCTGAAGTCTGTATGTGGCATAGGAGGTGCGCTTGACCCTTTTGAAATCAGCGACTTCATTTATTAACTTTATACTAGCTGATAATGTCGCATTCAGTGCACGCATACAACTACTAGTATCGAAACTCGGCAGGTCCAGTAAACCCAGCCCTCGTTTTCTTGTTGTTGTATGTCTTCCATCGAGGCTCGAAAGCGCGACTTGTCCTTACTGTCGACAGACAGGAAAAGCCGTTCACATCGTTGTCACTATCTCCACAAAGGACGGCTCGAAGCAAACAATCCTTGAGCGCAAGATACCTCTGGTAACGATAAAGAGCATCGCGATGTCTAGTCTACGAGACGACTGGATGGTAAGTAGTTAAAAAAACGTCTCAGCAACTCGCATTGATTATAGTCAGGCTCTAAATATCAACAATATCTCAGAAGAGGGCGATCCCGTTCTCAGTTGTTACTTCAAGACAGAGCTGGCCTCCGTCCTTCTCCAGCTGACATCGGCCGGCATCAATCTCTTAATTGGCCCAGTGTATGTTGTCCCTCTTATTGTCCGGCCGATTTCTGAGATAATTGCGGTAGTGTGGATTATGCGAAGAAGAAAGAGAAACGAGCTCAGATCAAATTCATGAGGGACGAGACAGTCCCGAAGGGTGATCAATACAAGAGCCACACCGTGCATGTTCCTTCTGGCGAACCTCCGAACAGTCGGTCTAGGCCACCGGCCAAGCGAAAAGCTGGAGTTGTTCGCCCCGTCACTCAAGGGAAACTGCTCAAGAAAGGTGGTCCGTCAAAGGTCAGGTCTGTTGTCGATGATCGATTTTTCACTCTCATCGTAGTTGTCATTGTAGCCTCCGGGATCCCGGGCGCGGCCAGCAGCGCAGCCGTTACCAGGAAGTTCTGGTCCGGCTCCTGTGATGAAGCCTGTGGCTTCGACGGCCTCCTCAACTACCTCACGTGCTCCTCCCCCTCCACCGGTTCGAGATCGTGTACCTCCCCCGGCTCCCGAGGAGCCGGATATACCCATGTACCGCGCTAAATATGCTTTTGAGGGGCAAGCAGGAGAGGTATCTTTAGTGAAGGATGACCTAGTCGAACTCGTCGAGAAGGACGAAAATGGGTGGTGGCTCGTGAAAAAGGGCGCCATGGAAGGCTGGGCGCCAAGCAACTACCTGGAGCTAGTTCCTCCCAGGCCGAAGGCAGCGCCCGCTCCCCACCCGCTCCTCCGCCTGCTGCGCGCCGTCCTCCCGCTCCTCCTCCCGCTCCAGTCGTGACTCCAAAGCCAACCGCAGCACCTACACCTCGGGCCAAAATCCAGGTTCAGTCTCTCGCTGCCGATGCCTCTGCGAAGCCTGTATCTGTGTTCCCCGGCATGGCACCCCCCAACGGAGCCGCAGCACCATGGAAGAAGACACCGGCAGTGTCCACTGGGACCACCCCGGCAAATTCTCGACCATCAAGTTCGGTCGGGGCGAAGCCGGCACCGCCCGCGCCTCCGGTCGGAAAGAAACCTGCCCCACCCCCGCCCGTGGCGTCCAAACCTACGGCCCCGAAGATACCTGGAAGACCGCCTGTCCCAACTGCGTCGAGACCTCCGCCTGCGCCGACTGCGCCCCGCCCAGGTGTAATCAAACCGACCGGTAGTGCTCCTGGGCAGTTGGACCTTGCGGCTGCTGTAGGTTCCTTTCTGGATCCCTCTGCACAGAGATAACGCTGACCCTGGTCCCACCAGCTTGCTAAGCGCGCCCAGAGGATAGCAGAGAACGAATAAATCAGCGGAAAGAATTTATAGTGGCTGACCGAGTCCATTGGCCTTTCTATTATTCCTGTGGGCTTATGGGTCGTGACAAGTGGAAATCAGTGTACAATGAGTGTGCTATTAGATGGATTAACCAAGGCAATGCAGATGAGTGAGAAACATGAGGAATTCGTGAATAAATGGGTGGTATCATCCGTCCGGTACATCTGCCACTGCCGCGCGGCCAAGAAGTGGGTGCGAAACCGATCTCTATCTATGAGAATGTAACTGTGATTGGTGGTAGGATCCCGGTGTTGTGTTCGCCACTGCCTGTCACCGCCTCTCCTCTGTCTCCGCCTTTGAGGGACGTCTCAGAATTTTCCGAAACCACAACTCGGAAAGGTGACGGTCGACGCCGTTGCGGGCCAATTTCTTCGTCTGACTCGGCATCAGTGGCCGCGGAATGGGTGGTAGACACGTCGTCCCCCACGTCACCACGCCATGAGCGCACTTCCTCTGCGGAAAGGACCTTCACTCCACGACTTTGGCTCTCGAAGTCGCTTGGTTCGGCACGGAGGGCACGGCGCCCGCTTTCGAGGAGGTCCTCCAGAATGCCCTTGACACGGCCGAACATCGCATCGTGTTCATCTCCGTTTCCGCCTCCATCGTCATCGTCGTCATCGTCAGTGTCCTCGTCATCTGCTACATCCTCAGGGCCGAGCGACGACTTGATGGCGCGAAACGCGCGAGGGGGAAGCACAAGACGCGATTCTCGTAGCTTCCGCCGCAAATCTCGAATTTCATTAGCCTGCCTATGTTTGGTTGCTTCGAGAGTTGCATTTATGGCAAGGAGGGATCTGTTTGTAATTTCTAAATCTTCGATCTTGCAAAAAGAGGAAACATCGTCAATAGGGGAAAGTTACGTTTTGAGAGTTGAGAATTTGATACCTTTCGATTTGACTTTGCCTCTAGTTTGATTTTTCGGTCGGAATCCTCCGGGTATGCGGTTGGGCCACCCAGTGAACGACGGGGAGGATTCGGGTAGCATGGTTCACCAGACGCATTAGGCGCTGAACCGGAACCAAAAGTAGGACTGCCTCGTTCTCCAGTAGTCAGAGCCGTGCTACCGCTGGCACACGAGCTTTGCGTATTCTGTGAAGATTGTGAAGAGAACGACAACGTGGAGACAGGTGGTGATTGCGGTGGCAAAGGTATAGCTGCAGGATCAACTTTCGGGGTAACACGAAAGTGGAGGTCATTGTCGAAGTCACGGTTGCTAGGCGGAGAGAGAGACTGGAAGCGTGTCATGATTGGATTAGGCACGATCCGGGAGACATATCGGTGAGAATTCGCAGCAGACGTCGCGGTCGTGATTGGATGGATGGCAATAGGAACACCCGACGTCGTTGGCGACGGGGGGGCAGAGATAAACCCGCCGAAGTCTATAACAGATGGTGCCCGCGGTCGAGTTTCTATGGGGCGCGTCGTAGCATATGGCGGAGACGAAGGACGTAACGAGTTGAGAGGGGTGGGGGGCACGCTAGATCCGTTAGACTTTGCGAAGCTAGATACCTTGGCCTTCACACGTATCGGCGGGCTCGTAGCTGTCGAAGAGGGGCCATCCAGAGAGGTCGATGCAGAAGACGTTGGCTGGAATGAGCCACTACCGCGTCGGGCTCTTGCGGAGGAAGCTTCCGCGGTCGAAGTCAAGGAACGCTGTCTGGGTAATTCGTGAGCTGCATGGAGAGCCTTTGGCCTCGAGGTATGGGCATCGACCGCAGAACGTGTGGACGAGTGTGCTCTTGCCAGACCGAGCGGTGTTTGTTTGAACGGAGAAGACGGTCGTGTAATGGACTTGACGGTGGAGCTCGGGGTGCCTGGTGACGAGGACGACCGCTCGACCGCAATAGCAGCACCATTGCTAACCTTGGCCTTCGGACGGAAAGCGGGCTCAGAAAGTAGGGACGACGGAGGGTGAGGAGGCTTGGCCTTGAATGGAGACTGAGGGCGAGAGGGAGGTACGGCGTGGAAGGTGATGACATTGCTCAAGTTGACCTTGGCTGTCACCTTGACGAGGTGTGAATGGCAGGACGAGTAGATTGAATGTCGATGTAACAATTACCTTTCCTTTGTCCATGAAAGATGTTTGAAATCAGAGACGATGGTTATGATGTGTCGCGGTAATGTTATAGTAGAGTACATCAAGCTCAAGCTCAAATCCCTTTTTTGGCGAGGACTTGTTCCACGACCCTCTCAATCAGTTCCTTCCAGTGTGTCTGCCCTTCACCACTCCCACTACCACTCAACGCCGCAGACACACTCTTTTCAACATATTTCCCGACCATGTCAACTTCTATGTTCACTTTGGATCCGATCTTTTTCTTGCTTAGCGTGATCTTCTCTTGAGTGTGCTGAATGAGCATGACACCAAATGTCCGCTTCACGTCGTCCACTTCTGTCAGCGTAAGAGAAGTTCCGTCAATAGTGACATAGCCCTTCGGTATCAGATATGGTAACAATGATGGCCGCGCGGGCGTTGCCTCGTTCAGTTGGAAAAGGAGCCTTAGGGAGTCACCGTCGGGTGTAATGAAAGTTAGCGTGGCAGTGTCGTCGACATGACCCTACCCACACAACGACAGTGACAGTGAGCGTCAGCAAGGCCGGGAAGACATCAACCGACCTGCACGAAATGACCTCCGAACCTGACATGGGGAGCCATGGCTCGCTCCAAGTTTAGCTGGTCCCCGACAATCCGTTCTCCTACATGCCAGTCCTGTATAAGACCCTGGACCCCCTAGTAGTCTCTTCATGACGCGCACCAAGATCTGTCCTCTCTAACGTCTCGTTAGCAAGCCAGACCTGAAACCAACCGCCCTGCTCTTGCGCGTTGAATTTCGTAACGGTGAGGCAAGCACCATTGACCGCTATCGAATCGCCAACATGGCAATCACCAAGGATGGGACTCGCACTAGAGATGGTCAACGTGCAACCACCGCCGTCAAGCTCAATGGCTGAAACTGTTCCCAGATGTTCGATCTGAAGGATGTATCATAAGAGTGAGATAATAGATAGACCACAGGCAACGTACGAGACCCGTGAACATGACGCTGTGGTGATAAAGAATTGGAAATACAGCAATAAAAGCGCGTCGCCTCTTTGCCTTCATATTTCATGACCCACCATAAACCCCGACAGACACCCCAATCCTCGGAGTCTGTAAGGAAAAGAACTCTTTGGGAGTCGTATGCTGGTATGCCGCACCTCATAATAATAATCACTAACTCACGTTATTCGCCATGGCTTTAGTCCTCCCTGCCAAGACCCGCCTTAAGATTTCTCTTGCGGTGTGCGCTGTTGCCATAGCCGGCATTTTCGTATCCGACGGCCTTGAGAGGACTATGCCCCCTCCAAAAAGAACCAATACTGAACGCCCTCAATGAATCCCGTGTTCGGTCTTAGGAGTGGTCGTCATTTCATGGCTTCCTGAGATACAGGAAATAACCAGTCAATTCTCGTAAAACAATACAATTAATCCTTCCTATTCTGCAGCAAGACCGTCATATGCATCTTCCGATGACGTAGTCTTCTGTGTGTCCGACCGGCTGAGAGTATAGTGGGACGTGTGCACCATCACTCCATGACTTGGTGACAATCGTCTAACACTGCTTTCGGTTGATCCATACGGCGAACCCCGCACGACGGTCCTCTGGTTGTTCTCTCTGAGTTCCAGTACAGGAGGGATATTTGAGCAGTCTGACAAGGTGCTTGGGTGACCCATATTAACCCTCAGTGATTGCGCCTGGGATGCTGCCTCTTCCACATTTTGTCGTGCTGGTGGTGACCCAAACGAGGGATATGCTGGTAAGTTGCCCTCGGTCCTGAATTCCCAGCTCCTGCGTTCCCAGTCTGGCACGAGTTCTTCCTTGCCGCTCTTCCGCCGTTTCGTACGGCGACCGCAGACGTCGCATAGGAAGTTCCACCACTGGTCAAAAAACACGACAGCTAGTATCGTCGTGCCAACCACGGTGACAGCGATGACTGCGATGCCGACCACACGCCAGACATCTGCGTGAATATGTCTCTGGGGCAGCTCGGCGGGTGGAGACCACGGATGAGATGCAGGTAAGATAGTATTCGGGCCTGTGCTTGTAACACGAATGCTAGTTTGCGTGGTGTGACCTTCCGAAGTAGGTGGCGGAAACCACGAGGTGGGTGTAAGATGTGAGAGAGTCGGTGTCCTGACGGTAGGTGTTGCGAGCTGCGTGGTCGATGATGATGGTTGGTGGAGCAAGGAAGTAATGTGTTCAACACGAGATGGTGTGGAGGCCGGCTCCGTATGATATGTAGCCCAGGTGGTTAGTTCGGGCTCGTCGATTTTGGGCACGTCAAGTTCGGGCACGTCAAGTTCTGGCCAAAGGAGGTCTTCAAACACTCCTTGGGGCAGGGTCCGTACCACCCCGCCAGATACTAGAGCTGTAAAGCTGGCGATCTTCCACGGCATCAAGATCGGGCCACTCGATGGAGTAAGCGAGCCTCGTAAATGACGGTCTCCGCGATGAGCTCAGGCGTTGTTGCCTACTAGTGTCCCGAATGGTGTCGTAAAACTGTCAAACTAATAGTACAGTAGGATTGGACGCTTAGAAGTTTCGATCACGCGCACTTTGACGCGTCTGGTATAGTCACGTGGAATATACTGTCCCCCACGTGCACACGTACATGTCACGATGCAGTGCAGTTTAAACACTGACTAAATATTATTCATGAAATGTGGGAAGTATCTATGAGGAAAAGAGAGTTGACCGCCTTTGGAATGACAGGCCTGCGCCTACGAAGGCAAATCTGTGAGGTGTGTGGTGTTGATCTCCTGGTGCTCAAACGTGACGTGCATTGGCACCAATCTAGGGACCGGGTGACGGCGTAGTGGTGCGGGAGGCTCCATCTTTATGGCGGTCAACTTCGGGGCGACACTCTTCTTCACCACGTGCACCACACGAATCTTCCTTGCTTGGGTGGGCTGAAGTAAACCTGGCGAGCAGGAGAAACTGAGAGGGGTGAGGGTTTTCTCGCCAGGAATGATTCTTCCGGCTTCCGTCCTTCTGTCCCCAACGAGATAATCGAACCTCCAAGTAAGAACAGGTGGCTCAGCATTGGAAAAAAAACGAGACGACTGAACGGGCTCAGTTCCCTGAACGGTGTAGGGGCCATTGGCTTTGAGAATGAGGTAAGCTTGTCTAGAAAGATAATCATGGGATTCATCGCCGTTGACCAAGAGACGCCGGAAGACAGGGGGAGTATCAAGGGATGCGTGATGAAAAGCAAAGGACTTGCGTTCTGCAGGCATGAAGTCAGCAGTGGCAGAGATGAGTTGCAGGTCAGGGGATGTATCCCCGTTTTCCATTGCGGGAGGACGAGAGTAGCCGGCGAGCCTGAATGTGGGCTGGATCATTCGAAAGCCTTCTTGATCGATCATGAGCTCAAGGACAGTCGACTTTATCCAAGACAGGGACTGGGGAAGAAGAGGAAATCGCCCAGAATGATCGACGTCAAGAGTCTCAGAAAATGTGTGAACACCGTCGTGAGTGGCGAGCGGCAGGTTTGGGCGAATGGACGTAGAACCGTCGTGCCCGTGCAAATGGGACCCCTTGGTCGGCGAAGGACCGCCAGTGGCTAAGCTAGAGCGACAAGCGTCGAGGGAAGAACTATGAGCGCCAATTGGCGTTGTAGAAGAACCCCCATGTAACTGTGGCGCAGGCTCGGGTTTGGAGAGCACGGGTGGGGCATGTGGGGGTGTCACCGTTACTACGCCTACCGGATGGGTTTCTTCTTGCAAACTACTCGGCTGGCTTGAAGATCTCGGTAGGGAAAATTCGCGATATGTACAAGAGTCCATGATCATAGGAGAACGAGGTCTTCTCATTACAAGGGGGGTAGGATGAGCCGTAGAACCATTGATCGGAGCATTAGGTGACGTAGTCTGCAGGTCTTTGAGCTCAAGAGACATAGAGTTCCTAGTCAAGGATGCAGGACCCGTGTTGTCGTCCTTGATGGATCGCACCTCTAATTCCAAGGTATGATCGAGTAAACTAATAGTGCTAAAATGTCGAAGTGAAACATCCTGCTCAGCGTCAAAGCGTAGGTAGCTAATCGAGTCGGGTGAGTCTTCACCGCCGTCACGAAAAAGAAGGGGTATGCTCCCAACTTGAGAATGAGTGGCAAGACTGTCGAGGCTCGACCACGAGGGAGGCGAGGAAAGTGTCTCGAGGGATCTAAGAATGGACCAGATGCTAGAGCGGCGAGGCAAGCGTGGTGGGGTGACATTGTTAGACATGTCAAATGATGTAGTACTGTAGTCGTGTCTCGGTCTCTCAATGAATGAAAACACAAGAATTACCTGGATGAGTAATCGTCATTATTGTGATGCGCGTCTATCGGTTATGTAAACCGGTGCACACTAACTGAACGGCGAACCGACAAGGGTGTTATTATATGGGTCCGTATCATCCTGTTGCAAGTCAACACTCCCTTAACCCCCCTCATGTCTCGCCTGGCTACAATCTTAAACCCTAAAGACGGTGATACACCGACGCTGAGGTTCGAGCCATCTTCTACCTGGCAATAATGGTTTCATTCCTCACTCGATTGCACTGTTCAATAGGGCTGAACATGTGCTTTCACCTCAATTAAGCTCATCATCACCTATATCCAGCGCTAGTGAAACCTCCAGAACATCTCGCATTGCTCGAGGCTATCAGGAGATCCAAGGACATTGTGCCCATCCTACCTGCCCAGATACCCTCCGTTGCTTGCCCGACACAGATGAGCGTCCTCAACATACTCTGCCCGTCATCCTGAGGTGTGCAATATTAGGGAGCAAAATGAAGCGCCTTACTATTCGAGAAATATATGCCGCTATGGAAGAAAAGTATCCGTATTACCGAACGGCAGGTTCCACGTGGAAGGTCTGTTCTCATCGTCTCACTGGTTGTGCATAAACATATAATTATCCTTTGCGGCTCAGCAATCTGTTAGACACCATCTATCATTGAACAGATTATTCGAACGACAGCCGCGGCCAGTGACCGACCCTGGTTTCGGGTCGTACTGGACTGTCAATCTAGAGGCACCTCCTGGTACGAAACGCCCTCGCAAGCGTGGTCGCCCAAAGCGGGACGTCGACGGCGATGCAGAATCTGCACCTGCAAAAAGACGCGGCCGTCCACGCAAAGCGCCAGAGACAGAGAACGGTCGGCAAGCAGGCCATTCACACATTTCTACACTCCCCATTCCGAGTGGGGACCATATGAGTGCACATATCAGTGTTTCCTCTACGCGAACCGGAAAGCGGCGTTCATATGAGCACGAGCACGAGGATCGTACGGCATCTCTCGAACTTGGCGCGGCGTGGTGTGGGGAAGAGGAGTTTGAGAGTGAGGATGATGGCGATGATGCGCCCCAACGCCCGACCACACCCGCGTACGACAGGGCAGTTACCATCCGTCTCTCGCCAAGCCCTAGTCGAGGAACGCTCCGCCAACTTCAATGTGACTCCGTCCCCGACGCATTTCCGGAAAACATCATTGACCACCTCAAGATTCAAATGGGGATGCTCCGACGGCAAGCATCGGAGGCTCGGTCTGAGGCCGCAAATATGTCCCAGCAACTATTAGAGTCTCAAGCTGCACTGAAGGCGGCGGAGGATAGGTTAGAGGATGAAGTTCTGAAGAGGAAAGAGGCAGAACGACTCGTTGATGAGGAGGCGAGGAGGAGAAGGGCTATCGAAGATGAACTTCGGACGATGCAGTCCCGAGCTCGACGCTCTCCTGCTGCCGCTGAGTTGACATGTAGCTGAATATTATGTAATACACGTCCACTCGTTTTGTCACGTGGACCAGATTTTGTTCTTTTGGATGTTCCAGAAATATTGGGATCATGGACTTGAACTCGAACTCGAGCAGTAAGACAGCGTGAGTCGCGATATAGGGATACCTTTCTTCACCTTTTTATTTCGATTAAATGTCCCTTTCAGCTTTAAAAAGGCGCGTACCATCGCGCCGTTATATACCGGTGGTCCTGTCGCCATTACTCAAGATGGCCTCTGGTTAGTAACCTGCGTAGGGGAGCAAGCCGTCCTCACAAATCTGGAGAGTGGCACAGAAATTTGCCGAATTTTCTGGGGTACTTTTCCCTTTAGCTACTTTATCTACCCTACTGACACCATTACAGGACACCGAGTCGATTACCGCCTTATGTACCTCACCTTCAGGGAAACATCTAATGACCTTTACAGCCTCCATGGCTCTTCGTATATACGAGCTACCAACGTCTGCTACACCAATCACGAAGCCCGTGTCGCCCATTCGCGTGGTTGCTCGCGCTCACGATGCACCAGTTTATGTTTGCAAGACAGATCCGACTTCCACCTACTTGGCGTCCGGGGCTACAGACGGGACGGTGAAGGTTTGGGATATTGTTCGCGGATTCCCAACTCACGTCCTCCGCGGCCATGGTGGCGTCGTCTCTGCGATTGCCTGGAGCTACCCTCGCGCGGTGGAGCTCGAAGTGCGCAAGATGCGGCTGTTCACAGCAAGCGTAGATACCCGCGTCCGGGTGTGGGATCTCACTCAAGGCGCAGAACAGGCACGCGTTGGGAAGCAGGTCAAACCAGAGGCTGTGTTGGAGGGGCATGTCAGCGTGCCTAGAGGCCTCGATGTCAGTGAAGATGGGCGGTGGCTCATCAGCGGTGGCCGTGACCAGGTCGTATTGGTCTGGGATATGACCGAGAAGCCGCTCAAGAAAAGTGGGAAGGGAAAGGCAAAAGAGGCTTGGCCCATTTTGGCGAACACAATCACCGCTCTGGAGCGTGTCGAGGCAGTAGGCATTTTAGGCAATGAAGTGGACATCGGCGAGTCAAGTTCGCGGCCACAAGATCTTCGCTTTTTCACTGCAGGGGAGAAGGGGATAGTACGGATCTGGGACGGAAGAACAGGCCACGTAATCCGTGGTTTCGGGGAAGAAGAACATGTAAATCCTGGAGATCAAGAAGCGCAGGGGCAGATTCTGGATGCATTGTAGGTAGTTCTTGGCATCTCATTGTATTCCCATTGAGCTCTGACGTTACAGCTTTGTCCCACTAACATCTTCCATTGTGTCTGTCCATGCTGACCAAAATATCTTCTTTTACTCTCTCCCCGATGGAACAATACAACGTCAGCTTATTGGCTTCAATGACGAGATCATTGACGTCGCGTTCCTGGGTTCTGCGCAACCCTCCAAGCATGTCGCCCTCGCGACAAACTCTCCCCTCATACGTATTTATTCAACCGAATCTTTTGACGCGCGACTACTCGCTGGGCACCGCGACATAGTTCTGAGCCTGGCCACCAGCTCATCTGGGCGAATGCTTGCGAGTGGTGCAAAAGATAACACTGCCCGTCTCTGGGCACAGCAAAATAATGAATCAGGTTGGACCTGTGTAGCAATATGCGAAGGACACGCAGAGAGCGTTGGCGCGGTTATGTTCGAGCGTCAGGACGCTCCTCGCTTCTTGTTCACAGGGAGCCAAGACCGTACAATCAAGGTCTGGGATCTTAGTGGAGTGCCAGGGGAAGTGCACGCGTCAATACCAATGCGGTGCAAAAGCGTCAGTACGACGCGTGCACACGAAAAGGACATTAACGCGTTGGACTCGTCACCTGGTGGATCATTACTCGTGTCAGGTTCGCAAGACAAGACGGCGAAGATATGGACGGTCAACCACCCTGGCGGCATGCTCAAACTGCTTGGGACTTGTAAAGGACACAAACGCGGTGTGTGGAGTGTACGGTTTGCGCGTGGTACACGGATACTAGCGACAGGTAGTGGTGATCGCACGGTGCGGCTGTGGAGACTAGACGATTTCTCGTGCCTTAAAGTTTTCGAGGGCCACGCAAATTCCGTGCTGAGGGTAGACTGGATAGGCAGCGAGGAGGTACATGGTCAAGTTGTCAGCGCATCGGCGGATGGTCTCGTTAAAGTATGGGACTCTCGGACAGAAGAGTGTGTTGCCACTCTCGATGGACACGACGATAAGGTACGGGAAATATGCACGATCCACGTTTTGCTGCTCACCCGCGCACCGCAATAGGTCTGGGCCCTGACAGTGAGTCGGGACAACAAAACGATCATCTCGGGAGCAGCGGATTCCGTGGTCACATTCTGGGAGGACTGCAGCGAAGAGCAGGATGCCGCAAGAGAGACCGCACGCGCGGAGCTCGTTCTGAGGTGTGATGAATGCTTCTGTGATCCCTTATTCCGTTTGTTGACCTCGTGACGCGTTTTAGGGAGCAAGACTTCCTAAATTACGTCGCGTTACGGGACTACAAGCGGGCAATCGAGGTGGCGTTATCCCTTGGACACCCGGGTCGCTTGCTTCAACTCTTTAAGGAGCTGAACGGGGATTCTGGTGTGACAGGAAGCGCTGAAGTCGACGAGGTCCTGCGTGCACTGACATCTGTGGATCTTGTACGTTTGCTTCGCTACATCCGCGACTGGAATACGCGCGCTTCGAGTGCTGCCGTTGCACAGCGCGTTTTACATGCCGTCATGAAGCTTCGCCAAGCAGAGGACATCGCTCGCGCGTTCGAGAATGCGGGTACAATGGAAGACAATAACGATCTACGCGAGCTTGTAGGAGGACTCATTCCGTACACGGAGCGTCATCTTGCACGGATGGAGCGCCTGGTCCAAGAGAGTTATGTCGTAGACTATGTGCTTAGAGAGATGGATGATGGGTTGGTTGACGATGACGAGATCAGGGATGTCGATTTGGTGCATGATGCACAACCTGGCGTCGATGTACGCGCGTAGACGGATGCTGACACTGGTCTGCCTAACGTGATACTATTATAGCGTACAACTCAGAACCACTTAAGGCGTACATGTCGATATACAATGGGAAGGTCAAAAATTAAACGAATAAGTACAGGGGATCATGAGCGTTTTGATGTAGATAATACGGATTCGCGACCCAGAGGAGTTAGGCTTTGCGAATCCGAGCAATCGCTATTCGACATCCTTCGACGGCATTAAATGTGAGGACGAGTTCACCATCCTTCAGATTGTCCTTGTGGAGCAACGCTCGATCATCACCCTTTACCAGGCCTTGTTCGAGGAGCCAGCGACGGGTCACGCCGTGAAGACAGCCGGTAGAATCATGTGGGGTGACCCAGCGACCGCGACGAAAGAGTGCGAAGTTGCGTATAGAGGTCTCCATTAACATTCCTTCGGCATTCCACAAGAGAACATCCGCGGAACCTCCAACATCTGGAAGACCGAGACGAGAACGAGCTTCTGCATAAGGACCACGGTGGGTGGTCTTGGTAGCGGTGAACAAAGATGGTGGGGTAGCAGCCACGTCGAGAAATAGGGTGATCGGGTCTCCGAGGGAATTGGAGAGGGAATCAGTCGAGGGCGAAATATGAGCGGCGAGCATGGGGTCGGCAGTCAGGGTATCGGTGGGCATTACGGTGATGGTAATTGCACCAGTACGGTTGAGTACAAGTCGAAGCTAAGGGGGGGGGGGGGGGGTATATTGTCAGATGGACTGAGAAATAGAAAAGTAAACCTGAAGCTGACCTTTAATGGACCGCCTTTAGCCGGACCATTGTAAGTTTCAACAGCACGCTGGCAAGCGTGTTGGAACGAACCCCAGGATAGGGGTGTAAAAGCGTGGCGCCAACCGTGGAGGGCAACTGCTGCTTCAAGACGAGCAAAGTGGTAAGGGAGAAGTAAGAACGGAGAGGGCTGGCCTTGATTTATAGCCGAATTCCATGCGAAATTTAGTAAGGAGGAGTCATATCGGATGGCGGTTAAAAGGTCGAAGCAGTCCGAATCTGGCGATGCGGGCATTGTGATGGAGGTGAATGGCTGATCCCTTTGTGACCGTGTGACGCGTCTCTGCGCCGCAGTCCACACTTATTCTCACGGGTTCCTTATTATATTGGGCTTCTTGTCATCATCACCCTCTACTTGTCTCCTCACCGCTATCATGTTCACCATTAAAGCCACTTATCGCTCAGAAACACGCAAATTCACTTTCCCTGATTCTTCATTTCCTACCTACAATCAGATCCACGAACAGGTATTTATTTCCCTCCCTTTTCATTACGTCTCTTCGTCTCACCCCCCCCTTTTCCCAGCTTTTCCGAGTCTTTCCTATTAGCTCCTCTTATTTCCTCACTCGTCTTCTCTTCACTCAGTCTCCAAGCGCTCCTTTTGCTCGCATACTCATCGGTATGGAAGCTCGCTCAGAAGAAGAGTATGAGCAACACGTCCGTCCTTTCCGTGGTCGTGAATGGCCTGATGCTCTTCTTCGTTTCTTCGTAAACGATGATAAGTCGCCCCTTGAATCTCAGAGCAAGGGCGATGAAGATGTTCTCATGGATGGCTCACATAGCCTTGAGAGTCATAGACGTTCGCGCAGGCATGAACATCATCACGGACGTCACCATGGACACCACCGCGGTCACCATCGCATCGATCGTCCGGAGTGGCCCCGTCCACACTCTCCTTTCATAGCTCCTCCACCGCCTCCGTTGCCACCACCTCCACCACCTCGGTTGCCGCCGCCGCCTCCACCACCGCCGCACATGATATCTCCCTTTTATGGCCCACCTCCCCCCCCACCTCCGCCTTTCCACAACGGAACTCCTTTGATTATGCCACCTCGGCCCATCTTTCCTCCTCATATTCTGCCTCCCGCACCTCCGCTCCCTGACTTGCCACCTATCCAGCCTTTTTCTCAGTCCGAGTCTTCCACGGTTGACGGCGATGCCGGAGAAACACCCGTACAGAGACTATTCCGACGACGGGGTCTCCGGTCCGTGTCCTCCGCCCCAGTGCTAGGTCCCGTTCTTCCTGTTCCGCCCCTACCCCCACGTCCTCGTCCGGTTTCCCAATTTGGAGAAGCACAGGCTCAGGATGCCCTTTCGATGCATCAGAATGTTCGCAATGCTTATGTCAGTGATGATCTAGATGATTCCCATTGCGAAGAGGTCCATGCGAGCGCAAACCAATCAAGTGACAAAGGGAAGCAGCGTGATGCTTGCTGCGATGTGGAACAAAGCAAGCAGGAGATCTTGGACCTTATGCGAGTCTTCAAGGCTGATGTCGACCGTGTCCTTTCCCGATCGCTAGGTATTGAACCCGCTGATGTTTGGGGCGTCGTTCCTACAGCAGAGGGACATTCTAAACCCCCAAGTCCCTCTTCGCCAATAAAATCAGACCATGCGAAGGCAAGTCAGGGCGAGCCTATGGAGGCTAAGGATTCCGCAGAGCGTTCTTCACCGCCACCGCCAGTGGTCCACTCAAATATTATTTGTGACCTATGTAAAGATGTGATCATCGGGGTTAGGCACAAATGTCTCGATTGTCCAGGTTCGGTTCTCATGTTTCAATACAAAAATCGACATCACTGATACCTGTGCAGATTTTGATCTTTGTTCTTCTTGTCTCTCTGTTCAGCCGTCCAATATCGGTTTCCATTCAAGAACGCATGACTTGTTTGCCATTGAAGAGCCTGGGGGTCTATGGGCACACGCGGTCTTCATAGGCGAGGATACGTCAGAGCCTCCCACACGGCCCGCAAACGAAGAACCCAAGGAACACTCCAACTCTGGACCAGTTGAGGAACAGATTGCCCCTACTGACAATGTTGTAGTTCACAATGCCACTTGTGACCTTTGTTCCTCTTCGATCAAAGGGGACCGTTTTGTGAGTGCCATATATGTTGTGTGGAATCAAGTTTCTTACAGCGCTTAGAAATGCTTCGACTGCCCAGACTTCGACATCTGCTCCTCGTGCTATGTGATCGTGCCTGCTCAACATCCTGGTCACAGCTTTGCCCGCCTACGCGATCCAACGGATCTGAAACATCCTTCGATCTCCCTACCTGTGCATCGCGCCGGTTGTAACGGCTGTGGCAGAGTGATACTAGGCGTTCGCTACAAGTGCATGCACCCAGGTTGCAAGGACTTTGACCTCTGCGCCACCTGTGAAGCCCTTCCGATTCCAGTGCATCCGATAGCCCATGCTATGTTAAAGATTCGCCAACCCGGTACCTATATTCCCGTGGTAAAGCGTTATGGAATAGAGGATGGCCCGATTCCCCCAGTCGCGAGCGCGCCTAGCACGCATGTATCCCAGGAACAGGATGTTTGGAACGGGGTAAACGACCAATCATCAGCTTTCGCAAATCCCGCCATTTTCCGGGACCAACCCGCACCCACCGAACCTAGCACAGTACCTGACCCCAGTTCCGCCGAACATACCTCTACCCGAGACGACTCCGGTTCCTCCGACGGTGCTTATGGGTGACTCACATTCCGGATCTGAACTAAATACGTACGAAGAACCAGTCAAAGGGACTATTTCATTCTCGTTTGGGCCCCCTTCCGTCATTCGCGAGGGTGTCGATCAATTGCAGTCAGGACGTTACAGTCCTACTATTTCCGCTCCGCTACTTCCTGCGCCTTCACCTCCACCTGCTTTAGCCACTGAATTCACCCGCGCAGTTCAATATACTCAAAAACAGATCACTAGCTTACCCGCGCCTGATGTTCGCACTGAACCGTGGTGGGAGCAGTGTGCATGGGTTCCACCGACCCCTCCTGCTCCGCTCCCCGCACCCCATCGTACCCCATCTACCCCTCAACGTTCTCGAAGTCCCGACCCTTTGGTTCGCTTCGACGAATACGATACCGCGATCTCAACCTCTGCTCCCACTCTGGCCACTGCCCCGACTCTACGCCCCGAATCTGACAGCAGCAATTCGCACCCTTCACTCCCTCACGTACCACCAACGGACTTCAACGAACTATTTGATCTTGCCTCTCAGTTCCGTCACTTACTTGAACTCCCACCTGTCGTCACACCGCCCTCATTGCCCGTTCCACCAAAAGTGATACCTGCTGAGAGTGAACCTGAGCCTACCCTCACCGCGCCCACGGAACTAGCGTTGACTCAGGTCGATGATACTGGAACGCCACTGTCCCTTGTCGCGCTTCTGTCCAAGCCTGAGAAAACGCCTCGGCTTGGGGTATTTGACTCGATCAGCCCTGGTCGTCTGTTGTCTCAACTACTAGATAGCTCTTCTACCGCCTCGCTCTCCCCGCCTGTTGACAAGAAGAAGAGTCTTGAAGAAGATGCGCCACTGCGCGCCTTCATTTGTTGCGGATAATAATATCCCGGATGGCCAAATTTTCCCCCCTGGTGCTGAGTTCGTCAAGTCATGGCGCATGCGGAATGACGGACCTGGCTCATGGCCCGCCGAAACGGAGCTCGTGTTCGTTGCTGGTGACAAGCTCGTGATTGACAAGACCGAGCGCTTCAAGGTCGGCAGTGTTTCACCTGGTGAAGAAGTGGACGTGTGGACCGGTGAGATGAAAGCCCCAGACATTTCAGGAAAATACATTAGCTACTGGAGACTCTGTGACAACAAGGGAAGACGTTTCGGACACAGCATTTGGGTCGAGTAAGTAAAGCGTTTTATTCCCGAAATTAGTTCTAACGGCATCTTCTCAGCATCTGCGTTGCTGAGCAAAGCAAAGCCCCCACATCCGATGATGAGGGCAGCACCTCACTCGCAGCATCATCCGTAGTGATGCCCAATTCTGCACCGTCGGCCCCCTCTGCCCCGATTCCCTCCCACGATGAATCGACTACGGCCCCACTTTTGTCGGATGCTTCCTCGGTATCGTTGATCGACATGCCCTCAGACAACGAAGATGAGGACAACGAAGTCTACGAAGACAGCCGCTCGCACTTTGGGTCTACGCCAGCTAATGGCCAACTCTTATCGCCTGATGTCGATTATGTCGTTCTCTCCGATGATGGCTCGGACGACATATAGGTCTTAGTTCGGTTGCTAGCACCATCGAACAACTACTATTGGATGATGGTTTTTCCCTTCATAAGTTATCCTATGGTTACCGATCCTTTTTCAAGATCGATCTTTTTCTTTTTGTGTACAATACGCTACTCTTCGTGCCGATGTCATACACCACTCCTTCATATCGAACTACTTCTCGTCTCAATTGTGTAGGGAGTATCCATTGATACAGAAAGATGTCAATTGAACTAAACCTGCTAAGCTCAATAGAGACGATTGATTGTCAACTTAGGCTGGAAAGAAGTCCCGTAAACGATAGCGGAAAAAAATACAACATTAAATATAGTAAAGAAAAAAGGCTGAATCCTCTGAAAAAATGTTCATGCATGATGGAAAGTCGGGCGATCTCTTGCGGCTTTTTGACTTGCTCGAAGAAGCCGAAAACGATGTGCCACCAGGTTTGTACGTGAGGGTGATGTTCGCTGGGCCGGTGCTCTCCCACTGTTCGCACAGGGACGAGATGTCTGGGTGGCTCGAACTCGATCGAATGGACGGCGAAGGCACGGGCGACGTCGAGAGCGTGGACATGCGCAGGTGACGGGAGTTCAGAGTGCTCGCATAGCTCCGCACGGACGGCGAGGAGCGTGGTGTCCTCATGCGAGAAGAAGGGACGCGCTGCTGCGAGCTCTCGAGGCCACTGTAACTCTGCGCGCGTATTGACATCAGATACGACGACGACGTGCGCGAGTCCGACAGACCCCCGTCGCCATCGTCGTCGTCCAAGTCGTCTTCGTCTTCATCCGAGTCGCCAGGAGAACGCGGGTCCGGTAATCTGAGAGCCGGCGTCGAGCGCGAGTGATCCATCTCGGCCTGTATCGCGAACGATTCGTCCACGCTCACGAACGACTCGTCCGACTCGGCTTCTGTCACGCCGCCGCCAATGCTGCTGTCGTCCTCGATGCTGCTCTCCTGTTCAGAGTCGACTTGGATCTCGACGTCCGAAGACACTCTGTCTTGCCCGTCGCCGCGTACCATGTGTGCACGCTCGTTGTCGATCTCGCTTGCGAGTCCTGCCTCGGTGTTGTCGTCGAGTGGACGGGGATCCTGGAGCTGGGCCAAGGCGAACTCGTGTCTCACGAATGCGCGGCACGAGGAGAACGCGTGTTGTGACGCCTCGAGGAAAGGAAAGGCCTGAAACACATGAATCTGCAAGAAAAGACGGTCGTTAATAACGTGAGGCGCCCTGCGTGTTTTTCACACTTACCGCATCTTCGTACAACTCGTGCATGACCTGCACACCGGCAAGGGTCGCTTTGTGGGCCAAGAGTGTAATCTCATCGCGAAGCACTTCCGACTCGCCGGCCTGAATAAGCATAGGTGGTAGACCCGTAAACTCCCCAAAAAGAGGGCTGGCGTAGGGATGGGTGAGATATAGTTCCATGTTCGAGCCAAGATAGCAAGCGACAGGGTCGAGGTGGTCTCCATTGGAGGGAATAGGGACAATGTCAAATGACGAGTTGCTATCCCAAGAATCACAACTTCGAGTCAAATCTAATAATACGATCAGATGAAATATTCTTATGGCCGGAAAAAAAAAAAGATCACCCACCGACCCAAGGAGACATTAGAATTGCGCCAGCAGGTAAAGGGTAATTATTATCGCGAAGATACATTAGTAAAGCAAGGCAGAGCCCTCCGCCAGCACTGTCACCAGCGAAGAGAATGTTGCTGGGAGGGATGTGAAGGTCCTCAAGCAGGCGGAAGTATGTACTGACAGCGTCATGAAGGGGACCCGGAAAGCGAGTCTCTGGGGCGAGGCGGTACGCGACAGCTATTGGTAGTGGTCAAAATGGAGTAGGGCGACATCAGCGCAATGGAAGGGGATAGCTTACCGAATATACGGGAATCGGTAAATTTAGATAATGGGACAGTTATTGACCTATGTGTAGATGGACTAAATAGATAATATGCTCCTGGGACAAATCAGATCGGGACACGGCATACGCCAGGAGTGAGACTACTGACCGCCATGGAGATATAGGATAATTCTTTCGTTATGATGTTTGCGATGTGGTGCAGATGCATCTATAGTGGCATGCTTCCATTCTGCTTGGAGGCGCTGCCAAAGCTTCTTGGTGACAATCCATTCGCCAGAAAGTTCACGGGTGCCATCCTCCAGTTCATCGAATTGAGCTAGAATCCCCCGAAGCCCGCGTTTACGAACGCGAAAAGTGACTGGCGTGACAAGGGCATCAGGTGGCAGAGGCACGAGGCCGCCAATTCTGAGGAACATACGAATGGTAGCCTGTGTGACACAATCAGAACGTCAAGAGGGACAGAAAGGGGGATGGCGCTCACGATATCTACCAACTTTGAATGACGCCCGGCATCTCTCATGAGGCCAGCTAGAATTGTCATGGGTAGACCCCAGGACTTTTTTCGCGGGCCCCATATCTGATGGGAAACCACATCGCCGGCCACCTCGGTAGCTGGGTCAACCAAGTTAGAGGTGAGCACGGAGAAAAGAATGTGCGAAAGCGGTAGGAGCGCCCACGGAGCATATGACCGGTGTCGCGTGCCAAATGCGTGGCACACGGGACGACTCGTGGACATACAATTATACAACACAAAAAAAAAAAAGAGTTTGGACAAGATCCGGAACTGTTGACTCACCCTTGAGAGCGATGAGACCACCCAAGCTAAGGAGGTCGCGTATTCCCATAACATGGGCACCTTTTTGCTGAAGGAGAGGGTCTACGCGGGACGATGGAGGGGGAACACCAGGGGTCTCATAGTAACGTAAAAGGGATGCAATGGAAGAAGGTCTTCTGAGGGTCGCGGACGGATTGACCGTGGGATTGACAGCTCTCCCAGCGGACAGACGAGAAAGAGGCCAAGGCAGAGAGATGAAGTTCATGAGTGGGACAAAGGAGGGCAATGTTAGAGCTGAAGGAAGACTAGTTAAATAAGGGTGTGGGACGTCAATTGACCTCATGGGATGGTGTTGTGGTGCCAACACAGCAGAACAAGTGAATCTACACCATCTTCATCTAATACTAATCAGCATCTCCTCCGCTCGTCCGCTCCTCTCTACTCCCCCCGCATTCCCCCCTTTCGTTCCTTGCGATTACGTGAGATTCTTTTGGTAATTCATTAATCACATGTCAGTACCATCAGTAGTCATCCCCGCGGCTCACGACCTCCTTAACAGTAGGGCGCAAAAGTATCGTGTGTTCCTAAAAGGTCTCCGTTCAGTCCACCAGCCAATCGCATCTCAGTTGCCACTCACAAACTGGGCCGTCATCGATCCCCGCGCATCGCACAGAGGCGGATAGTCATGAACTATCCCCTGAGCCACCAAGTGATTTAGCTGTCACCACAACTCGCCGTGAGAGCCTGTTTATCTCGTCTTTCCCTAAACGGGTATATTTTTTTCACTCACCGCCAATAGATATTTACTCTCCCCTACCCGATCGAGGTACCTGCGGCAAAATGGCAACGACCCGAAATTTTTCGTGATCGTTCTAAGTAAAGATTTCGCAGTCTGGAGTCTGTTAAACCGTCAAATGACTGCAAAGTGAAGAATGTAGCACATGAATATACCTCAGTGAGGATGCCTGGGACGCATCGTATATCTTGGCATAATGTGATACATCGCCCTTCACGGTGGTCAGTAAACCGGCTTAAAAATATGCATCAATTCCTCTTACGCTCTCAACAACTCGCCCGCGCCCCGTCGAACCAAATGTCTCGATGGCAAAGTACTCGCCTTCCTCCATTTTAGTCTGGTCGTCGTTTTTCACTAATAGCACCGACTTTTTGCCGTGGATTTTGTAAAGCTCGATCGAGTGTCCGCTGAGGTTCTCAATGGCCTTGACTGGCACAATGTTAGCAGCCCTCGTCTGCAGCCCTCCTGAAAAATACTACGGACCAGGGTAAACTTTGCCTCCAACCTCGACTTCATACGACTCCATAGTCTCTTGTATCGCCCCCGCAATCTCCCCAAGTCGCGCATCGATTCCAGCTTCCTGTATAATCGTCAGAAGAGTTCCAGGCATGACCTGGGGTGAATACCTGGATGCCGCTGTTAGTCGCCGCCTTGACTGCCTCTAATAGCCTATCGTATGTCGGCTCAAAGGTGAGCGTAAATGCAGAATCAAGAATGCGTCCTCGAACGTGCACACCAATGTCGACTTTCAGGACGTCTTCTTTCTGCAGAACTAGCAGCGTAAAGAGACCATCAAAGTCCTATACTTCCTACCCAAGTCAAAAAGACTCACCTATAGTGTCGCCGGCATTCGGAGTGTAATGCGCGGCACAGTTGTTCAAGCTGAGACCAGTGGGGAAACCGATCCCTGCCTCCAAACCGTTCTCCTCGACCAGAGCACGCACACCGTCTTCGATCCCATTCGCGATATCGGTCATTGTCATTCCAGGGCGAATAAACTTGCGCGCGTGTTTTCGAACAAGACGATGTACTTCGGCACCACGCCGAATATTCTCGTATGTAAGATCTGGATCCTCCATGGCCAGTTTCTCGAGATGGCGCTTCTCTTCGGATGTGGTACGCCATCCATTACTAGGGCAGACTAAGCTTCCAGCAACGTTTGAACATTTTCAAGGGAAACCTACTCGTTTTTGTACTCTTGAATTTCACCGACAGGGTATTTCCCACCCGGGTACACTTTCGAAAGCCCAGTCCGCGGGGGGTCTCCTTGTTCGACTTTCTTCTTCTTTTTTGATTTCTTCTTCTTCTTCTTCTTCTTCGCTTCGCCTGAGTCGCACGATTACGAGTTTATAGTAAAAAATTCCGATTTGATTTTTCCACATGGCGGCGTCATTGGGTTGCCAATGCATTGGAGATAAGGGGAACGGACCATCAGTAGCGGCTATCTCCGGGGCGCCGTCGTCACTGTCCTCCACGTCATTATCATCGTCTATAGGCGCATTCTGGGGCTTTTTTTCTTCTGTGAGAGTGGTGTCAGTCATCGTGGATGACCGGAAGTGGACGGGATAGGTAGACTGCGCAGCTCACGTAAACTCTCAAAGCGTGACGCACGAGCTAGCACTCACCTCCTTCCGACCTTGTCTTGGCACAGTCATGCCACGCTCCCGTTCGCGCGACTCGCCACGTCGTTCAGAGTCGCCAAGCAGGCACCTCCCCGGGGGTGCTGAACCTATTACCGAATCCGACTATTTTCTCAAAAGTTCCGAATTTCGTGTTTGGCTGAAAGATGATAAGCGCAAGGTACCTACCGAATCGTCGAATGACAACCCATTCGTTCCTAAGCGTTACCTGTTAGTACTTTGACGAACTTTCGGGGGAGAAGGCACGAAAGTAAGTTCACACACCTACTGTCCAGAACATTCTCTCATGTCCATTCCAGATACTTTCACAAGTTCGTGAAGGTAATATCACTCGCCATATCCTAGGGGATCACCGTGGCTTATCATTGTCCTTACATAGGAGTGGAATCGTGGAAAGTTGGATAGTAAGCCTTACTATCTTGGGTCACTTTATTGTTCGCGACTCATGCTTGGTATGGTTCAGAATCTCTGTATGCTGGCATAGATCCGTCCAAGCAATCGGCAAACTCACAAACGGCGTACAAGTGGTCTTTCGCTTCAAAACGCACCAGGGCGGAGGACGAAGCGTTGCTAGCCGCACGAGCAGAGGTCGGGGCGGCCACCTACCACATCAGTGACGAACCGTCATCACGGTCTGGCGACGGGGGCAGTAAACGTGTGCAAGGACCAAGTTTACCTCCACAAGCCGACCGCATTCTCGCCCGCGAGGCTGCAGAGGAACGAGCTGCAGCAGAGCGGGACTATCAGCGGAAACGTGATAGAGCAGAGGCTCGGGAGCGCGTCGAAGATATGGTCGGCCCGCGCGAAGTCGGTCGCGAGCGTATGCTCGAGAAGAAACGTGAGCGGCGCGAGGGCGACCGTGCGTTCAGGGAAAAGGGGGACGAAGGGCTGGAAATCGACGAAGGGACTCTTTTGGGTGGGGGGATAGCTTCAAGGCCGAGTGGGTTCTCCCCCTCATCATCTGCTTTCCCTCTCCTGGGCCCCTTACTAACACATACGACGTCCGTACATTTGATCACGCAGAATTGCTCGCAGAGATGCCGCGCGTGCGAGGTTCCAGCAGAAACGTGAGACCGCACGCGAGGAGAAAATACTGGCATCCCGCGATCGTGTATTTGCTATCCGTGAAAAGGACAAGGCAACTATGGATATGTTCATGCAGATGGCCAAGGAGAGATTCGGGTGACTACCCGGCCCCTTGTATGTCGTGGAAGTACCTCAGTGCACGCAACTTAATTGGTGGGTAAGTAGCGGTTCGCCGATCACGATTTAGCGCTTTGTTTTGCATGTTGCACCATACAATTCTATCCACCTTGTTGCAAAAAAGCCACTACACATTTTCTGTAGTTTCAACAACACATCGTACATACTCCAGCTTGTACATAGTGATAGAACAATGCACGTCTAATTGTAAAACCTTTTTTTATCATTTGTTTGTTTTTTAATCCAGGACATCCAAGTTTTTCGTTCCGGCTTTTCCGGAAGAGGAATTTGAATTGTGACACCTCTTTAAGCACTCATGGCGAGTTTTATTTCTACAACTCGATCGGCTCAAGATACTGACTCCAAATTTGTCATTCATGGAACCAATAATGCATTTTATCATACTGTTAAGTGGTCTTCATGAGATCGTGGGGATCTGGGTGCATAGATACCCACTTCAGGCCACTATCAAAAATTCGATTTTTCTGTAGCTGTAGTCGCAAATATGTACGAATCCCCTATGTGGTCTCATATCTATAGAACCCACTTGACGTGCAGTATTTTTTTTTTGGGAGAAAAGCCCCCAGGAATGTACTGATTTAACAAAGATCTTTCGGCATGTGACTATTTGCAACGTGGGCAGCAGAATAGTACATACCGTCGGTGTCGGACCATGGGTGGTGCAATCGTGATAAGGGCCACCCAGCGATGGTTTGGTACGATCGGTGTCGTTTCGAGAGACTCGCAAAATTAATTTACCTTGGATGGGTGTCCCTCGGTTGTCATGGTTCTGTCAAAAAATTATTGCATAGAGTGTGTTCCCTTCACGTAAATCCATTTTGTTTCAGGGTAGGTATCAACTGGGAAACGTCTAGGCAAAGAATTAAAAAATAAAAATAAAACCCCTATTCTGATGCTTATTGAGGGTTCCACCTGATCCGAGAACGGGTCCAATTGCTTTGTTTCGTTTTGGTCACCGTGTAAACAGTGTGGCACAGGCCGTTCTGCCAGTGCAGGCCACACACAAAGGATGAGCGCATCGATGAGCGCTGAGCACGACAAACACTTTCCTGTCGCATAAGCATTTGGGAGTAAGATCAGGCGGGCCCCCATTTCCTCGTACCGCCCCACGCCCCACTCCGCAGCCCAAATTTCCATAATACACAGCCCCGGAGTCTGGGATGTGCCCACAGAGAGTCGAGCCTAAACTAGGAAGCACGAGCCTTCACATGCTTCACATGTGGAGGAACCTATGCTCAATAAGATGCCAAGGGAAAGATAGCTCCCTGCTAACTAGCGCAGACTGGACGCATACAGTATAATAGAGACCCGCAGGACCACCCTACGAGTCTTAGTAGGTACTCTAGGTCAGAGTATCACAACAGTCATCTTGCTAGAGGTTCGTTTCGTTCCCTCTGTTCAGTGATTGGTCCGAAGTAGCTGCTTGGAAAAGCGCTTCGAATGCCCTCTAGCCACAAGATCAGGAATCCCCAAAAAGACGATCCGCGGGTGGAGAGGCCAGCACGAGGAAGTGTGGGATGAATGACGCAAGTGGTGGCACAGTACCAGGACAAGATGCGGGTGTCACCGCGCACGGGGGTGCGATGGGCCAACTATAGTTAAATGCAGCACCAATCCAGTCTCATGACTACTGCAAAATTTACTGCAAGATCGCACGGGATTGTGAATTCAGGTTACGAGCACGTGGCAGATGGTGGTTTACCATCAACTTGAACATGATATTAGAGCTAAACCGAAGTTTTTCCTGTGGGTCTCTTCTTCCAAAGAAGTGTGCTATCGATGACGACGTGGCGGACAGGCGAAGGCGGCCGGTTTTTTGGGGCTGACGCCGCGAATTAAGGGGTTGAATATATCGGGACTCATGGAAGGTGTCATGAAGGAGGCAAGACACGCGCTGCTGGTCTGGCGACTGATTTCCATGCACATGGGGGATTCAATAGGGGGGTGAAGGGCAACGGTATGTGCTTTTTCCGAGTGCTGCTAAGCAATAAACCTATTGCTTGAAGACTAACGGGAGAAGATGAAGCCAGCTTAAGGACGGGCTGTAAGAATGTGACTTACCAGACCCTACTGTCCTTCGTCCTCCTTATCACTGCCTTCGTCATTGTCTCCCTTCGCACTCACTTCTTTTCCGAGCTCTCTATTTCCGACGGCGTCCTTCCAGACCGTAAGTTCATGACCAGTTGCTGCTTTGATTTCGTCAATCGCAGTCCGGAGGGAATCATAGTATTCCTTGTATCCATTCGTACAAGGTGCAATTTGGCGCGTATGGGATACTGATGGAGACGACTCGGGTTTGGGGCGTGGCGTCCCCTCTGGAAGGACGAGATCGTAGGTCGCTGTGATAATACGAGCCATTATTGAGTCGAGCCGTGAAAGTCGGGATCACGATTTATCTCGGCTCGGTTTTAGCGCTCCAATTTTTTCTTCTTTCGAACTGTCACCACCACCACCACCAACACGACAAAGATGCCTGCATCCCAGCAATAACGCCCCCAAAGCCAATTCCCGTTCCTATTTCATAGAGCCTTCTAAACCCTAGATTTTCGTCTCTTATTCTCGGTGCATCCGTGGTTTTTATTTCTTTTTCGGTCGACCTTAGACTTCTAGATACCCCATAGAGGCACTAGACGCAGAATAATTCATGCCGCAAAATTTTAATCCCGTTTCCCCCCACGGCCAGCCTCCCACCTCTCAATCGACTCTCAAGCCACTCCCCTATGGACGTCATGAGTGCTCTGGCCAACCTCCGAGGCCTCTACTTCCCATCGCAACAACTCATAGAAAACCTACGATTCAAGAAGAGTTCAGTGCCACGTCTCATTCACGACAATGCTGTTCCCGATTCCGGCTATGCTTCGGCTGAGGAGAGTGATGACGATGGCATTATTGAAGATAACGTATTAGGGCTCCTACGATCGGACGAATTCGAACGTGCCTTTACCATCAAGTGGCTGATAGGCTTCACCTGCGCGGTCCGATTCATGGGTCTCCTTCATGCATGAGTCGGAAGCAGTGGCATGCGCCCGTGCGATCGATGAAGCCGCTTCTCTTCTTGCATTGTTTACGAACTTGGGACTTGATCAGGAAATTACCCGCCGCTTTTTGTTTCAGCTCCGAAATAGTGAGCCCGTGCAAGTCGAACTGAATGATGCTCCGCTTGTCGACGAAGACCATACCTCTGTCGGTCTACAGAGCTGGGCCAGTTCGATCCTTCTTGCGGAACGTATATGTGCCAATCCGAGCAGGTTCGGCCTAGAAGCTACCATATATGGGGAAAGTTTACGCGTGCTCGAGCTTGGCGCTGGAACAGGTCCTCCTCAGTATCACCGCGGCACAGATACTAGCCCGTGCGCAATCTTGTCCACCTCCGCTTGTCGTTGCCACCGACTTTCATCCGGGTGTGTTGGCAAACCTCCAACGCAACGTGGACGCGAATAATGATGCGGGAAGCGTCCTTGTGCGGGAACTCGATTGGTCAAGACCAAATTTGGATAGCCCACCACTTGACCAAGCGTTCGATATCATTCTCGCCGCGGATGTGGTTTACGAGCCGCCCCATGCCTCCTGGATCGCGAACTGTGTGGCGGCGCTGCTTGCGCGCCCTGCAG
The DNA here is from genome assembly GCA_025769895.1 of Lactarius psammicola. NCBI lineage: Eukaryota > Fungi > Basidiomycota > Agaricomycetes > Russulales > Russulaceae > Lactarius > Lactarius psammicola. The sequence continues at coordinate 299,171 of WTXK01000012.1, read as the reverse complement.
GCGTCCTGTGGATGATCATAGCCCTCAGGACGGGTGGGAGGCACGAAGGGCTATCTTCCACAGTCGCGGAAGCATTTTCACGCGGCGCAAAATTGGCAATACTGGAGGAGGAAACACTGCGGAGAATTGACGGACACGGTCGTGCAGACGAGATGGGCTATAAACTTTTCAAGATTGGATGGGTCCAAACATAGTCGTAATATTGCATTGTTCCTCGATATAACCAGATACACTAGACACAGTTATAGACACCACCTGTTCGTGATACCTTACGTCCCAGTCCGCACAGAAGTAGCGCCGCGCCCATGAGCTCTTCTTCTGGGCCTTTCGGCTTTTCCCCGTTGGTCGGGTTTATCGCTTCGATGCTTCTTCTGTCCAAGAAGACATCACCATTAACGTCCCCTATCAGACTACCCATCGGGGTGATGGCCTCGTGAAATTCTTCCTCGTCCGTTTCGTCATCGCCATCGTCCGCGTAATCGTTACGTGCTGCAGCACGCTTTCCTTCCAGGCGGGCGGCTGCACAGGCCCATTCGAGAGAACGTGCGTGGTTGCGTTTCCGCATGCCAAACTGCACGAACTCGGGCTCTGGAGGGCTGGGGGGGACGAGGGGGGACGAAGGCATGTTGTCCCACAGGGATTTGCTCGGATCTGGACGTTTTGACGGTGTCCGCGGGGGTGCAGTGCGGAGCTCAGAGCGCCGGGCCATGGTTTCAAGCGTTGGCCGCTTCGCGAGCGGTGTCAGAGGCTCATACGGCGACGAGAGCGAGTGGGGGATGGACGAGCGAGGCCTGCGCGGTGTCGGACGGGCCAACGGAGAGGACGAAGCCGAATCTGCGGCAAGGCAAGCCTTGCGCTCGTTCTGGCGGCGATTCTGGAACCATATCGTCACGGCCTTGGGCTCTCTGGAGTGGCCGGTGAGTGAGCGCTCGAGGGGAGGAAGGAGGAGCGTTCCGTACAAACCGAGCTCTTGGGCAAGGGATTCGCGTTGTTCGCGTGACGGGTGGGAAGCGCGGTGGAAGAGCTGCTCGAGCATGGCGAGCTGGGAGCCAGTGAACCGCTTGCGGGTGCGCTTCGAGCTTGCGGTCGCATTTGAAGTGCTAAAGACATGCTCGTCGGACGAAGAGCCGAGACTAGATGAGGACTCGGAGCGAAGAAGGTCGGCACGGATTGGGGCCATAAAACGACGTGGAATGGGCGAGGTGGCGAGGAGCGTGAGGTCGCGGCGGTGGGACGCGTTGAAACTTTGCTTTATACAAGCGAGACACGGCTCCCGCGGCTCCGCGACGCGACCTTGTAAACGGAGTGGCGACGCGACGCGCACTCGCGTTTCTGAGCACGTGACCATTACGGTAAGGCGCCAACGTTGGTGAACTTCCCCCCACCGAAATTCGAACCAGAGCATATATATATGTATATTCACAGAACGTATACATGGATGTAGGAACCACCGGCCCTGCATCTCCCACATGATTAAGAGATGTAACGAGCACTAAGATGTCCCGATACTATTCGCCCTACATTGGCACAGACCAGTCGTGGGTGTCATGAGACCGGGTCTGTAATTTGACTTGAGGTGCGGGGGGGATAAAACAAGCGGGGGTGTTGCCTCTTATAACGAAATAAGGGTCCACGTGGGAGAGAATGATCGGGATCATATCTCCACGGAGACAGACGAAAAAATAGAACCGGGGTCAGTAAGCCGAAGCGTGGAAACGAGCGCCGTTTAGGTCGAAGAAGTCGCCAAATTTAGAATGAAATGAAATCACACTTAGTTAGCAGGTGACAGGATCATCCCACCCTTACTCTGGAACCCTGACACGCTCTTTACCATCATTCTCAGGCCTTCTCGTCACTGCCCTGGCTGCAGCCCCCTCCTTTCTTTTATTATATTATTTAATTTTTCTCTCTTGCGTTCTCGTCTTTCTTCTGCCATGTTGCCAGCTCTCATACTCGCTCTCCTCCTCCCTGCTCTCTCCCTCGCCCAGGACGGTAGCATCGACGGTCCCGCCACCAGCCCCGAGGCTGCGGGTTATTCTTGTGACCCCTGCACAGTGCAAGCTCCCCAACTGCAATTGCGCTAGCCCGAAACCACCCGGTGGGCTCAGTCCTGTACGTACCTCTTTCCGACCCTCCCTGCGTCCTCGTCCTCGTCCCCTGGGTGAAGAAAAACTCACATTATGAACACATTCCCACGTCGGTTCATTGCTGAGCTGAGCTAATTGCTGACTTTTGCTCCCTGGCAGTCTGATGTCCCTCAGTTCATTGTCTACACTGCCGACGATGCTATTCAATCCTACACTCTCGATTCTGTCAACCAGTTCCTTGCCCATCGTAAAAATCCGAATGGCTGTCAGCCCAAAATTACTTATTATACCTCGTTAAATTATACCAACTATACTCTCGTCACCGACTGGTTCGTCGCCGGTAACGAGATCGCTGACCATACGTTCGTTACCTCCTTGCTCTTCCGTTCGGTTCCGACCGTTTGACCAATTCATAGCATGACACATGTTGGTACACCACCGGACGATGAAATTGATGGCAACCTCATCGCTCTTAATGCGCTAGCTGGCATACCTCTTTCTTCTATAATTGGCTTCCGTGCCCCGTATCTAAACTTTACCGCTGACACCCTTAAACATCTTGCTGCCGCTCGCTTCACATATGACTCGAGTGCCAGTGCTTCGATACCTGTCACCGACTCGAATACCGACGCTTATTGGCCCTACACTCTTGACAATGGCATGGCCAATAATTGTCTTAACATTCCTGGCCTCTGCAAGGGAGAGCCAAAGCTCCCCGGTTTTTGGGAAGTCCCTATGTATGCCTTTTTCGACAACCGTGGCGCTGCAGGGCCCCACCTCATGGATCCTTGGCTGTGAGCACTGTGTATATCCTGACCGTCATTTACTGACATTTTCCGCAAGTGATAATGCCAATGGTGCAAGCCAGGTCAACGACTCGGCGACTTTAGAGTACATGAAGAATACTTTCACTGCCCACTATAATGGGAACCGGCAGCCCATCGGTCTTTACACTCACCCCATTCATACATCGGTAGGGAGGTTCGGTAGCTCTTGATTGGTGTTTCCTCAAAAAAAAATTTAGACCACGTACCCTGGCGTTGAGGTTTCAAATTCGACCATCAATATGATAAACGCGTTCCTTGATTGGGCACAAGTGCAACAAAATGGTGACTCATTATCTATTCTATCTTAACCGCCGTCTGATAAGCGCGTAGTATGGATTGTCTCAACTGAACAGTTGCTGGCCTGGGTTCAGAATCCAGTCCCCGTCTCCCAGTTGGATTCGGTCGCTGCCCTCAAATGTACGACACCACAGGTCGACCAAGCGATCTGCAATGGTATCCCCGCCAATGAGCAGGGTCTTCTCAGCCATTGTGCCTTCTCTGACTTCCCTTTCTATACTTGTGTTTGTACCGGGGTCTTATTTCGGATTGCGCCCACTTTCTGATGAGATCATAGTATGGCTGTCCAGCAGTAGAACCCACTCCCGACAATCCCAACCCAGAGCAGGACACTTCCAATGGCCAGCAAGCGCGCTTCCGTTGTACGTTGCGTTCACGAGTCCCGTATTCGCTCCGGATCCGATCTAACTCCTTGGTTCAGTGCCTGCGAATTGTTCGACCCCATTCTGGGACCCTATCAAGGGTCAGTGCATCTGTACCTCAAGCAGTTGCCAATTCCAAGATAATTCACGTCCCATCGGGGCAAGTCACCTGCTTGCATCTTTGCACTATCATCATTTATTTTATTTTTTGTAGCCTAACGGTGCGAATCTCACTGGTGGCGGGATCGGGGGTTCGTTTTCCACCGGGGCGGCGTCCCCAACAAGCTCTTTCGTACCGTTTAATGGAAATGGCGCGGTTTCGCCCTTACCCACTGGTATCTGGCTGGCAATCATGCTTGGGTTCTTTGGTGCCATGTTGGGGTGGTCTACGGTACAACTTTAATTTTTACCATGGGACGTTGTAAGCCACTACCGCTGTAGTGTATCGGACATTTGGACACTCTCGACTCTTTATGGTCGCATGGATTAGATTATTTTGTCGATCTTTGCACTACTCCACTCTTTAGTATCAATGGGCTACTTCATGACTTATGTAAACATATTTCAGCCATGATTTCTCGTTCTGGGGAGTAGTTCCGAGCTGACCATTCGCGCAGTCAATGGCACGGGACAAGATACAAGTAAAAGGTATGAAGAATAACGAGCGGGCACTCCCGTCGTTGCCTCAAATAGTAGTCTCATATGGTACAGGTACAATAGTTTGCGGGGTGTTGTCCGCAACAGAGACCGTATGGGCACCTCGAGGAAGGACGGGGACTCGCTTCAAATTAACACGCTCTACAGGACGAGCATGGGTGAGTGAATGGGAAGGGTAAGCTTTCAATGTGAACACGTACCGCCTTTTGCCTTGGCCTCTACATGAGCATCATGGTTGCGGCTCACCCTGTCCAAGAATTCTTGCCGACATCCTGAGTGTCGAATATGTTCCACACGAATGTTCACGCGTTTTTCGATGTAACGATTTCCAACAACCTTGTTTACGATGACACCCACTGCATGAGGGGTTACATTGTAAACAATTCCGGTCCGTCTGTGGGTTGCGTTAAGAAGGTAAGAAGTCTAAGATGCTAACGAGGGCGGACCCGTGGTAGAACTTGTGGGGCATCCCCTTTTGCTGTGCTGCATTGGCCTTGATGTCGACAATATCCCCAACACGGTAGGGAATCAAGAATGTAGAGAGTTTAATTGGGCCATGCTCTGTCATAAGGAATCATTATCGGGCCTCTTTCCGTGCCAGAAGGCCCAAGGAGAATGTATGTATGTACCTTTGAAGCCCCTCTTGAACATATGGCGCGTACGCGCCCTATAACCGTAGGAGTGCGGCATTCTGAGTACTATCCCCCCTTAAGTTTACAGATAAGCAGACAGGGCGATAAAGACACGTACGATCGTTGACGTTGACGAGGAGGCGGGAATGTGTTAGAGCGAGTTGATTGGGTTTTCGGGTATCGCCGAGTGGCTGCCTACTTAGCTGTACAGTTGTGGCGCCTCTCCCAACGTTGGTGTCGCATTACTCTGGCCGTTCCTTTATCTTTGCTCAAGCTCAAGCCAGGTCCCCTTCCTATCCTCGACAAGAATGCCTAGGTATTAGTGACACCAGATACGAGAAACGATGGCTGACGCATAATCCTCAGGGCCCCGAGGAACCATTCCAAGACGTGAGTTCAAGATCCACTTCGGTGGAGGGATACACGACGCTGATTCAGCCGTGCCCCATGCATTCGCATACAGCTACAAGGTCCCCCGTCGACCTTTCGGATCCGCACGTCTCGACTCCGAGCTAAAGGTTCGTTTCGTGTCGCTGCTCTACTGATTTGATTATCGCTTATTGGTGGCGAAACAGCTCGCAGGCGAGTACGGCCTCCGCAACAAGCGTGAGATCTGGCGTATCGCACTCATTTTATCAAAAATCCGTCGTGCCGCCCGTGAGCTCCTCAAGCTCGACGATAAAGACCCAAAGCGTCTTTTTGAGGGAAATGCACTCATCCGTCGTCTCGTGCGGATCGGCGTACTTGACGAGACGCGCATGCGTCTCGATTACGTGCTCGCTCTTAAAATTGAAGACTTCTTAGAGCGTCGCTTGCAGACACAAGTATTCAAGCTTGGCCTTGCGAAGAGTATCCATCATGCCCGAGTTCTGATCAGGCAGCGCCATATTCGGTACGTCACTCGTGAAAATATTGACAATGTACTTGTTTTTATATTCGACCGTCTATTAGAGTGGGGAAGCAAATTGTCAACGTCCCCTCATTTGTCGTTCGCCTTGATTCCCAAAAGCATATTGACTTTGCACTTACGTCACCTTACGGAGGTGGTCGCCCTGGCCGTGTTAAGCGCAAGCGCGCGGCCGCGGCTGCCAAGAAGGAGGAAGGTGGCGACGAGGAGGAGGAGGATTGAGTGGATGTATGCCTGATCGTGTGAAGTAGCTACTTTAAATGGTAAATACGTCAGCCTCTTACCCAACCGCGACGCTGTGTTCTCCGCTTTATCTGCTTTGTCTCGTCTTTTTCGTCGTCATTGTATGTCCCAACAGCCAGTCCTTTTAACCTCTTCAATACCCTTAGTAGAAGAAGGGCTGGCCCACTGTAATGAAGCTTCCGATCGTTTTGACGGTGACGGTCGTCTCGAACAAATTAACCTTAAGGCAGACAATTTGCAACCAGTCGACAAGACGATGACGACGACTAATCTGCCGATCCTAGACTCGAATCCCACTGCTCCATCACCAATGTCCAGCAGCCCCGTCCCTAGTGTACACGATTCAGCCAGCGTCCATAGTCTTCCCACCGTTCAAGTCACAGAACCACAGCAGTCTCCCCCACTCCCTCGCTCTCCTGATGTGCCTTCCATCAGCGATGATGATGGCGTGCCCTCGGTCCAGAGAAGTATTGGATCAAGTCAAAGCACGCCACTTCCCTCTCCCCGTAGAAGTCATCTATCTCGCCCAGTCGCTGAGGTGCGTTATTTTCGTTTCGTACTGTGTCCCATTTTCATGAGCTTACTCCCGTTCTACACAGGGTCGGTCTCCTAACCGGATTTCGGGTTTCTTCTCGCACTTGATTCACAGACGTGATCATATGCCATCATCACCCAGTGCCACAGCTCATCACGAGCGAACATCCAATACTCCAGAAGGGTCTGCTCTCCCTTCACGAGCCTCTTCACTCGTTCCGGCGCCCCGACCTTCCACTCCACCCCCATCTTTGCCATCACCTTCCTTGTCCGAATTGGGGCTCTCCTTGTCCGTTCTGACGGGTCACCTATCCCCTTCACACTTCAACTCTCCGCCCACTAGCGGTACCTTCCTGGCTCCTCACTACCTTCTCCTTTGTCACGCTCAAGGTCTGGACGTGTTACCGCTAGTCTCTCCTCCTGCACCAGCGTCATACGCTTTAATTCGTCGCGTCAGTTTCAAAAGCGTCGTAGTCATGGAGCATCGAGGTGTTTTGGTGGCTATCTCAGGTCGTCGGGACGGTGTGCGAGTCTACGCTCTCGATGAGATCAAAAAAGCGGTTGAATGGCGTCTAGACGTCGAAATTCGCCGCGAACGAGAGAAGCAGCGAAGAGCCGCACCGGGTGACATCTTTTCCCTTGAGAAAATGGCCGTCTCACGCCCAAACCTAGAGAGGAATATGTCCTGTCCGACGATCTCCCTCAGCAGGCGCCGCATTCTTCTCGAAAGCGCCACAGCCTAAGAAAGCCACCAAGAGTCAGCCCCAGACACCTCCTCAGCCTCTATGCCCTCCCCCTGCCATTAATTACATTCCTTCGGGCCCTCCCCCGTCCTATAGAAGTCCGTCCCCACCTCCTCAGCCTGTGAGACAAGCTTCTGCTACATCTCTTCGTGAGACTGGAGGTCGGGGTACATCAGTTAATGATGTCTTGAGGGGCGCTATCACGCGACGACCAACCGAAGTTGTCGAGTTGGATAACAACCGCAGCACAGACGTGAAAATCGATTGGATGGAAGATTCCCACAGCGACGACGAGGCAATCAATGTCGTCGCAGCAGGTGCAAGTGGTAGCCAAGCTCTGGACGAGCGAACGAGCTCGATGATGCCAACGGAATCATCTGCTAGCAACACATCGGGGCTAGGTGGGGTGCCATCACATAGTAGTCGTCCACTTTCGACAGCTACGCTCACTCCCGCTGGTTTTCGTCGAGCAACACGTCCTGCTGACCTTGATCTCTCTGGAATTCGTGCCGAAACTCGTCCAGCCATGCCCCCGTCTCCTACTCCTACCCTTCTTACGCTCCGACAAGCACTCTCAGCATGCCCGGCGTCTGTCCCTGTCCCTGCGATGAGTTCGATGAGCCCACGGCTTGCAAATCCCCCGATCGTTCACCCGGATCCTGATGACGATGACGAGAACGAGAACGGTGGTGGCATACCCATTAACGAGCCTATTTCCTTCGCCGAAGCACTCCTGGAAAGTCGCATCCCGGACCTACCGCCGCCTGGCACGCGTCTTCCTCAACAGGCGATCCTCATTTCCCAATCCCACCCTGTTGCTACTGGCGATGAAGATACCCCTAGTACTCCAGCCTCACCAAGTGCACAGAGCAACCGCGCCAGGCAGAGCAGCGATACTCTTGGTAGCAGACGTCCTCGAAGGAGATGGTCAGTATTAGACGGGATGTTTTCAACGCCTGGCGGGCAGTCCGAACCTGCGCTCTCGACAACTCTGCCCCGGGATTTACAAGACGCTCTTGTACGTGGGGGACGTCCTACACAACGATCACGTTCTCCGTTCGGATCCTCGCCCACTACCACCGCTCATCCTCAAAGCTCTGAGACTACGGTGGACACACCACCGGTTCCTGTACTTCCTCACTCGCGTTTCCTTTCGCGCATCATTAGTCATGCATTTTCCCACCGCCGTTCCGAGGACGGCGCAGATTCACTGCAACTTCGTGTGGACAACACTGACGCTCGCAAACAAGGGTTGACCCCACCACATGCCCCACCGCCGAAGCTCGAGTACGTCAAATTACCAGGAACAAAAGGTTCTCTGATGATCAAGGCAGTAGAGACTAACAAAAAGAGGCAAGTCTGACCTTCCATGACTGAATCAGTTGTCTTGACACTTCAACAACAGCTTTCTTGCTATCTTATGTGGTGAAAATGGGGAGAAAGTTGAACTGTTCGCTGGCACTTATCGGACGGCCCTTGGATTGTCACGCACTTTCATTCTACCAGATTCCCCACGCTCCCTGGAACTACAGTTGCAAGGCGATGACCTTGTTGAGGTTTTCCTCGTCTTTTCACAGAACGTGTTTGGCCTCGAGCCTGCTACCGTTCGGGTGCGTGAAGTCCGGCTTGGACGAGCCGAACGGAGAGCGGCACGCAGGCGTGCACGTGAACTCCAGGTAGACGACCTTCTTGGTCCTGACGCAGATGTCCCACCTGCAGTAGAAGATACCGCTAATGTCAACGTCAGCATTGGATTTTCCGTCCCATCGTCGGTTTCTGTCACCACTGAGGTCTCGACTGGAACGACACTCGCCGGTGGTACCCCACCGTCCACCTCTCAGCCCAATGTGACCCAACGTACCGCTAGTGGGGCAGCATCCAAGGTCGAGGATATCATGCCAATACCTTCAGGCCCCTATACAACCTTCCAACAACTGTCTTTTTCACCAAACTTCCCGCTCGCCGCGATCGTGGATGAATACGTCATCCCCCCGACATATCCGTCCTTTTTGCAATACCGGAGTGTCTACGAGCCGGAAGTCAACGGAAATGCAGATGTGGATCTGTCACAAGTACAGTTCTCGCCGCCGGGCCTCCCTATCCCTCCTGCGGCGCCACCGTCACGATGGTTTTATCGTGACCCCAAAGGCGTTGTGCATGGTCAGTCAAGCTTTGACTCCGAGGTTGAACGTATGACTCAAGAATATGTAGGACCCTGGACTCTATCTCGAATGCATGCCTGGTATCGAGAAGCTCTGCTGCCTCCTGACCTCCCCGTACGACGGGAAGAAGACACTGAGTTTGTTCTTCTGAAAGATCTACGGCAGCATTGTGTAGACCCATCGCAACCGTTTGGACCCGCATCGATTCGAGCGACCTCAGGAGAGTCACCAGTGGATGACAGTGCGTGCGTTGGGAGACCTCTACTCCATCCTATCTCTTTGCTATCACAGCCAAAACTCTTTGGTCCTCCCGCTTTGTTCTTTTCCTCCAGGGGTGGCCACAGTACGGCCATAGTCGATGGCCGAGGGAGGTCTGTCTTGAAGGACCGCTTTTTTTGGACCTCGGATGAGGACGTCGACGGGCAACTCCTCCATTCTGGGCGTCTTGGTGATATCAAGCGCCTTGAAGCGTTTGACTTGCAAGACCGTTCGGTTCTGGTGGCCATGCGCCAGGGTGGATTCGAGGCGGTGGATCTGACCGATGCTCTCTTACGGCCAGCAGACGCCTCTCGCGACGTGCTCCCTCATTTCACGGCACCGCCCTTCCAGATGAACCGCCGCAAAATTTTCACTTGGAGGATCGGCTCGCCGGCTTCGTCCTCGTCCTCCTCCGCATCTGTGACCGTGACCACGCTTCCCCGGCGGAACTCTTCCCGCCACAACCTCTCTGCAAAGAAGCCTGGCACCGGTACAGGAAGAGCATCTGCACGCCAGGAGTTTGGCAGCGGGGACTTTGAGGGTGAGCACTCTCGCAGCGAAATATTATTTCTCGGACGACAGGACGATAGTGTATATCTTTGTGAGCGGGACGGTGACACATTCCGCGTGTTACGGCTGTCCCCACTTGACTCCAGTTAATTATGGGCGACCACCTGACGAGACAAATGGACTCGTACGACCTATTATATAATCATGCACTAGTCGTCGTTGCTGTATATCACTTCTCCATCTGTGGTCCCCCCTCGTTTCTCTGTGTTTCAGCTCATGCACACGCATCCATTCATGACACCACCATTACTGTCAACAACAGTCATACGTAATCTCCAACTTGCAGGACATTTTTTGATTGATGGCCAGAGCTACGTACGAACGGCATCACGATGTCTTTTCTTCACGATATTGATAGTATGGTATGATAAACTATTATTAGATCGAATGCAGCACCACGTTACAATTGTTCACGTGTGACATTAAGAATGCAAAGAAGGTACTAATCATTTTCTGTAGCTTCCACAACACATTGTAATGCCTTCGTATTGGAACGCATATCCCATTCAATAGTTTTTGGGGAAGTGGGCATGGATCGCACTTTACACAAAAGTCTGAATAGATCTCTATTTTTCTGTGATTCTAAATCTATATATCCTACTACACACCCTGTAATTTTTGGGGGTAGAAAGGATGACAGGAAAATGTTGATCCATCTTTGCATGTAACAGTGCATTTGCACTGATACGTGACGTGAACGATGGATGGTACTACAACTTTGCGGAAGCAATTTGTTTTCGCAAGACCGTCTTTTGGATCTTCCCGGTGGACGTTTTCTAGGTTGTGCGATCTCGTTTTTGAGAAAAAAAGAACACGTGGATGCGCTTCATAACAGGTGACGCACCGGCAACTCCTCGACAACGACGACCCATTCGGGTACGGCAAAGCCAGGCAGGCGCTCGCGTGCGTGGGCCTTGAGTTCCAAGGAGAACTCGACGTGCATGCCGGCCCAGCGCTTCGCAGGCTCAACGTGCAGAATCACAAAGGCCATTGGGCGCTCGCCCCACTTTGGGTGCTCACGCGCTATGACGGACACCTCGAGGACGTCAGGGTGACTGGCTAATTCTGTGATCAAAGCATAAGCTACGACACAACTATGGGAAAAACATGATTCACACCTTGTTCTATTGCAAGCGACGATGCGTTCTAACCATTCGGTGATCAGGGAGGGGGGGAGGCATGGGTCAAGTGAGGTAAAGGTACACACACCTCTCCACCTGAGATAATGATATCTTTGCTCCTGTCCTGAATTTGTATGGATCCGTCTGGGTGCCACACGGCCAGATCACCAGAGTGGAAGTATCCGCCCTCAAACGCGTGAGCTGTGGCGTCAGGGTCCTGGAAGTACCCCTGCATGACTATGTTCCCACGTGTGACAATCTCGCCGACGGTCTTGCCGTCGTGGGGGACGTCCACGAGCTTATCACCGGGGGACTTTGTGGGATAAACGACACGGACCGGGGAAGCGGTGGCAAAGGCATGTCCCTGCCGAGCGGAAAGCTTGGCCCTCTCAGAATGAGGGAGAGCAAACCAAGAGGGTCGGGAGTAATTGCGAGTATAAGGCCCGTAGGTCTCACTGTGGTGTGGTATAGGATCGCTCAAAATGACAGCCCCGAGGAGGACGAACGGGAAGTATTGGCGTACGTCAAGCCATAAACGTGGACAGGCTGGAAACCTTTGGCTTCTAACTGAGCGAGCAGGTTAGCAGTGGGTGCAGCGCCTGCGACAATTGCCCTGATCGGGTGCGGAAGCTGCCTCGCGTCTGGATGGTTCGCAATCGCAATCTTTATCACGACTTAGTCAGGCGACACCTTGAGCGGTCCTCTGAGAAAAAAAAGTACCTGCACCGTGGGAGCCCCGCAGTAGTGCGTGACATTGGAACCCAAAAAATGCTTCCAGATTAGACCGTAGTCAACTGTCCGTACGATGATCTTATCAAAGCTGAGGGCTACAGGGGTGTGAATTAGAGAAGAATATAATCACCTGTGTAGCAAAGGTGAGAGTGATCGACCAGGGGAACGTCCAGCCTGCAGCATGGAACATAGGAAGAATCCTGTGAGGACGAACGCTACCTAAGCAGCAATATCTACCAGAACGGTGGTGACATTACCATAAGTATGTGGATTCCTTGTTCATCCTACGGTGGTGGGCTAAACGACGTCATTGAGAAGTAGGGAGAATACTCACTGGGTTTCAAGGGCATTGGCGACGGCGGCTAAATATGTACCTGGATAGATGGCAAGAGCTAGGTCTGGCGTGTTGTTGGGTCAAACAGAGTTTTACCTCTCAGTGTCGTCAGGACACCCTTTGGCTGGTAGCGAGTAGCGGGTGAGGATCACCACTGGTGGAGCAATGGGGGAAACTCACGCGTCCAGTAGTACCCGATCTTGGAGAGTGATTAAAAAAAAAGTGACGAGACAATGTTTTTTTTCAGGGCTTACGTGTAATTCAAGCAGAATGGCGTATTCTCATCGGAATCCATCTCAAGGCCGGGCCAGCCTTTCTCCTGACTGTATGCTCTTCCAGCGGCTAAGAAGTCTTCGTACGGGTCACCAGCGCGGCCATTGTCGTTGCACACGACGACACGGGCCTTTGCATCACTGACGAGATGTCCGTATTCGTGATCTACAAAAATGAGTTTTGCACCAGAATGGGCGAGGATGTATTCGATTTCTTGCTTAGTCAGTCGGGTATTGATCGTGGTTATTATAGCACGTGCGCCAATGGCACCCTGGAGTGCATCTAACGCGTAGATGATATAAGCTTTGCCGCCCTCCCATACGCGGATTCGGACAACAGTCACCTGCAATCATCGGACTTTTATGCGGTGAGGACACGTAGGATAATTCTCACAAAGGAACCCACCAGTTGGGTGCGAGGACAGCAATTCTGTCGCCAGGCTGGATGCCGGCTTGGAGGAGGCCATATGCAAAGTTCTGCACACGCTGGGCCCTTTTTGGCATGCATCAGATCGTGACGTTGGTGGGTAAGCACGTGTGAGAGCCTACCAAATAGAGTATGTGTAGAAGACGGGAAACTGCACATCGGGATGAACAAGGGCGAGTTTCTCAGGGTAGATCTGCGCTGCACGCAAGAGAAACTCGAGGGGGTTCTTAACGAAAAAGACACGGTGTTTGCATTTTGTCGCGCTGAATTAAAGGGAGACGAATACACACAAGGGGTTGGAAGTTGACCGGAAGATTAGGTGGGGTGCTCAGAGCCAGGCCGAGATTGGGATCCTGGGGAGGAATGCTGGCGGGTGTCGGGGTGAAAGAGGAAGTAATACCTGTATAGTATGGATTTTGTTGGGTTAATATACGAAGAGAGAGAGAGAAAGTGTTTACCTGACTCAAGCATAGTAGTAGCAGTGGGTGAGGAGAGGGAGTGATGACTAACAGGGTACAAGTACACTCTCTGTCCCTCACTAGCTTCATGGCCGACGCTGCTTCCGGTTCCACCGACAAGTCCATTCAAGTTAAGCTCGTCCTCCTTGGAAAGTAATCTGTTCGACCCCTTTGTACCCCCTATTGACCCGCTTCGTCTTTCAGGCGAGGCAGCTGTGGGCAAATCATCTGTCGTCCTTCGTTTCGTATGGCTCATTCTCTTCCCATCATCGACTCCCCACAACTTGATTGAACTTCGCAGGTCTCCAACGAATTCCAAGCCAACAAAGAGCCTACCATCGGCGCCGCTTTCCTCACACAGAAGTGCCGCCTCGAAGACCGTGTGCTCCGATATGAGATCTGGGACACTGCTGGCCAAGAAGCGCTTTCACTCTCTCGCCGTGGGTGGTCATTCCGCAGCACACTCGTATTTTTTAAAATTCGAAACACCTTCTAATCCACAGCCAATGTACTATCGCAACGCCCAGGCGGCCGTAGTCGTGTACGACGTCACAAAGGCCTCGAGTCTCGAAAAGGCCAAGACATGGGTGAAAGAGCTTCAGCGACAGGCCAACCCGAACATCGTCATCGCCCTCGCAGGCAACAAGATCGACCTTGTACAGCCGTCGCAGTCGGCATCAGCCGCCGGTTCTACCTCCGAGTCGGAAGACGAACCAGATGATGCCACCGCCACCCCTGGTGAGACCGCCGCCTCCGACCCCGAGGCTGAGAATCTCCGTCAAGTTCCCCGAGAGGAGGCACAAGCCTACGCCGAGGAAGCCGGGCTTTTATTCTTCGAGACGTCCGCAAAGACCGGCGAGGGTGTGGTCGACGTATTCACGGAGATTGGTACGTCTCCCTGATCCCCTATTCTTACATTCTCTCTCACCGCCGTGTAGCAAAGAATATTCCTATCGAGCACATCCTTGCCTCGTCACGCGGTACAGCCGGCCGACCAGGTACTGCCGGAAATCGTCCCGGTACTCAGGAGGCTGTCAATCTCGACGAGAACCAAGTAAAGGGCAGGGACGCGTGCAATTGTTAAAGCTTCTTCCCGACCCACTCGATTCCCTCACACCTTCCCTTTTCTATAACACCTTTGATGTTATTCTCCCGATTTTATACATATGCTGCACTCCATCCCTATCTCGTTCCCTATAATATGGCTCCGTCATTTCTTACATCGGACCAACTGAAGGTACTGGTTCATCGTTGTAACAGTGGCACTCAGCCATCATGAGGAGGCGGCATCAAGTCAACATAAGGTGGTGGTCGCGCAACATGTTCGTGCTCCGTCCCGTCTGGGACGAGGTACGGTGGCGGCGCGCTCACGTGTGAACGGGCCGATACAGGAATCCCTGGTGCCATTTGCGGGGCTGGCCGATCCGCAGGTGGTACTGTTATCGTGGTAGCCTGATGTGCGACACCCTCGCGCGAGCGGTATTCAGAGTGTATCGACGGCGGTGGGTCTGATGGGTCGTCCATGGGCGGCGGCGGTGGCGGCGGCGCTTCGCCCGCCGTGATTTCCTCCTGCCGCTGTAACGTCAGACCTAGGGTCTGAATCGTGTGCTCAGGGACGTCGACGTTCAGTTGCACGAGCCCAGTTACGTTCGGGTCCAGCGTGGCCATCTCTACTGGAGGAGGTGGTGTGGGCGCCTCATTGGGATCCACTTCAGTATGCCCACTGAACTGCGACGATGCGGGGAAGCCAAACAGGATGCCCTCGCCCTCGATCACCCGTTCGACGGGTGGGACGAGTGCGTGTGGAGTCGCAGCATCGTCAATGAAGATTTCTTGCTCAGACTCGAGAAAAGTGGGTAGTCTCGAAGACGACGAAGGGAAAGTCGTCGGGAAAAAGGGGGGCGGGGCATCGCGTTCTTCGAATGGCGGGGGTAAGCCCGATGCTAAGTAGCTTGGACCGGCCTCTCCTTCGTAGTGAGGCGCGGCGTCCACATCGTCGGACCTATTCGTCCTTGCGGGCGGACGGTCGTGTTTTTTATGATAGGCAGAGCCTACAGATTCTTCCACTTCGGGGAGAGGCGCCGGTGAGGGGAGGAAAGTGATTGGAATGGTTATGGTGGAAACCCGTTCCGTATGGTGAGAGGTGTTCCTGAATGTAGCGTGCACCCGAATACGGAATGAGACGGAATGAAGGAGGGTGGTCTGTGTGATAGACGCGCATTCGGCATCGCTACCAGTAGAACCAAAGTCTCCAGCCGGAAGCGGGTGGGCTGAATCGGACGGTGATGACGATGGCGACGATTGATGCAACATAAATCTGAGGCGTACAGGGAGAGACGCGTGAAAACGACACAGCGCACCAGAACGCGAGACCACAGTCCGGTATGTCGCAGAACGCCACTGAGGAAGATCCCCCTCGGGGTGGGGCGCAGAAGACGACGAGGCAGCAGCACGTTTCTCATGTGACGGAAGAGAAATCCCTAAAGGGGCACTCGCGCCGTGATCACCCTCTTCCTCGGATTCGTCATCAATGTCAGATGGAATGTCCACGTCGACCGACTCGCTCTCATCGGTTTCGGTTCCGTTAGCAACGCGAACAATTCTGATGAGTTCGGCTTTGATGTTCCGCAGTCGGAGACCGCCTTCTACGACAAGCTCCCGGGAAGGAGGTGGTACGGTCACGTAAATGGGAACCGGTTCGACGCAGTTAAACGCAGTTCTTGGGATCTCGACCTCAACCCGGGCGGGATTGTCTAGAGTACGTGTGACGGGGGAGACAGGTATGCTGCGTGTGTGAGAGATGAACCTTCTCGTATGGACGGTAAGCTCTTTTGAAAATGGCTGTGTGGTATCGTTGAAAGGATGGAGAGTGGCGGATAAGATGTGTCTCAAAGACGATTGCGGTGTATGGATGCATTGGGGGGTATCCGAAGTAAGTGGGAGGGCGAAGGGAAAAGACGACGGGAGGAGAGTCTCCTTGTCATCCTCGGATTCATAGAGGACGATAGAAGATTGGGAGAGCTCGATGACTTGATCATAAGCAACCTCGACGGTACGGAGGTCCATCGTCCTTGAGGACAGAAAGGCTACGCTCAGCAGGTGAACCGAAAGCTAGGGCTCAGATGGCGACGGACACTTTTCGCCAGCGGACAGAGTCCGTTCCTTTGATTTGAAGTTCACCTTCAATGGCCGCGCGCTCGCCATCAGCGCCAAGAAAGCCTTGCTGGAACCTCAGAGAATCTGTAGCAGGGATTATGAGGATCTGTGGCTCGGATTGAGGAGTGATTTCGGGCGAAACGGCTGGATCTTGAGCATATATAGGGGGAGGAAGGATTGAAGAGTCTGAGGACATTGCTGGGGAGAGGAGACAAGTGATTATTAATTACGAGTACATCCAAGGTTATCATCCGACACGCGCTAAACTCTCCAACTCACGGAACATAGAGTCATCCACCTCCTTTTGTAGCATGATCCCCCATACAACCTCCTCTTGAAAACCGCTCAAAGATCCCGTCCCTTTCTCTACGTAGTCCTCGCCCACTTCCCCGTAGCCGACTCCGAACGAGAGCGTAACACTCCCCGTATTTTGTGTCGTATCAAACGCGTCCTCGCCCCCGTCTACCACTTTCAACGTCTCCACAGCTCGCTTTGCGCAGACGGAGAACCACATCCGCAGCTCTTGAGGGACGTTCATCGTGAACTTCTTCACTAATCGGAGCATGAGCTTGGTGAAACCCAACCGATGGTCTTTTTTGAGCTGCTCCTTCATAGATGGCGGTGCAAGGAACGCGATAGCATAAAGCCCCATGATGACTTTCTCGATGTAGCTAAGCCATGGCTCTCGCTTTGCGATTTTGAAGTCGTCATCAACAACCGGAAGGCGATGCATAAGCGCCTCGAATATCTGTCGTAACCATGATTGCGGCACAGCTTTTGCTATCACCTGCCGGTTAGCATCGGGCTGACCGAAGCGACCGAGTACCTCCAACGCGGCGTCGACTAAGGCAGGGGGTTTTGCATTGGCATTGGTGCCAGTGAGGACAAATAACTCTGAGGGGTTGATGGCTTCCGACGGGTCGACTAGGAAGGATGCTGTGAGCATGAACGCACGCCTCGCCACCTGCAAGGCGGCGGGTGAGGGCGTGCTCGCGAGCACCATGGAAGGGGCAAGCCGCACGGATCCAGATAAGTTGATTAAAAGGTAGAGAACATCTCTCCGAACAGCAACGAGGTCGCGAAGTGTGAGGGCACTGGATGCTGCCTGAGGCGTGCCATCTGGACCCAGCTTGACGCCGCAAACTCGTAACATGGCAGCTAGGAGGCGTTCATGATTCGCAAGGTATTCGTGGTTGTCCGGAATCACGGAAAGGTTACGCATTATATTCACGACGGCAAGGACGACATCACCAGGGCGTTGTTTCGGTCCCAGAGTAGCGTAATCCTTCATGCCTTGCACCTTTTCTAGGCCTGCAAACGGTTGGCTCCCGTTCTCTAGAATGGTATCGACCAACTGCTTATTGGTAACGATTGAAGTTTCGGCGAATGCATCGTCCTGCTCTTCCTCTTTGAAGCTAACCTCTAGTAACAAATCCAAAGCTTCGTCCATAAGCTCGGGACAGTTTGCGATGGGGAAGCCGCTTGTCCCTTGTCCACGCATGATGGAGAGAAGTGTGAACGTCGTAATTGCATAACCCATTTCGGTGGAAATCCGTGAGCGTAAACTCATAGTGAGTGCGTCGATGTCAATGTTTCCCCATTCACTGATGTCGCGCAAAGGGTGTCTAGATGTCAGGCGTTGGTGCTCCTCGGTGATGGCACGCAAGTCTCGGCCTCCAATCGTGTCCACCTCGCGAACAAGGGGAAGGTATTCCACCTTTCGACGGTGTGGTGCATCAGATTGCTGATGTTGCTGAGAAGCAGAAGTAGCTGCCGTCGTCGATGACTCCCCGGTCGGGGGCGCAGAAGTACGATCGACGTTAGACTGACGGGCACACAATTCTCTGTGTTAGTAAGTGTCACTTTCGATGGTACACAACTAACCAAGATTGTATCGGGAGAATCAACTGTTGTCGTAAAGAAATAAATAGTGATAACAATTCACACACAAATCCACATACCAGTTCTTTGACGGGCTCGCTTCATATCCACCGTCTCTGGTGCTCCCTTTCTTTTCCGGTTTTCTGTGTCACTGTCGAACGAAGGTCCCCCTTCTTGCGCCTGCCCATGAAGCTGAACGCCATCTGGGGACGATGTCTGAAATGGTTGAGATATGCTTGGCCCCATTCCTGACATCATTTCAGGGGACTGAAGCGAGGATCCAGTCGGTGGGAGCATGTTCAAACCAACGATCGGTTGTCTCTGCGCTTGCGAAGACGGAAAGGGATGGTGGGGTGGCAGCGATGAATTCCCATCCACGTGGGTAATCGCCGGAGGTATCACCCCTTGTGCATTTAAATCCGCACCAGACATTTGTCCAACCATACCTTGTTGGGGCTGTCCGACTTGTCCCTGTGCGTTGATCATAGGTCGCTGCTGTTGCGCATTTTTGCGACTCCACTCCTCGAACGGTAGTAGGATGGCCTTGTAATAATGACCCAGAACCTGTGCTACGGGGGTTGGGCCCCCATTCCCGGGATAAGTCTCAGGTAGATCGAAGACCTGCAGGATAGACGACCAAAGCCGCTCTTGTGACAACTTGTTTGGTTTTTAGTTCAAAAATTCTAAGCGAACACAATGATACTCACTTTAGCAAAACCACCACCGGTGTTCACAGCCGCCCATAATTTAAACAAGTCAACAGGCTTCCCTGCTAACATGACAGAGCCCGGCTCGGTTGGTGATGATTCCAATGATTTCCATTTGGATTGAGTAGGGTCAAAACCCGGAGGGTATGGGATACCTGTGAGGGCAGGAGGGAGGGGATCTTTGCGGGCCAAGTGGAAGTTAGCAAGGGTGCCTAGGAACTGTCTTTGCTTGTTCTTATGTTGGGGATTTAGCTGCTGCTGACTCTGGCGGATAGGCAGCTGTCCCGCGGAGGGCATGAAAGGGTCGGATGATGAGGGACTAAAATTAGCGGGTTGTTGATTTGGAACGGACTGTTGGTGGGCTAAAGATTGTCCTTGGAGTGACAAGCGGCCCTTGTGGCGACAAGGCAGAAAGGGGATCGTGACCGGGTGCAGGGGACGGCGATTGTTGTTGGTGCAATCCTCCTCCGAGAAAAGAGGCCGATGTTGGACCGCCAGGGAGAGGGGAAGGGCGAGTCGTTTGGGCTCTTCGAGCAAGGCCAGCTGCATTGAGGGCAGCGAATTGCTTCGCAGCTGCGGGATTCATGTTAGCATTATTGAAGAACCCGGGAGGGATGTCCGTTGTGCTTGAACCGGGATTAGGAGAAGCAGGTAGGTGATTGAAGCCGGGAGGAAAGGATTGGTTGGGGCGAGCAGCATTCTGTTGTTGCTGTTGACTAGGAGAGGATAACTGAATGAACGAGAACGAAGGGGATTGAGACTCACAGCATGCTCATGAGTTGTTGCGGTGATGTGCCTTGGTCCAGTAATCGTTGTATCTGTTCGCTGTCGAGCCAGTGGCCAGTGGGTGAATTAGACATACAAGCGTCACTTGGTCACCAGAAATGTTTCAATGTCTCCTACGCTCACCAACAACATAATTGACGATATATTCGCCCTCAAAAAACAAAAGAAAAGGAAAATCAACCATTCTCAATCACAACCCATCGAACCGAAACCCCCAGCACCCGAAATTGTTCATGATCCCTCGTCTCAGTCATCCAGTTCGTCCACATCCAGGCGCACCTCACACGAGCGTCCAGCATCCTCTAGGTCTAGTAAAAAGCGGAAACTAGTCGAGAAACTCAACCAAGATAAATTCAACGACTCACGAGGCACAGGCCCCCGTGAGCATCCTACCCCTTCATGAACATCGCAGACCTCAACCCTCCTTACAGGTCGTAAAACCGAAGAGGGTTTCTCAATATTCAAGGAAGATGAACTTGGTATCAACGTAGAAGCTGGGGGTGAGTCTAATCACCTTGGCTTGCGAATTAACTTATATCACTACAGGGACCCCATTATGTCCCTTCGATTGTAATTGCTGTGAGCGTCCTTCCTCTTCCTCTGTAAGCTATCTGATGCTCGGATGTAAGGCTTTTGAAAAACACGCACTTCTTCTCAGAGCCTGAGTGATGCTGAGTTGTGACACTCTACCAAGCCAAGCCATTGGGATAGATCTTTCCGGCTCTATCGAAGCCTCTAGACCGCTACAAAGCCACGGTCATCGGAGGTCAATGTGTAGCCAACAAGTATTCGCAAGCCCCCATTTGCCTGTTCTTCCACATATTTTCGTCCGGACAGAATCTCCATTTTCCGTGGCACGGCCATGGGGGCACAAACCGTTTTTTCATTGATAGTGTTTACTTTCGGTCCTTCATTGGATGTATGTTGTCCCTTTGTACACTGTACCATCTGTATTCCTGTAAGAATGTGCCTGCTACAAATCGTTGCTTGATGCAAATTCTCGAGTCAAGCCCAGCGCGCTGTCCGTTTAGGATTTTACGGCATCTAGCTGAGCACGCGTGCTCGTCTCAGGCGACGGCAAGTCGTTACTGAAACGCTCATCGCAACCGCACTGAAAAAACATGCTCAGCTCCAGAGTGACAGCGAGACATTTGGCTCGCTACGCGAAAAGGTGGCAACATACCTCTGCTCGTCCAACTCACAACCCGGTCACACCTGACGACATTGCTCACTTCGCCCAATTCTTACCTCGGAATGCCATCCTTTCTACACTGTCCCCGGTCTCGGTTGCTCCCGCAGAAATCGAGCCGTATAACATGGACTGGATGGGGAAGTATCGCGGAAGGTCGACGACCGTCTTGCGGCCTCATACAACGGAGCAGGTCAGCAAGATATTGAAATGGTGTCACGAGCGCAGAATTGGCGTTGTCCCCCAAGGTGGAAACACCGGCCTCGTCGGCGGAAGCGTGCCCATCGAGGACGAACTCATCTTAAGTTTGGGCAACATGTCCAAAGTGCGATCGTTTGACCCCGTGTCAGGTGCGCACACACACACTCCTACCCATTGCGCGACACAATCCAAGTGGGCTCGGCATATTCTTGCTATCTAGGAGCACTCGTGGCCGATGCTGGATGCATTTTAGAGGCACTTACAGAATACATTGCCCCCCATAATCACATTATGCCCCTAGATTTAGGTGCCAAAGGCAGGTAAGCGTCTGTATGACTTTTTAATTTATTTTACCTCATGTGCGCGAATTCAACACCATCCCAGTTGTCAGATAGGCGGGAATGTTTCGACAAATGCAGGGGGACTTCGTCTCCTTCGATATGGCTCTTTGCATGGCAGTGTGCTCGGTCTCGAAGTAGTGCTCCCTGATGGTACTATCTTGGATAACCTCTCCACGTTACGAAAGGACAATACCGGTGAGTTTTTCGATGTAGCCGAATGACGTCGAACTCTCATCCCCCTCTAGGTTACGATCTCAAACAACTCTTCATTGGCGCCGAAGGCACGCTCGGCGTGGTCACTGGCGTATCTATTCTCACATCCGCCGCTCCCCAAGCGGTCAACAACGTGATCTTAGCCCTCCCGCGCTTTGAGAACGTACTTCCCCTTCTCAAATCGACTCGGCGGCATCTCTCAGAGATTCTTTCTGCCTTCGAATTCATTGATAGGACCGCGTACGAACTCGCTGTGAAACATGGTCAAGGAAAGGGCCTGACCGATGAAGAAAGCGAAGGTGCCGAGTGCTTCGTGTTGCTTGAGACCAGTGGGGGTAACAAGGAACACGACGAGGAGGTTCGTAATTCGATCATAGACAGCTGACTCTTTGATTGATGTCTTGGCTGGAAGAAACTCAACGCACTCCTCGAAACACTTCTCGAGTCTGATCCGCCTATGATCAACACTGGCGTGCTCTCTCAGTCCCCAGCCCAATTTGCCTCACTTTGGAGGCTGCGCGAAGGCGTAACGGAGGCGGTTTCTAAGGAAGGGAAAGCTTATAAGTATGATATATCGATCCCCCTTGCCTCTTTCAAGGATGTAGTAGACGCGACAAAAGAGCAGTTGCGGAAGAAGGGCTTGCTACACGAGAATGCAGTGAAACATGTGCTTGGATATGGACATGTCGGTGATGGTGAGTTCTAGTCTCAAAATTTCCGAGCCTCCGCTGACTGTATTCGTGGGAAGGTAACCTGCACCTCAATATAGTGGCAGCGGCGTATACTCAGGAAGTTGAAGCAGCTCTGGAACCGTTTGTGTATGAACTCGTCTGTGAGTGGCGGGACTAGGAAACGTTCTCGTATTTCTAGAGGCTCATAACTTTTACTAGCGTCCTATAAGGGGTCCATCTCTGCCGAGCATGGGATAGGAGCCATGAAGACCCACGCCATCCATTATTCAAAGTCTGCTGTCGCTGTGGATATGATGAAAAAGATAAAACATCTATTTGATCCCCACGGTATCATGAATCCGGGGAAAGTGCTAGAGTAGTATTTAGTGTATTTAGGGTGGTTATTAGGGTGCGTGGGCCGCGAACTCTGGATGTCATCTATCTCGTCAATTGCGTGGTGTCCTCGGTGATATGCCAGTGGTCCCGATTCCAGTCTTTTTTGTTGGCTCTGGGATTGGTGATACGCAGTCGGTTGAGCTCCTGGTCAAAGTCATCCTCGAGCTTCTTGCCGCGCTTCACAGCCCCGAGGAATGTCTCGTTCGTGTCCATTTGATCCGTAGACAATTTGCGTGATGAGGGTGGCTTAGCCGCGCCA
Source organism: Lactarius psammicola (assembly GCA_025769895.1). Classification (NCBI taxonomy): domain Eukaryota; kingdom Fungi; phylum Basidiomycota; class Agaricomycetes; order Russulales; family Russulaceae; genus Lactarius; species Lactarius psammicola. The sequence continues at coordinate 275,748 of WTXK01000012.1, read as the reverse complement.
TTCGTTCTTGTCGCCACCGCCGCGCTGCTTGCTAGTGGTCTTCGCGTTTGTGTCGGGGCGGAGTTCGGAAGTGGACCGCGTTGTGGGTCGTGGGCCGAGCCTGAGGTTATCACCTCTTTGGATTCGTCTCACGCAACTACGCCAAACGCGATCGTGGCGATCAGGCGGGCACGCGTGGTTCGGCCCATCAGCAGGTCGCGATTTGAGACTTACATCCTCCTGTGGTTCTGCCACACTCCAGCTGGGAGAACATGGAGCTAATCTCTAAGATCGATGATCTGAAGGAGGTGAACGAACATGAATGTTGAAAGCGTTATGTTTGGTTCCCGTTTCCTGAATATTTCCCACTCTTGACGACGCTGTCCCTACTGACAAGCCCATCTGAATTGTAATGATGAACTGGACGTTTGTCATTACAGTTCAGATGACCGTCGCTTCCAAACACGACACAAAGAATATTGGGTTCGAAAAGGTCTATAAGTCTCTAAATTTCTAGCCAAGCGTCAACGGTGTCAAGTATTTCTAACGGATACGGAGGACAAAACGGAGTTCCTGCGAAGGCAGGAGGTCAGAAAAGTGCGGCATAGGGTCCCATATCGGATGTTTATCCGCCTCGAATGCACGAGAATCGCACTGAGAACGAATCGTGCATAGACAAATACTAACAGCAGGCTACAACGGCGCTCATTGTGCGGCCAGTTTTAAAAGTGTAAGCTACAATAGGTGGCCTCAATAGAAACGTGTGAGGGTCAATGTCGTGCCACGGATCTTGCCCGGCTCGACTGACCTTATCCTCACTTTTCAGAACAGTCGTACACGATTTGAGGCGTTCCAGTCGCCGGCTCGCCCCCGTGTGACACCACGTCAGAGCTGCTCTCTAAGAACCCCCCTACGTCCCCGACGATAATTTGTGAATCCTGCGATGTGAATCTTATAGATATTGGGGGTTCAAAGGCTCCGGGTTCAGGCAAAGGCAGGACGTTGGCGGTGCTTAGTCGCGTCATGACGAGGAGCACGATGGTCATGGGGTAGATTCCCTGATGGAGAGCTGACACTTAGCCTGGCACGACATGATAGAAGGAAGCCTTACGACAACTTGGACGATAGCTGCATCCAAGAAACGAACACCGTCCCAGTGAGTAAACGATAATATCATATACGCTACCTGCCGTGGAGAGCCTCAGGTCAGTTAACGTACAACATAACCAAAAGTAAATAAAAACATACCCAAATGCACAGATAAAGTGCCCCAGACTCGACCATGAAAATAAGAATTTTCTCTGCTGTGGATGTAACAGTTCCTTTGCCAAGCAAAGATCGTACATACTGCCTGTGCTGCCTGCGGGACGCAGCGTGTCATCACAGACGACGTCAACTAGCTAAGGTGAAGAGAAAGTACCATGTTCGAATACAGATTAAGCCTGTGGCCCAGAGATTTGTGCCAACTGAGAGGCCCCAGACGGTCCATTCGAGGTAATGGCTTACGCCTCCATCTCGCCCGGACTCATATAAGTCATATTCAGTCTCGACGTGCACACATGCAGCGCCAGCGGTCGACAATACTGACAAATGGATGCGTCAACCGAGAGATTCACCCCGCGGTCTGCTTATGCTCACCGAATGTGCACACGAGGGAGAAGAGCGGGGGAATGAATACCGTGGATCTGCGATTCGGACCCCACAACACCCAAGCTCGCCACACAACAATACCACCGCATAGGATGTACTGCGCCGCAATAAGCATTGGTCGCAAGTGAAGTCTCAAGAGGTGACGTACATTAACCGTGGGTAGGTGTGTGAATACAAGCATTTCGAAGGGTGTCATGAAATCTTTGTCAACCTTCAAAGATTTCGCAGAAATAGCTATATTCATGGCCCAGTGTGTCGCAGAGACCGCGTACATAACCGCGGACACGGCTAGCATAGAATTTCTGACTGGGGTGGACGGGCGTTTGGACCTTGCAGTCGGGGTGAGAGTCGGGGATCGCAATTAGAACGCAGACGTACAGCATAAACATGCCCGAGAAGAGAAAGACAGCGGTATATACCCCTATTCTCTGGCTCAGCTATGCGGAATGGATCAAGAACATAGTCGCACCGAAAAAGAAAGTCTCGCATAGGCAGGCCCCGATTAGGATGAGGAGGTGGCCCATAGTGCGACAGGGCTAAGAAGATCAGTGGCAGTGAGATGCCAGTGAGGAACGTGGTTGACCAGGAGAGCTCTTGCGCTCCGGTGTGTGTCAACGAGACATTATATGACACGGAAATGAAATGAGCGAGGAACAGCCAACAAGCACCCATACGTCCCCATTAGGTGGTGCTATCGACTAAGGCCCTCTGCCCTAGGTCGAGTGCCTGGTTTGACCAGACGCAATCAGTGGAATGGACGTTGCTATCGGGAATACAAGATCGGGCCAATTGCCAGGGCCCGCGCTTCTCAATGAGGATCAGATATCGATAGACAGTGTATTTTGCGGACGTCACGCATGAGATAAGATATTGCAATTAACGCACTTACATGTAAGTACGGACCTGTCAACCGTACAGTGGATACCTGGATACAGCAACTCGGACCCCGATGAGTAACAAGGGCAACGAAAGAAATTTGAGCTGAACTTCACAACGTGTCATTCCATGAAATGTACTTCGTGGTCATGAATTACCAGATGGAAAATGAAGGAAGAACCCGATTGAACATCACCGGACAGTGCGATGTCAGTGATTCGGGAGGATCTAACACGTCCAGGGCGCACCGGACGTATCGGCGTACGGCAGGTGCCGACTTAAAACGATACGGTCTCTCCCAGTGCGAGAACCAGGAAAATATCTGATCAAAGACTTGCTTTTTCACACTATTTTTTGAGAAGTTCAGGAGGATCGAGTACAAGCTCCAAGGTCAGGACCCATGTTCTAGATGGGACGCCAAGCTGAATCATAAATAAGAGGAGTGGATAGTTGCCCCCAATGCGTTGCGAGGGCTTTCTTAGCTTTAACGTCCTCGAACATTCCCACAGGGTCAGCAGGGAGCCATGCAGTTTCGACCACATAGCGCGCGGGCTATATGCACGACGGCGTGAACTGCATGAAACTTTGAAGGAAATTGTGACGCGTACCTAATAGGCGACAATGCGACGTCAACACCGCCGAAGCGTTCCCTTACCTGGGCAAATGCGGGGCAAACGGGAACCTTATCTTCGTCTTCCCCGTCGTGCACGGTACCCGGTATCACCGGCGAAATACACATTCTGATGCGAGTGGAGATTGTCCACGACCCACGCTGCCCAGAGCGCCTGCCATTGACCGAACGCCGTGCGTCCGGAGACATGTCGCGACGATGTGCAGGACTGTTGCACTTCCACAATTATGGCGGGGCCACCGGCCTTGGAGGGGAGAGCAACGCGCAAGAGACGTTCGTCTCACCAGTCGAGCTCGTGGATACGAGAGGAGGATGCGCAGAGGGCTCCAGAAAGGCAGGCCACATTGTTCAGCCCGACAAATATGTGAGCCGAGGACGAAGAATTGGCGAGGAGCGCACGAAGTGTTGGAACGTCGGCACTAGGCAAACGAAGGAGTCAGAGGGTCGTTAAAGCGTCGAATTGGAGGGAGTATATGCACTGGTCATAATGATTACGACGATCGAACGTCAGAATTTTTATGGCCAAAGTAGGACTAGTAGCATACCGAAAGCACGATGGCGTCGACGGCGGGGACGTCTTCAACTTTGCAAGGCGCATATAAGGACGAATTAGAACTGGTGTCGTTCCGTCCATAGCGCCATACCGATGAAGCGCGCAGGTCCGAACTGTCGAGATGGAGAACAGCGCTTTTTTGAAATACAGGATCAAAAATAATGTGGACCCCACGCACTGTGCCAGGGACTGTAGGCAACTCGACGAAATAACGCGCATGACTGTCATGACATACTCCTCGGATTACCCTCGGCGACTTCGGGTGGTGTAGACCGCCTACCTTAACCAGGTACTGTAGCTTTCGCGCTACCCTCGTTCCCACGTTGCGCGCCCCACGTAGGAATTTAATTTGGTATCAACGACCTGATGTGCGAGGGTTCGGAGCCGAGACTGCGAGAAAGAACCAGATGACGTACACGAGCCGTAAGGACGTTGCCATAACTTACATAACTCGAGGGGCAATTGAAATCTGGGTGGGAACGGTCATGGCAGACAGGAGGGACAGGAACCCCACTATACCTGAATGAAGGTCAGGGATGGTCTTGCTATTATTTAAATGCATTTAAATGGTGACCAGGGCGCACGCCATCTGCGGCGGAAATTTTGGAGATTTCGTGACCTTGATGCGTGGTGCAAGTGTCACAATTGCCAAGGGTTGGAAAGGTCGATACCCAAGGCCGCTTGTCAGGCTGTTCAGTTTTGATCGTGTTTCGGGTTAACACGAGCGCCAATTTGTCAATGTTGGCCGCCCACACACATGGCGCCGGCTGGCAAGTGTTTATCAAGGCAACCAGGCCCATTTATTCTTCATCCTGTTGCTTGCGCTAGAGCTTTGTTAGACCCCTACTGTAGCCAGAAGGGATTGAGCTAAGCGACTATCCAACTACAATGAGACTTGCATCGCTCGTTGAATCCCGAACGAATTGGACATAGCTTTGGCCACACAGCGTTAAAACCGAAGCTAAGTTACAATAGGCGGATATGCCAGGAGCGCTCGCTTATGGCCTAGAAGAGAAATGTCTCTCCAAGTGCAGGAATGAGGATTTCATCTGAACCAACAACCGCTTTCTCACACATATTCCTAAGAAGTGTGGGGGGGTTCGAGGACGGGTTCTGTAGTTAAGACCCAAGTTCTGAAATCGCGTTTAGCCGAGGCGCAGATGGAGAAGTGTCTGTGACTTACCCCCAATGCATGGCAAGAGCGTCCGCGGGGGAGGCACGCCTGTTCGACAGGATGGCGGTACGACAACAAGTAGGACAGACCATCAGTATACGCAGTGGACGGGATAAAAGCGATCCCTGGTGTGCACGCACCCAGTGGGCAACAATGTCAAGTCGAAGCCACCAAAGCGTTCGCCAGCTTCGGCGAAGGCAGAGCAAACAGGAACCTTATCTTCGTCTTCACCGTCGCACACAGTACGCTATCCAATATCACCGGCAAAATACACGTTCTTGTGTGAGCGAAGATCATCCATGGGCCCATGCTGCCCAGAGCGCATGCCATCGATCAGACATCGTACGGCCCGAGACATGTTGCGACGGTGTGCAGGACAGTCGACAGTCGCACTTCTGCATCTATGGCAGCGCCGTTGGCGTGCTTTGAAGGAAAAGCAGCGCGCAAGAGACGTCCATCCCAATAATCGAGCTCGTGAAAGTGAGAGTGCGCAGTGCGCAGCGCCTTGGAAAGGTAGTTCGCATTATTCAGAGCTACAAAAATATGCGCAGAGGATGAAGGATTTGTAGGTAAAGCACAAAGTGTTGATATGTCGGTACTGGTCAAGAGGTCGTGAGTGTTTCGTTGGAATGTACTGGTCATAATGACTGTACTAACAAAAGAACTAGCGATTGATGGCCCGTACGTAAGTCATTCGAAGATGTTGACGTACAGAAAGCACGATGGCATCGATTGCGGAAATCTCTTCAACTTTTCAAGGGACATCTGGAGAAATGTGGAGTGAGGCGACGAATATGGGGATGTCTGCAAGGACCCTACCAGTGTAGCGCGCAACTCCTAGCCATTGAAACGGCGAATAGAGGTTCGAGAATACAAAATCGAAGATGACATGAACTCCACGTGCCACGCCAGGAGGGGTGGAGAGCTCGACAAGGTAGCACGCATGGCTAGAAGACCGCTGATTGGGGAAGGCATCTGATGGTGCCGTACGCTAACCAGGTGGCCTTGGCACTATCCTCGTTTCCACTCTCGGTGCCTCATGTAAGAGATTGTGCCGGGATAGAGGATTTGGCATCCGAGGTATATCGGGTGATCGCAGCGACAAAGAACTGGGTGAACTCTAAGACCTTGGTGAAGTGGCCAATGTTCTGAGTGAAGCTACGCACGGACATCCAATCAGAGTACGTCTGGAGCCTACCAGGGGCGTATAAATTTTGGGAATCTAGGACCTAAACGACGGCAAAGGATTCGTAAATCGGGTCTTGCTATCGTTCATGTGATGACCTAGATGGGCGTCATCAACATACCCAGATGGAAACCTCCTCGGGGGCTCTGTTGCCTCGATGGGCGGTGGGGAATTCGGTGACATAGAAACGACGAGACGGTGCAAAGGTGGTGGACTATCGAAAAGGTCGCATAATTAGATCCGAGGTGTTAAGAAGACGTGTTTCATTCTTGGCAGGGGCAGACAATAAGCAAAGGGACAGAACGTGGGATGAGCAGCGGAGTATATATATCACACAGGAACAGCAGCAGAGTGCGGTATCTTCTGTCCGCTCCAGCGCGCTAGTCGTGCAGGGACGGACAGACTCCGAAAAGGCAAAGAAAAGTCCGGGCCAAGAGTGAAATTCAGAAAGAAATTCAAGGCGGCTGGGAGGTCAAAGTCACATGGACATTTACAACGCGAACGTCAAAAGCAGGAGAGACCACCATTGTGTCACGATTTTCAAAAGTCTTGATGTGATGTGAGTAAATGCAAGCTGTTGACCTGGCGGAAGCAAAGTCAAATCTGCTTAGTCACAAAAGTATGTCGTGTGGCTGCACCTAACCTTATCCTAGCTCCGACACTACCCCCAACCCCATTACGAGTCTTACTTCTGTTGCCCCCCCGTCTGGCTAAATGGTACGGCACTGTCCTCATTTCCTTCGTCTACATTTGTATTTGATCGCCGTTAGCCTGTGTTCCAAGACAGCAATGGTATAGCCGTCAAGTTCTTCATACAAAAGGACCTTCCGACTGAGTTGCAGGCGGAGCTTTGCGAGACCATCACAGTGAGGAACACCCGTGTCGTTTCGCTCCTCTCGACATACTCAATCGAGATCACCCTACAGGCTCTCGGTGGGCGTGTCGAGGCCAAGGTTCCGCGGCAGGGTTTTGTATTGATTCGGCCCCACACTAACGAGGGGGAGCGCCTCGTCCTCTGTTGGGACAGCCCGGATCGGCCAGATAGGCACTTTGTTCCATATACTTACGTAGAGGCGTGCAAGATCGCTGGAATGCTGTTGAAGCAAATTTTCGTGGAGAATGGAGAGGCCATCAAGTTTCACATTGATTCAAGCATCGCTAACATAAACGCCCGCGCGGCACTCAGTGCAAGGATCATGGTCAGTCGCTCCGCTGTGTACGTAATCGGACCCTGTTGATCAGCTGATTTGTAGCATTCTGGAGGCGATCCCAGCGCATCTGCTCAAACGGCCCGTGTGATTCTCGCAGACCCCAACACTGAAATATTCCAGCATCTAGTAAAGAACTATCAAGGTGTTCCAGGAAAATACGTCGAATCGTATTTATGGGTCAAAAAATGTGTTGAAAAAGGAACGGTGGTATATACACCTCTCGTGTATAAAAACCCTGGTGGTAGACGCCCGGGAGAAGAGTACGTTGCATATTTTAATTTTAAAACTCAAAACTCACTCAGTTCGTAGGAGGACTCAATTCACAGAAGAAGATGAAGAGCGCCTTTGCAATTGGATCGCCGCTAAAATTCCTTACAAGGAGACCGGTGGTAGGACAGGCAACAGACTCTATCAGCAACTCTGCGACATGGTATGTCGCATCTTCCTGTTTCCCATTTCTTGCTCTGAGAGCGATGCAGGCAAATGACCCGGAATATAGCTGGGTCACACGACATACATGGCAATCTTGGCGCGAGCGCTACAAGAAGAATTCGCAGCGTCTGGACACATTGATTCAGGCCATCGTCGAACAAAAAAAGCCTTCCTTGGGTGAAAAGGGCCAGTACGGTTACGTGCGCAAACCTGAAGAAAAACCAAAGAGAAGTAGGAGGCGAAAGGACGACGGTTTGGGCGCAGGTCCATCCAATGACGATGATTTTCTCCAAGCTGGACCACCGCATCCGATGGCTATGGCGATGCACGTTTCACTGTCTGCCCAGGATGGGCACCCTCATCCCGGGATACCAGTGCCTCCAGTGCCGGTCGACATATATCAACATCCCTCGACTCATCCACACCTACACGGTGTCTCACATCATATAAACCGAATCTCAACTCCAGCGAGCAGCTCCATGGGTTTAGGCGTTATTCAAGATGGCGTAGTGGTCGTGCGGGAAAGTCCCGCTGAGGAAGAGATGGAGGACGAGGAAGGGGAATGGGAGGTCAGAGTGGGCAACGACCCGCCACCCTTGTGGGGAAAACGCAAAGCTGGCGAGGACCCGAAAGAAAACGGCAAAAGGGCCAAGGTGGGGTGAGTGTCCCCTACGTGTGTTAGCGCAATATCAATCACTGATCGAGAGTCGTAGCGAGCAAACGAGCAGTCACCCGGCTTCTGGAGTTATACAGCAAGATGGACCGATTCTTCACGTTGTTGACCAAAGTATCTTAGATATCGCGCGCGAGTTCCGTTTCACCGTTGAGGAGGTCCAGGAGCACTATGATCGTTGCGGCGCTATGGAGCGGACGAGAGCACGCTTCAAGAAGATGCGCGATACGTTGTCAGCCTTGGCAGATGATTCGGATCATGCTGCGTAATGTCTCTGTATCCCTTGCCGTGTATTATTGTGTACCTTCTGCCGTCTTGATTTATTTTCACCATTTACATGCAAGATTATCACAACAGATTAGCAAGTGTCCGTCCGAAGGAAAGAGTGGTGCCCGCCAAGTCGACGACGAACCGAGTTACTCCAAATCCGTGAGTAACTTATGGCCCGCAGCTCGGGCAGGCGCAGGTGGCGTACTGAAGGGCTTTCGTCGCCTTGAGCCAAAAACGGTCTCAGTAACGTAATGCAAAGTGACGAAACGATGCACCTTTCTCCTGCAGCCGCAGATGGGAACGAGCTAAACATGTCCGGGTGCTTGGGTGCTGGAGTCTCGCTGCAATATGCTCTCAGCAACAGTCATCGTACGTAGGCCGGCGAGGACATACGAAAAGTAGGGATGTTGCAGTGCTTCCTCTGCAGATATCCTCCTCTCAGGATCATACGTCAATAAAGACGACAGCAAGTCAATTCCGGCTACTGTCAGGAATGGGAACTTCTGGCGGAATTGATGGGGCTGGGGAGATGGTAAGGTAATAGACTTCGCTAATGGGAGGCTCGAGTATTCGGGCCATGAGTCGTTTGTTGGCGAGCCCAAGAGTTTGAAAATCATGGAAAGCAGCTCAATTTCAGCTTTGGCCTGGAAGAGCGGCTCCTTCAACATAAGCTCGGCAAATATACACCCAACAGACCACATGTCAACAGCCGTTGAGTAGGTTCTTGCCCCTAACAGGATTTCAGGGGCCCTGTGTTTTAGATAGTGTGAGAAGTGAATGAAGTCCCCAACAGAGGACTCACTCACCTATACCAAAGTGTGACGACGAGCTGCGTCATCCCTCCGACACCCACAGGGTCTCCGTATCGTCTCGCAAGGCCAAAGTCGGCAACCTTGATTGTGCCACGATTGTTCATCAAGAGGTTGCTTGTTTTCAAGTCGCGGTGCAAAATCCAGTTGGAATGGCAGTGAGAAACGGCGGACAAAAGCTGGAGCATGAGTGTTTTGATTTCAGATTGCAAGAAAGGGGAGGGCATGAGGGTAAGGAGGGTCTTTAGGTCGTGCTCGATGAAGTCCATTACGATAAAGACTCTGCACAGAACTGGCTAAAATCAACCTGAAACGTTGGGTGATTTCACGGCGCGTACTGGGTGAGCGTCTCGCCGACGACTACTTCGCGGATGCCAACGACGTTGTCGTGTCGGCATGACATAAGGGCGTTTATTTCGCGGAGGGCGGTGATAGGGAATCCGTGCTTCTCCTCGTCGAGCTTAAGCTTCTTCAAGGCGACGATATCGCCTGTTTGCTTTTCTCTGGCGCGAAAAACGACACCATAAGAACCTTCTTCTATCGAGTTGAGTCTTTCGTAAGAGTAGACGGAGCGAGAAGACGTGAGGGGAGGATGATAAGTTCTTGGAGGGACAAATATGCTTGGGACGGGTCTCTTTGACGAAGGGTTACAAGAGGGAGAAACGTCATCATCTATTTGCCGGCGTTTTAAAGGGGGTTGAGGTGGGTTGTCCTCCCATTTTGACCTCTTACGAAGAGTAGCTGTGGCCTGCGGCGATGCCATTGGCAGACAGAAGCAGAGAATTAGACGGTCCGGTGACCCGGCAAGTGAGCTCGATTCATTCGCAGCAGTTTTGCGGCATGCTGCGTCGTTTGCTTTCTCCAACTCACACCAGCATGCGATCGTCTGGGGACATGTTCACCTTCCAGCCCACCTTCACTCAAGGTCTCATCCTGGGCCAGTTTTCCATCCTCGCACTTTTAGCCATCATCCTCAAATATTTATTCTTGGACACTGAACGCTCTCAAAAAGTACCCGTCTATGCAGACCCCGCCCCCCCGGTAATACAACCTTCCATCCTCTCTGCACACGTGGGAGAGAATTCAGCCCGAGCAGAGTCTGAGCCAACAGAGTGGCTCAATACTCTCCTCCACCAGGTATGTGCGTGTCTATCCCCGCGCTCCTGCGGCCGCTCCTCCGTATGTTGAAACACCGCGTATGCTTCAGGTTGCCAGTGTGTATCGCTCGAAATTGAGGGATGACCTCCAGGGAATTGAAGGCGACGAAATCGTACGCCAACGCGTCGAAGATTTCGTTAATCGAATGAGACCTTCCGGAATCCTGGTCAGCACTTCCTCCAAGTCACGATATTAGTCGAATTCTTGGGACGTCATAAGGACAGGATACAGGTGCATTCTGTGCACCTCGGTGTTTCCGCACCTCAACTTTCAAATGCACGTTCTGTTCCTGTTGCGGGCCCAGGCCCACTTGAGCGCGTACGCTCTTCCTCACCCCTGATCGTGTGATGACTCACTTTGTGTGCAGAACGAGTTTGATATGGTGTACAAGGACGATCTCTCCATCTCCTTATCAACCGCATATCTTTTCAATTACCCCACGATCGGGTTCGCCCGCTTGCCTGTCTCACTCACGATTTCTCTGTCCGTGTTTTCATGTTGTGTGAGTTTTCCTGATGTTCTCCTTGTGAGCTGCCCTTATTCTAGCCGAGCAGGCGGTTATCACCCCCCCTTCACCGTCTTCTCCTGCGCCTGCGCTCACTCTCACAGTGCTTCCAAACTTCACGTTAGAGTTGCAGTCGAGATCCCTCTTAGGAAGCCGTGCGAAATTAGCAGACGTCCCTAAACTCCATGAACTGATAGATAGTCAAATCCGACGCGCCATTGGTAGGTGGGGGAATCTGAGAATCGCACTGCCGGGCCTCTCCCCATTAGAAGCTCAGACATAGGTAGTTTGTCTTGATACGAAAATTACGTAACGTGTAATAAGAATGGGAACTGCCCTTTGGTCGTAGTCGTAACCCTCAATGGCTTCACTAACGTCTAACATCGTTTTTGACGACATCTTTGTTATCAAGAAAATTAACCCAGACGGCAAAAAATTCGACAGGGGTATGTCTAAGATATACGTATCTCCCACTTGCACCCACCAGGGACCTTACAGTTTCCCGACTCCATGCTGTGTCAAAGAATTACTCCATGGAATTGACGTTAGACTATAACTCTGAGATATTCCCTCTCAATGTCGGCCAAGACGTCGCCCTAGCTCTGGCTAGCTCTCTAGCGCGTGGTCCCGCAGGCTCCCAAGAGGGTGGTGAAGAGGAGGATAGGGACCGTGATGTTTGGAGACCTGACGCTAAAGGGAGGCGAGGGCTGGAAGATGACTACGGCTATGTCATGTATGGGAGGGTATATCGCTTCGACCCTGGAACTGGGGAGGTCGTGTATGTCCTTTCCACTTTCACCCGCAATTTGCTAGACACACCGCTTGCTTCTTCAGGACGGCGTACGCATCGTTTGGCGGCATGCTCATGTCTCTGACTGGATCATTCCGCCATATGACAAATATCGTACTAGGAGATCCGGTTTTTCTCTTGATGCGAAAGTAGTATGGTCTAACATGTTCTAGCACCGCTACAGGTATCATAATTTGCATATAAAAAAACAGCTAAGCCCAGAGCATGTGTAATTAACGAGCTAGACGCCATGCTTTCACTTGAAAGCAATGTATCCACTGTTACACTTCCTCCTCTGGATCTCCAATACCACTCTGAAGAATTGCAAACGTCGTTTCTGACTCTGGTAGACAAGGCGAGTCATAAATTCTGCAAATTCGGGTATTTGCGCGGCCCTTCTTGAGCTGCAGGCTAGTACGAAACAGAGTGAGCACCATCATCATCTGACATTGCGGAAAGAGGTTAGCGCACCGTGTGGTAGAAGCATGTGCCAAGATATTTCCTCCGATTGGCTTCTTCTCGTTGGATGCGTATGGCCCAGCGCCGGCGTCTGGGCTTGACATAACTTGATTCGAAAATACAACAGCAATGCCAAACTGGAACGCGATATGAGGGGGAGGTTGTTGTGGCCTTAGGTTGTCTTACGAACCTCATCAGCTAGTCTTTGTAAAGTCCGAAGGAATTTGGAAAGATGCGCTTGTCGAGCCGCAAGCTCCCCGCGACCGATGTAGTCACTACGGAATAGCGCCGTCGCTGAGTCTACGATCAACAAGCAGAACCTTAACCGCCCGTGTGAACCCCATTCGCGCCATCGAGGACAATCCATACGGACCTAGACTCGGACATCAGAGCACTGGCGGCTGTGAGGAGTTGATACTGATGGTCTGCGTTGTATGCTCTTGCATATGCGACGTTATCGAGAACTTCTTCTCCGTTCAGACCGTAACGTTCGGCAACAGCGAGCAGACGGACAGGGCGGAAGGTGCCTTCTGTGTCAATATACAAACATTTTCCTTCCCCTCCACCCATGTCGACGGGTAACTGACAAGTAACGGCGAGAGTGTGGCATAGCTGAGATTTTCCTGTCCTGAACTCTCCAAAGAGCTCTGTGATAGAACCTGTCTCCATGCCACCTGTGTGCTAGAGTATCACAAAAAAAAAAACACCACAAACACGAGATTTTGCGCCTACCTCCTAGTAGAGTGTCAAGATTCTTGGAACCCGTCGTGATATGGACGAGTTCGGATCTCCGTGCATGTACCTCAGTGGCACTTTGGAATCCCAGCGGAACAATCTTTTGTGCTGCGGGTCCGTGAGCGTGAATAGGGTGTGGTATTGACCAACACTCACCTTCTGCAAGAATTTTTTCCGCCTTCTGCTCTGATATACCCTTGATACTTATGAGGTTCTTCTTGGGTGTATATGCAACCGCCTCGACTGTGTGAAAGCCGGCATCAGTCAGCTTCTTGATGTCTTGGAGATGTATGCCGGCCTCCTGGAGCTTATCGACGAGCAGAGGTCCAGAAACTTGATACTCCTCCTCTTCTTCTTGCGGTGCTTGAGCTTGAGAATCTTGGGATGGAGGTGACATCGAAGACGTAAAGTAAACTGAGTCATTAACGGCAATCTCGTATCGCAATTGATCACGTGGCCGCGTTACGGATATCTAATAACTACTCTACTTGTGCTACTGATGCGACACCTGTTTTACCAAGCTGGTGCTCAAACCACTGTACAGCTTCTAAATCTAAAACTACCCGTGGCCATTTCACCAAGTCATAGACCCCTACTTGCTGTGCTGTCGTTGTGCTGACCTTGTGCAAATTTCCCGTTGACAACTTCAACCCAGTGGGGACGACGTCCTTCCCTGTGACGAACAGGGTTTTCTGGTCCCACCCTAGTTCATCTAACCTGCGGACCATGTCGGTTGTTTTTGTGCCCGGCCATTCAAGGCTCTCCACAATTCTCAAGTTGTGCTCCTTGACTCTCGCGCTAAGCGCGACGCGCATACCCATCTGAATGACTTTGCGTGGCAATTTAGTAGCGAAGTCTCTGGGCTTGGGGCCAAAGGCAACACCACCACCAACCAGCATGGGGCTCTGGCCGTCGCCAAGACGCGCCTTTCCGGAGCCCTTCTGAGGCCGAATTTTCCGTCCCGAACCACGGACTTCTGCACGTGTCTTGGTATTCGCAGACCCCTGACGGAGTGAGTCAAGATGATGCACGACACATAAATGGAGAATGTCGCGTCGGATAGGGTGGGCGAATACAGTGGGGTCGAGCTCTGCCACTTGATCGGACGATTGGGTAGCATGCTTCGAGCGTATCAGGGTCGAAAGGGGGATGTAAACCGGTTGTCTGAAGGTGGGGGCTTGGAAGACGTTACTTTCGGGATGCGTGCATACTCCGAAAAAAAGCTACCTATAGCAGAACTTGACAATTTTCCAGGTGCTTGAGATGGCGGTACTACGTCACTAGCGCTCATGGCATGGCCATGGCTGCTACTTGCCACGGCTGTTGTCGCATACGTTCGAGAAATGTTGGTTCGCAGCTGCAACAAAAATGGGAGAGAGATGAATAAGAACCAACAGGGGCATTTATCAGATGGGATATCCCTCACCAGTCTAGCAGCGCCGAGCGCTGCTGAGAGCATGTTCAAAGAACGAAACTTGGAATCCTTAGCCAAATTGGGAGTCTCTGCCCGACGGAAATTACATAATCAAAGGTGAATTGCCGAGTCCAAACCAAATTGACGGTCGACGAAAGACCCTCAACGACAGTGCCAATAACGACCCCAAGGTAAGCTAAATAGCCCTTCGGCCTCTATTTCATGACGATATGCATCAATGCATACGACTTTGATTCTCGGTTATGTTCGTGTGGGGGATGGATGTCGTCTAAATATGTTGGATGACACCCTCTTATCACCAGAACTGCATTAACTGATTCTGTCGGTAGTGCTATATAGGCAGGCCCAGCTAAGATACTAGAACATGGCATCTTCTACTAAGGCCGTGCAGACTTTCGGAAAAAAGAAGGTGCGTCGTAATCGCGTGTCCTTGCCCCCTGCATGGTGACTTACCTTCCCCACTACTAGACCGCGACTGCGGTTGCCCACGCGCGTGAAGGCAAAGGTTTGATTCGTATCAATGGGTCACCCATCAACCTTGTCCAGCCGGAAATTCTTCGGTTCAAGATTTACGAGCCCGTTCTCGTCGCGGGAGAAGATTCCTTCAGCAGCATCGACGTCCGTGTGCGCGTCAAGGGAGGTGGACATACCTCGCAAATCTATGCGATCCGTCAGGCCATTTCCAAGGCTGTCGTCGCATACTACGCCAAATATGTCGACGCTTTCAGCGCGATCGAGCTGAAGAAGAAGCTCGTAGCGTACGATAGAACGCTCCTCATTGCGGACCCCCGACGGATGGAGCCAAAGAAATTCGGTGGTGCTGGTGCTCGTGCGCGCAGGCAAAAGAGGTGTGTGACTTCGATAAATTTTCCAAGATTCTTTGCCAACGAGCCCTACTCCCGTCCAGTTACCGGTGATATGCTCTTTTATTGTACCTCTGCATTGTCAAATTTTTTTCACTATCAATATGTCATGACATCGTGCAATGACTACGCCGCTATGCAATTAAGTGTATTACCGTCACAATGCTTAATGTCTATGTCCGAGAGCCTGATTATTCATAAGTGTATACATACGAACTACCACTCGTATCTCTTCGTCCTGTGCTTGTCTACTGTCCAATACTTCTCCGTTTGCATGACCTTTCTTCATACTCGTCCTCGTTGGTGGTGAACAGTCGCTTGCGCTTGTACTGATCGAAAATCGGTTCAAAAGATAGCCGTGAGCGTTCTAGTTGAGAGTGCCTGGTGAAGTCGGTCTCTACGTCCGATGAGGGGTCAAGTATGAACGGGGAATCGGAGACATCGATATTGGGAATTTGGAACAGCCCATCACGGAGCGTTACAAAGGTTCCTGTGGGTGAGTCGGGTTTCAAGGGTTCCAAGTAATCCCAGCTTCCGCGAGATGAGTCGTCGCTCGCGAGACTACTATCAGAAGACGAATCCGAGATATTGTCAATGTAGAGGCTAAATTCAGATGGGGCTTCGGATCCTGCTGATTGCGGGCGCGAAGAATAAGCCCCATTTGCAGAGTAGTTTGGCAGCGGTACGGGTAATAACGCCGCGAGTGACGTGGTCAATGACTCGGGAAGCGAAAATTCGGCTTCGAGGCGTTGAAGTGACGAGGATGGTGATTGATTCTGGAGAGTAGCATCGTCTGAGGAATAATACCGTGATACGAAAGTGTCCACCGAGGGTTGTGTCGCTGAATACGACAGGTCAGACACATCCGGTGCAAGGCACGATATGGTAATACACCCGGAATTAGGCCACAAGGTAATGTCGGAATTGGTAATATGATGGACTCTTTCTTCTGAGACTGAAACAGCATGGGGAGAATACGCCTCTGGAGACCGTTCCATGGTGGCAGTAATCGTATACGATTCTAGACGAGTTCGTTTTGAAGAAGGAACGTCTCTCGTGACGTCAAGACCGCCGTCACATTCAACGAACTTTCTCTTCCGACCCGAAGTACGAAGAAGTCCGTGAGCTTGAGTTTGGCTGTCGTCATCATCCGCCAAATCAGAGCGACCTTGTATCAGGGAGATCTCAGGACTTGGTCCAATCAAAGGCTGATTCTTCACGAAGCCACCATTGCGTAAGTCATCCACATTGGATGGCCACTCTTCCGGAATCCAGGATATGGGTTGCACTGAGATACTCGGGGAATTTGGAACATCAGAAAGAAGTGGTGGGGGGTGGAGATCTTCAAGAGTACTCGCATCCCACTGTCGGAGGGTAATCTCGGAGATAGGGAACTGATTAATGCGCACAAGTCAACGTCAATCACCAAAGTGTAGTCGTGAAGATAGGAACATACAAAGGCGCTAGAAGTGATTCCACCTGTGCCACTCGTTCGTATTGCATAGCAATGCTTCCTCGCGAGTCGATACTCAAACTCACGAGCGCCTTGGTAATCAAGGAGAAACTTGACTTGGCGCATTTCCAGTTGGAAGTCATGGGCACCGCAGCCGCTCAGCCCTATCCCCTTGACCGGCGGAAGGCACGAGGCCTGCCTAAAGTTGATAATTGTGGCCTTCCCATCACGGCCTACCTCGAATATCGATGAGAAAGCGTTTTTGAATGAAGTCAAAACGTACCAATGAGCATATGTCTTAATGCGACATCACGGTGGAGTACTCCTCGAGCATGAATCTGGGCATACGCTTCGACTATCACACGTTTTTCGTTTGTTGATAGAAATCTATCCGCCATTCGCCAAGCGTGCGGGTGCGGGGGTTCCATTGCCATATTTGCGAGGCCTTCAGAGGTGTCAAAAACGCCTATAATGTTGGGTACACAGAGCCCCTGAAGCGGCCGCAAATGGAGTGGGTGTCCGTAAAGATAGAGCTATAAAGCGAGAATGTTTGAGCTCATGAGATAAGTTTCGCGGTGAACGGAGTACTTCTTTGTGGAACCCATCCCATATTTTCCATCTGCTTGACAAAGAAGGGGTCAACACTCGCCTTAAACTTGAAACGGACACTAACATTTTTGACACTATGGCAACGGCCTGAGCTCCAAAAGTGGCCTTTCTAAGATAGCTCGTAGTGGCCCTGCCAGCTGAAGCAAAAAAAATCTGAGAAGCGGAAGCAAACTCTAGATGAGATCCTACCTCGTATCATGACACCTTTTCCGAGACATTGTAATCCTTGGCCCAGATATCTGTCGTGCGGCACATACAGGTGATCGAGACAAGGTGGGTCATCTGAATTATCCCGGTCGGACGTGATCAAGAGCTTTGATGTGGGAGTCAATGTGGAAGTTTTCGTTTTCAACGATTTCGATGACATCTGATCTTGACCTGCAAGAGCTGGTTGCACGGGGGGTGTATATGCGACGATCGAGCCGCAGCCATTGGGAATATATGGCCCGTCGTCTAAAGCTGACGGTTAACAATAGTCGGCTCGACAATAGCAAGCAAGCACTAAACTACCGGCCCGTTCGGACCGCTACATGAGGTGAACGAACGATCGACTTTCAAGTTGCTGCCCTTTGTCGGTGCTCCCTCAAACTGGACATGGCGGCTGCTTTTCCTCTCACACAGGCAAGCGAACAGTCTCCAGATATCTTCGTCGACGCTTCTGGTTTTTCAATTTCCGTTTATCTTGATGTGAATCCCGAGATTTTCGGCAGGCCTAGGTTGATTCGCTTGCTTCGTGTAAGTAATGTTTTTCTATCCACCCAATGAAGGCTCACCCGCAATCACACACTCCTAGACATCAGGTGCAGACATATGCCACAGCCCTGCTGATGCCTCTATCATTATCATCAATTCAGAGACCGAGTCTGGCCTCAAGTTTGTACACGATTGGAGTGCAGACACTCACAAAACGGTCCTAAACTATGGTTGGATTCAGGCTTGTCTTCGATCTGGCCGTGCACTCCTCGAAATAGACGATTGGGGTGGATTCCGCGTACTGCACACTGCCGACTGTATGTACAGCGAAGATGATGACGAAGTGGAAGACGACACGCCAGTTGCACTCAAGGGTGGACAGTAAGTCCAACAATACTCCCAAAGAAAGGCGGTATCACCTAACCTCTTCCAGAAGTGAAATATCTCAAAGTGCGATGCGCCGGAGATCCCCTTCGCCTGTCTCACCGATTCCAGTTGGGCGGCATGCAAAGCCCAACAGACCTAATCGACGCACATCAAACCCTCTGCCTGCAAGACCTTCGTACAAGCCAGTTCCCCCTATTGCTGTAGCCCCATCTCCAAAGTCTGTAGCAGGAACTAGTTCTCAAAGCACTCCCTCGTATCGTCAACCTGCTCCTACCTCTAGTAAACACACCCTTCCGAGTTCTGCGCCGCCCCAACAAAGCTCTATGCCGCAATCCCACATGTTTTCCCAGGGCCGATGTCATACCACCTCAGGCTCCCCTTCCAACCCAGGTACCTGGAACACCCGCACCACAGATTTTTCCTCTCGCTACGAACCACCTTGATCCACAGCAGTCTTCCACTGACCCACTGAACTTGTTACATGCATTGAATTCCGCGTATCAGTTTCAGAATGCTGCCTCTCAGACTTTGACCCAACTAGTTGAAACGATCATTGCGGTCGCGCAGAGACAAGGCATAGACACTGCAGTTATCCAGAATTATCTCGCCACATTGCCTATGTCTTCATCACTGCGTCATCCGTCCTCATCTTTGGCGTCTCAGTCCCTCCATGCGCAAGGCTCTACCTCGCACTCCTCGAGTGAAAAACCTGTTGCTTCTATTTCCGACTTACCTCCCGAGAACGTGGACAAGAGTCCCAGTAGTATACCTACCCCGCGTCGCCCTGTGCCACATGAATCACCGCCACCAGTGAAAAGGAGGAAAAAGCTCGCCGAGCCTCCTCAAGTCAAGAAGGCTACATCTCACCAACAGCAGAACTCCTCAGAAGCGGTTTCCACTCAACCCACAAAGGGTATTTTCTCTACAAAAAACGGCCAACCTATCCTGGTTTTTGTACAAGTTGACACTCGAGGGCGGCACGAGTTTGTGCATCTAGTGAAGGTCAGTCTTCGAGTATTGTGCTGCTATACGAAGTGAACATCCTGCAGAAAAACGGAGGGCAAATTACAGCAGATATTCCTAGGGCAAACTTCGTCATCTTGAATCCACGTTCTGTTTCCTATGCCGATTTACGACGAGAGGCCGAAGATTCCGGGCGGACGATAGTGCAGACCACATTTATCACGGAAAGCATCAGGGGAGGTCACCTCATGAACCCAAATGACTACTTGTTGGAAGACACCCGTGCGAAGAAGCCCGTCCGGACTGCCCGGGGGAGCCGTCGCGCCTCTCTGCGTGAAAAGCACTCACCTGAGAGTGATCATGAAGCATCTGAAGCACAAACCTCAGACACTGTCGTAGATACCGTCTCGCCCGCAGTCGCACGCGAACGCTCCATGACTCCTGAACCCCCTATGGCCGTACAATTAAAAAATGGTTACAAATTTACCCCTGCAGAGATGTCATACACTTGGATGCTACTTCGTCGCATTATAGCTAAGAACCCAGGGGCGAATAAACAGACGGTGGTCAAGACCTTATGCGAGAAGGTTGGTGTTCTGCCCAAGTGCTTCCATTTGGCCTATCTCACTTGCTCACCGTTGAAGATGCCACACCACTCCGAGGCTTCATGGATGAGCACACTGAGCCGGCACAAGGAGATGTATGAGGCTATCAGGACAGAGACGCTCCATTCTGTCTCCGCTCCTGAGGTACACCCACCGAATACACAACGACCCCAAGACGCTAGTGACGCAGAAATGAACGAGGTCGATCGAGAAGTGGATGAACTTGACGAACTTCAAGTTGGGGCGTCTTTGATACCAGCCGAAGCCGACGCCATGCACGAGGATGAGCCGCAAGCGCTCGTCAAGGAGGAAAACAAAGACGAGAATCTCTCGGACGCTTATGCGCGAGATTTCGAGGCGCTCGTTGATTTTTTGACATCCGCAGACGCTGAGGGCGGGGAGGAGGATGAGATTTTCGAACGGTTGAGGGAAAAGGTTGTGTTTATTGAAATTCTCACTAGTTGCGTGACTGATGATTTGATTCCAGCATGTTTGTGTGAGTGCCCCAAGCTGGTCTGAATTTTTGGAGCACCATGCAGCAGCCGTGACAGAAGAAGTTGAGCGGAGGTACGCAACTCAGCACTTGAGTTGATTATGGGTCCCCAGCTGGTAGATATATCCAAACATTCTCTATTTGTTACGATGCGGAGTAGGTCCATCGCATAAAGAGATCCGACCTCTCTTAGAGCATTGTTGCTTGCGCGATTGCGGGGACGCAATTGATGCGTATTGTAAATCTTTGTAAGAGAAATCCTCCGCCTCCGTCGTATCGGTCCTTAAAAGCGATACAAATTTTTGAGTAAAGAATGGGGTTACTGGGCAGAGTAAGATTGTAATAATCATTGAGGAGAGGACAACGGTGGCGATGAAGGGGTCTGCTTGAAGAAGCGTTTTCGTTTCTCCTCGTATGACAACGTCTCCTTATCTCCGCGTAGGGATTGACCAGCATAGTCGAACGTTCCCACTGCTGCTCCGATGACGGCGCAGGAAGCGACAGCAATTGGAAGCGAGCGAGCTACGGTGGGGATAATTTGAGAAGAGCATGAAAAGGTGGCACGACAACACGCACCTCTAATACCGGCCAAGAAACCAGCGGCGCAGCCACCTGCTACCCCGTTCAACGCGTCCTGCTTTTCTCGTTGGTTTGCAACGATGGACTCGGTGGCAGCGAACGTTGCACCCATCGCAGCTGTTAACGAGTAAGAGAAAGGTGTTATTTAAAGATGAAACGTTTGAGACCAACCGAAGAAACCAATAGTCCCTCCCGTCCTGGAGAGGAATCCGGTTGCACCCTTGGAGTGGGACCCCAACGCATTTTGCACGCTGCTGACGAAAGCGCCAACCAAGGCAGCCTGCATTCCGACAGTTGCAGCATACTGCAGCGTCTGCCTTGTTTCAAAGCTAGGGGCTTCCGCTGGTTGATCTGGAAGGTTTGTGGTGGACATGACGAACAGCGAAGACGGGCAAGGTTGACGAGGGAGTGGCGGCCCACACCTCCGGTCGACGTTGACATTTTGGGACAGATTGTCCCCGGCCTACGATACTGTGGCCTGGTCATGGATAACGACAGTGAACAGTTGCCCTGGTACAGGGATAGCCGACTAGTAGAACCTCCTTTCCAACTGGTCAAATGTTTCAAGGTTCGCAGAGCATACTGTACTTCACCCGCCACTGTCTTGCGACGTACTCGTTTCGTCTTAGAACCTTCGTGGCCCGCCCTACCGCTTCGTATCTCTATTCCCGTGGAACCTCAGCTCTTTGCAGTCTCTCGGGGAGTTATACTCCGATCACTTATCCAACGAATGGCCTAGATTCATACAAACCTATGCCGGACTGACGGTCATCGGTAACGCTGAGGAGCTTTACCTAGTGCCGTCAGTCTCGTCAAGCGGTAAACAAAAGAAACAGATTCGTCTCGATACAGTGAGTCAATCCCGCTTCAGTTTGTACTCAGTTGTAGCACTTAGCAGTCATGGGTAGGGGGCTGGCCCTATCACGGCTGTGGCTTGGGCTCTGAATGGAGGTTCCCCTCTAGACCCATTGCTCGTCATCGCGCTATCGAGCATACTTTGTGTGTACAGTGTCAGGCTCGGCGAACCCACCGGCTTTCTACGTGGTCATGGCGGGGTATGCATCGCCGTCTAACCCGTTTACTCTTTAAGTGACCATGACTCGGGCACAGTCGATCACCTCCATCGCTGTTCACCCCCGAGTGCCCTTCTATGTCTGCACCACTTCTTCGGATCAGACGGCGAGAATTTACGATCTCGATAGGCTTCCTGATGGCGAGGTAGCGAATCCATTTGCGAATCCATTTTGGAATCCAGGAACCGGTCCGAGCAAAGGCGGCGCACCTCACGGCCTACGACCGTCGGAGAGGACAGAATGGGGAAGGGGTCAGTGCACCACTGTCCTCGTGGGGGGCAGGAGTGGGGGCCATTTCGCGGCCGTGACCTGTGCGGCGTTCCATCCGACATTCCCCTTGATTGCAACTGGTGGGGTAGGGTCTCGATGGTCGTCGTTGTCCGAGCTGAGATGCAAATGTGCCGCGACTTTCGCAGATGGACCGAGTGGTCAAAATCTGGCGCGTACACGGATTCAAGGGGGCACTTAATCGGGAAGACAAGCCATTGTATAGCAGCACGCTCGTCCATCGGTCTTCGGTCGCATCAATAGTTTGGTATCACAGTTCTTTTTGACGGTGTAACTCATTTTCTCATGCGTTGTTAGGCTGGCCGAAGACACGCTCTTCACACATTGCACCTCTACAGCGTTTTCGAGTCACCGCGTGGTACAGCCAACAGAACAGTCGATAGAGGCTGATGACGGAAATCCCCGAGCTGGAGTGGTTTGGGTCTCCTGGCAGGATCGTCATCTTACGATGGTTGGGGCTCAATAGGTTTTTTCCGCCAGGGGAAACAAAACACCAGGATGTTCAAAGGGGATGTGTAGCCGTGAGTCGTGCGCATTGCGATCCTAGTGATGGCTGATCAAAGTCGAATCCATCTGCGTCGGAAGGACTACCAAGAAAGCTGTACGTGTAATGGTTGTTCCTAAGTGCCGCCCTTCTGATGGAGTTGGCATCATTTCTTTTAGCCTCATTCACCGTGATAGCATCCATCCCCCTCCCATATTACCCACATGCACCGCATCTTCGCGTATTTGGGGATGTCTATCATGATCATGTCATCCTTATCGCGCATGGGAGGAGCATTCGCCTGCTCAATGCTTCGGGTGTACCCCGTCTCGATGCAACACAATTTCCCACCGACAACGAACAATTTCCCACCGCCTTCGTGGCGCAAACGAGGCTTCGTGCTGAGGAGACTACGAATGCCAAATACCTCAGAGAGAACGAATGGGTAGGTAGCTTAGGCTGGACTATCGACCTTGATCCCAAATTTGCTGGTGGGGAGTCCATTCAAGCGGTCGACATGGGGCTGAACGGAGGGATGATTGTAGCCGTTGGCAGTAACGGAAGTATGTGGATCTGGATGAAAAGCATGTAGCGACGTCTCAGCCCTACAATCGATTTCGAACCCAATTACATTGTTTCAGATACCTGAGACGGGCTCCCATTTCCCTAGCCCGCCGCCCACGAAATGTAATTTACGGCCTCTCGCGTATACTCTGATTAGGCACCGTGAACAAGAATATATCGCAGTCATAAAAAAACATGAAGGAAACCATCCCGTGATATTCTGCTTGCTCCTCAATCGTGCCTTCTTCCTTCGTGATCGGAGCCTACTCACTTCGGCGTTGTCCTGCTCTTGTGCCGGGCTTTGTGAGATCCTTGCTACAAAAGCGCTAAGAATCTACGGCGATAACATGCTGGAACTCGCGCGTGTTATTACGACCAACTGGTCGGTATAAATGTACAAACAAACAAAACCCCCCCCCCGTTTTTCCTCTTGTTGCTTGGATTTGGGGAAGTTTGTGGGGCGGTGGAAACCGTCGCAGGTCAACCAGATGACTGCGAAATTGGGAGCAGATCACGCGTCGCAAAGTTTGTGGTCGTGAGTGATGGTTTGCCTGATCCAATCGTGTTCGTGGACAAGTGTACTTTAAAGGAGGGAACATGTGAGATAGCTCAGGAAAAGACACACCAGACAAAACTAATACATTGACATATAAACAACTATGGTTTGGTCAGCTACGGTGATATCAGAGGTCTTGATAGAGTGGTTGAGGTGATCTAGATTGGTGACCGTCTGTATATGAAGGGTAAACATATACGCTGGTAACGAACGTAGAGGTGATTGTTGTTGAGTTGTTTCGTCGGCAATGCACGTACGACTGCGGCAACAACTCGTCTGAGTCCTTCAAATTTGTAACCAATCTCTCATTTCACCTTCCTCATTCAATCCAATTGCTTTCGCACGTTACAATGTACCCGAATCAACGCAAGTGGCGAGCGAAGGGAAAAAAAGAATGAAGCTGCCAAATTGGATGTTCGGAAACTCTCTACTCAATGCAACCCGACTTTCCACCTCCAAGTCACTTCGCGAAATTAGTACGGTTTCACAACGCCTTGCGGTGCTGTGACGGCGATCTCCGCGGGAATAATATTTTGAGGCGCACGCCCGTAAATCTCGATTTGACCATTCGGGGCTTTAGTGGGAGTCTCTTCTGGGATAATGTCTTGACGCTTGTTGTTATCCTGCTAGAGACATCGACGTTCAGTAATCGCCGCCAAATCAAGAGCAGGGTAAACGCACCGAGTACAGCCCATCCCGCTTCATGTAAGCTGGGATAGGCTCGAACGGCGCTGGATCACGCTGGGCCACGGCATGCTGAAAAAGCTATCGGCATACAACGAAGTAACCAAGGCGATGGCGACATACCCCGAGACGAACGTTAATTGGTTCTGGCACAGGAGTGGCCACAACATTGATGATAGCAAAGACAAGCACGAAAGCGAGAGTAATAAGGCGAGATGTGGACATATTGAAAGTCGATGGCGTAGGGTTACGTATGGAAAGTAGAATAGAGAAGGCTGAAAGGTCGACCTGCGGCCTGGACGAAACGAAAGGTTCTGCAAAAAGAAAGTTAGCTCAGACTATGACACGATAATATGAAATAGTAATACTGACAAGAAGAGGGGTGAGGATGAAAGAAAGAGAGAAGGTAGGGAAAACGAAATTGTAAGGTCCTGGTGGATTTAAATACTCCTCTCCCTCCCTCGCAACGAACAACTGTTGTCGGGAGCACACGATGACGTAATCACAGGCGTCTGTTTGCCCCTCTACCATCAGAAGTTTCGGCGCCGTGCCTACAAGGCTCGCTCGCAAACATGTCGGATCCTCGCTTTCGTCATTTAAAGTCTGACCCCCGTTTTCGCAGCCTCAAAAGACACAAAAACAAGGTCGCAGTGGACAGTAGATTCAGTTCTCTATTCAAAAAACAGTCAGATATCGGTCAGAACTATTTATTTTGGTCCATTCACCACTCAAACGTCCAACACTGGCAGGGCGTGTGGACAAATATGGCCGCCAGTTGTCTGATGTCCAAGAAAATGAAAGTTTGCGTCGATTTTATAGAATTAACCCGGAAATTCCGCTCGAATTCTCTGCTGGTCCTGACTATGCTCGTGGCGAGGTGCTTCTAGAGTCTTCCGACGAGGAAGATTCAAAAGATGCCAGGCTAAGCGACGATCAGAACGAAGACGTTGTTGTTCTAGGTTGTGACACCGACGGGCTTCTCCCAGTTCCAGACGGGGAAGATACCGAAGTTAATCTTGACGAAGATGATACGGTAGACCCGATTCCGCAGACTACCCCGTACCCGGAGATCGCTCCCGAAGATGAGCAAGAAAGCTCGCGTAGGACGCGTCGTATCGCGGTTGTCGACCTGGATTGGGACTATGTCCGAGCTACACATTTGTATAAAATCTTCAGTTCTGCTATCTCCCCTGTCAAGTCGTCCTCCAAATCAGATGCAGTGTTTACTCCAGCTGTGCAGGGTAAAGTCCTTAGCGTTCGCATCTACCCAAGCAAATTTGGCTTAGAGCGTATGGGACACGAAGAGAATGGGCCCCCACTTGAGCTATTCAAGAAGAATAAAGTGACGGACTACGAAGAGGATGTGAACGAGAGGACCATCTACGAGACTGGGATTTCGGGAGAGTACGACGAAGATGCATTAAGGAGGTATCAATTAGAACGCCTGAGGTATGTTAACCGACGTCTATAGGCGCACCCTTCGAATGCATCTAAAACAGATACTATTATGCCATCGTGGAATGTGACTCCGTTCAGCTCGCCGCTCATCTCTACTCCGAGTTGCAAGGTGCTGAACTTGAACGGTCAGCAAATGTTTTGAATTTGAGCTTCGTTCCGGATGACATGACGTTCGACGAAGAATGCAGGTGATATCATCACCTTTATCTTCTGTTCTCTTCTTTAGCTAACGGAGGTGTACCTCATCGAACAGAGATCAAGGCCACCTCCGCGGACGAAAGCACAAACTACCAACCCCTTGACTTCACGACAGATGTAGGACCACGTCCTTGTAGACCCTATGTCGACGTTATAACCATAAACGCAGGCTCTCCGACACTCGAAAGTCAAGTTGACCTGGGACCAAGATGACCCAGAACGCGATCGTGCGACGCGTCGGACACTCTCCTTTAAAGACATCGAAGAGAACGATTTCCAGGCATACATCGCATCATCTTCTGACGAAGAATACGAGGGTGAAGAAAATCGATGAAGAAATCCATCGATCGCGACAAACTGCGCGCCCTTCTACTTGAAGGTGGCAGCCATGACCTGCCGGAAGGCTGGGCTGGCAGCAAGCCCGGCGACTTAAGCGAGGACGGTGGTGACGTAGACGTGGAGGTTACATTTCGTCCCGCTCTGACAGGCGGAAAGGATGAAGACGAAACAACGCTTGGGAGGTACCAGCGCAAATTGCGAGAGAAGCGGAAGAATCGTAGAAAGGATCTGCAGGAAAGAATTGAAGGCGAACCGTCTACGGACGACTTTTTTGCTCGAGGCGAGGGAGAGGAAGACAGTGACAGGGTCTCAAGAGGGAAAGGGAAGGGTGGGCAAAGGAGCGAATCCAGGAGCTTCTCCACCAAGGAGGAGCTTTCATTACTCGTCGCTCCAGACCGACTCGATTCGGAACCAAAGCATTTCGACATGGCAGCAATCATCAAAGCAGAAAAGAGTGCAAGGAAGAAGCACAAGGGAAGAAAGAAGAAAAATGACAATGATGAGAATGAGATTCAAGACGACTTCGTCGTTGATGTCAAGGACGAGCGCTTCGCGGCGCTGCACGAAGATCACGCCTTTGCAATTGACCCTAGTCACCCTAAGTAAGCGTACATGAGCAGACTTGAGAGGGTCGATCCTGACGTAGTCTCTTAGCTTCAAGAAGACCAAGTCAATGTCAGCATTACTGGAAGAACGATCGAAGCGGAAAACTCCTGGTGATCAGGCCTGCGCAGCTGAGCGAGTCTCTCAAGGCGGAACTAGGCAAACACTGTCGAGTTTGGTGGAGAGTATTAAGCGAAAAGGCGTGACTGTAAGGGGACAGTGATACGAAGCGACGGAAGTTATGATGTTTCTCTCAATGCTTTCGTGTGCCACTAGTCGTGCTGCTTGCGTAACAAGTGTGATGAGATTCTCACATTGCAAATACAGTCGCGAGACACCGTTGTGATAACTGCCGAACATCCCCTCAACCGCTCACGAAATCTTTGCGTTTGAGAAATCTAGCTCTGGGTGAGCGAGTTGAAATTTCCTCAGAGCCTGAAGAAACTGTCAAGTGATGGCTGGCGCGAAATATGACAAGCACAGCGTACCTCCTGCTTTTTGATCTCATCAGATGTGGGCTTCCCCAGTTGCTATGAAACAGAGCGCATCAGTCATGTTGAAATGCTTCCAACGGAGACAGACCTTCTGTTGGTTGTCGAACTTTGTGGGACTTAGCATGAGTGCCCACAGACGAAAGAGATCAAAGACGAACCATCATCTTCTCGACCATCCCTCTGGAGTGATTGTTAAAATGAAAACATAGAAACGCCGAACAGGCCTCACTAACCTTGTCTCACCGTCAAGGTCGCCGAGTTTGCTGTTCTCTGGTTGAATCTTCCTCGTATCGATCTTGGGATGATGGGTGAGGACGTTCTCCCACCATTGCATCTTGTTCACTTTCTCGAGGTGAAGCTCAACAGACGACTGATCCTCTGAAACCTGGTTTGAAGCAGAGACGACACGACACGAGCATGTGCGCTAACCGAGCGTCCAAGTACTCTCTTCGACTTTGGTGTCCTGACAGAGATCACCGGCCATGATGGGATCCTTGCCTTTGAGTCCGACATGAAGTTTCTTCTTCGAAATTACGACCAAGAGGTCGCGTGCACGGGTCCCCTTAGGAACAGGAACTACGACGTCGACGTCTTGCAGGGTTTGCCTCCAAGAATAAGGCAAGGCTAGTGTGGTTTGAGTAGAGTCGCGCTGAAAGCGATCGATATACCTGCTTGCTCCTCCGCCTCGCGTTGGCGGTCAGCCTTATCACGAATCTCCCTCTCCTCTGGGGTTAACTTGTCGTAGTCGTCTTGGGTAGACATTATCGGTTAATTGATCGAAACGTGCATTGATTAAGTCTGTGATCACGTGTTTGTTTACCATTGTGTATTCGTTTCGCCTTTCCCTGTGCCCAGTGGCAATTGAAGAATGACCGTTTCTCGTCGTTCCTAGTGTTCACCGCGACCGTTCTGTCCCCTACCATGTCCACCGCCGACCCCTGGGGTGATTTCGATGTATTTCTCTGCAAGTTTGCGCCTTGACGCCACCTGACTATTATCCCACAGACACTTAAGGTCAACGTAAGACATAACACCGTCGACAGACTGAAGCAGATCATCACGGGATTCAACGATGAGTGCTGGACAATGCTCAGCAAGTCTGGCAAAAAGCAGGATCTCATAGACCGCATACTAAGTTCTCTCAACGAATGGCGCGTGTCGAGCAACTTAGACAAATGGAATAAAGCCCGGAGTGTCTTGTACCAAGTGCGCAACTCAGGCATGTGAGTTGAATGACCTCTTATTCCCGTGCACACTCGTCCCGTCCTCTTACCTGCTGACTCCAATATCTCACCTGCCGCTTGCTCTCAATAGGTGGAGAAGCCAAGCGCATTCTGCACCGGGTCTTTTGGGCTCCTCAACTACGAACTCATATCCCGGGACCCCTCCCGGAAGCCGACCCTATGCGGGTACCACCGCCGGCCCAAGTAATGCTCCTCGTTATGATCCCTTTGCTCCTCCTCGGAACACCACGCTTCCTATCACAACGCCCCAAGCCAATCCCCCAGTGGCTGTGCCCAGACCTGGTAGGCTCCCTACTTCCCCTTACGAAATGCTATAGACTACACATTATCTAGCCATCCTATTCAAATCTTCCCCATTCTTTCGAGTCGACCAGAACGTATCAAGTATTGCGGAGTGTCCTGGTGCGTCGTGATTACTTGCCGGCATTACGCTGTCTAACAGAGCACAGAGTCGTCCAGTTCTGGCGATCGTCGTCAACAAGTTCTATTATTTTCTCTGAATGCTGATCAAATTGCGAAGCTCAATTCACCTGAGTGCGTTTTTCGCTATCTCGGACAATTGTATGCGTCTCATGATGCGTTTTTCAGTCCGAAGTACCAGCTTCGACTTTATTGCACTTCCTCTTCATACTTCGCTCTTGGGGCGTCCGGCCTTCGTTTCGGTGGCAATCCATGCCCCATCGAATTCCCCCCAACATGTGAGATCAGAGTTAATCAGGTTCAGATCACCGCAAGCACGAAGGGTTTGAAGAAGAAACCAGGAACTGCACCCCCGGCGTACCTCGGGAATTCTGTAAGGATCGCCCCTGGACACCAGAATCGTGTAGAAATGGTCTACGTAAATAGTCAAACGAACAGCAATCAACCCCCTCCGCCTCCGAAAGTGCGAGTTTCCGTTTCTGCGCACGAATATCTGATCACAGACATTTAACAGAAGTATTATATGGTCGTCATGCTGGTCCAAGTCACTACAGTTAATCAACTAATTGAGAGAGTAAAGAAAGGCAAATTTCGGAGTCGTGAGGACGTCCTTGCCCAACGTACGTGCATAATTTCTTCCATGTGACCTTTCCTCATGTCCAACGGACACCAGGGGCGCAGGCTGCCAAAGATGAAGACGAGGACATCGTTGCTGGTCCGCAGAAAACGACCTTAAAATGCCCTGTAAGTTCTCCCGCATTCGTCAATTGACTGTCCGAGCGAATTGATGTTATTCAGCTAAGTTACGGTCGTATCACCACACCGTGTCGCTCCTCGCAATGCGTTCATGTACAATGCTTCGATGCTCTTTCGTGGTACTCGGTGAATGAACAGACAACAACGTGGTCTTGCCCAGTATGTGAGAAGCCGATCAATCATGAGGAGCTAATAGTGGATGGGTATGTCGATTGGGTCATTTCCATATCTCAGTGAGTCACTGATAAGCACACAGTTACTTCAACTGGATATTGGACAATACACCGGATACAGTTGAAGACGTCATTGTTGAAGCGAATGGCGAGTGGCACACGTCCGACGACAAGTACGCTTCACCGATTTGGAAGGGAACCCACAAGCCCGCGCTACCAACCGCCAGCCCTTCGCCATATCCAAAACCCCCAGTTGGATCAACTAGCCCTTCCGATTATGTGCACAATACTTCGACCCAGGAAAAGAAACAGAATTCGGCGGATGTCCTCGTCTTGGATTCCGAAGAAGAGGATGAAGGCGAAGTCAAGCGTGAATTGTCACCGTCACGCCGTGAACGATCCCTAGTGAACGGATTGATGAGCACGCAGGTGATAGACCTCACCATAGAATCTGACGAGGAGAGCGCATCGGTTCCCAGTTTGGAAAAGAAACGGAAGGCGGAGGTGGACTCGGTGGTGCCGGCAGAGGAAGTTTGGAAGAAATCACGCATCGGTGACTCGCCAAATGATGCAACGGCGACACGGACTGGAAACAACGGGAATGTCAACATTCCTACGGCGGATGTGCTGAGCCACGGTGGTCACCAAGGCGCACGACGATTTGTGAACGGGGTTTCATTGCCGCAGCGGCCTCCAAGTCATGGTGGTCAATATACGGCTACTCCCCACGCAGGTTCTCCATATACGACTCCTTACTATGGGTCATTCGGATCGCAGGCCACTGCACATAGATCGGGGTATTACTCGCAGTTTGGGAATGGATAGTGTGACGTATTGCTGTCTGTAAATGTGTATTGAGTCTATGATAATATAAAATCACTCGGACTTGAGTCTTAAATGCCATTCAGTGCCTGCCAAAACAGATGTCAAACTCCGGCGTAACACGGCTCGGTCGGTTCGGTCCTGAGCGGAGTTAGGGTAATCCCGGGGACAGCCGCGCCCTTTAGAGCCCACGCGCAAAGCTTTTTTCGGCTTTCCTTCAACTTCTCCTCCTCCCATCATCTTCACTACTCTCCTCTCCCTCCCCTCTCTCTCTTATAACAAAATGGCCGACGTCAAGAAGGGCAAGTCTCCTAAGGACTTTGCTGGTACTTTGGTTACCTTACTGCATTCCACCGTAACCACTACTTACATGTCATTTTACCAGTTGACTTCCTCATGGGAGGTGTCTCAGCTGTACGCTCACTCATTCATCGACAGTAACTCGAGTGTACTCAACTTGTATCACCTCTAGGCTGTTGCCAAAACATCCGCTGCACCCATAGAGCGTATCAAACTCTTGGTCCAGAACCAGGATGAGATGGCACGTCATAGCTTTGAAACATGTTTCCTAGGCTATCCATTTACATGTCATCATCCTTTCAGATCAAGCAGGGTCGCCTTTCACACCCTTACAAGGGTGTCGTCGATTGCTTCGCCCGTACCTACAAGGATGAGGGTCTTCTCTCACTGTGGCGTGGCAACACTGCCAACGTCATTCGTTACTTCCCTACCCAAGCGTTGAACTTTGCATTCAGTGCGTCTTGTCTTTTTTTTTTTTTGGTCGCGTAATCTTCTGACGTGGCAATTTAGAGGACTACTTCAAGTCCCTCTTTGGTTTCAAGAAGAACGACGGTTATTGGAAGTGGTTCGCTGGCAATGTCGCCTCTGGTGGTGCTGCTGGTGCATCCTCGCTACTTTTCGTCTATTCTCTTGACTACGCCCGTACACGTCTTGCAAATGACGCAAAATCGGCGAAGGGTGGAGGGGCTCGCCAGTTCAACGGCTTGGTTGATGTCTATAAAAAGACACTTGCCTCTGACGGTATTGCCGGCCTCTATCGTGGCTTCGTGCCCTCTGTTGTCGGGATCATTGTGTACCGTGGTCTCTACTTCGGTGTCTATGATTCGCTGAGTTCGTTTCCTCCATGTTTCGCATTCAAGACCAATACTAACACATGTAAAAGAGCCCGTGGTTCTCGTTGGCGCTCTTCAGGGCTCATTCTTTGCATCCTTCTTACTCGGCTGGGGTGTTACTATTGGTGCTGGTCTTGCATCATACCCTCTGGACACCATTCGTCGTCGTATGATGATGACTTCTGGATCGGCTGTACATTACAAGTCAATGTTTGATGCTGCTTCCCAGGTATGTCCCATTTCTCGTTCTTGCTTATAATGCACATTTTACTTTGTACGTCTAGATTGTCGCCAAAGAGGGTACCAAGTCGCTCTTCAAGGGTGCTGGCGCTAACATCCTTCGTGGTGTTGCTGGCGCTGGTGTGTTGTCATTGTACGACAAGCTCCAACAAGTCATGTTCGGCAAGGTCTACTCCGGTGGTATGTGAACCAGTATCAATTGTTGGGACGGTTTCTCATTTAAGTTTGCATAGGTTCCGGTTAAGTGTCTAGCATCTCATAAAAGCGGGATCTTTTCAGAGGACCGTCACTAATTTTTTTCTTACGTATTGCATGACTTTTTCCATCATAGAGCTGCGATTATATCTTCTACTAGTGACGTACTTGTCTAGTTTGGGTTTTGAAGCGCTTGCTCCCTTTCCATGCTGCAATACACTTCGTTGACCCAAATTTCTGAAATAATTTAAGATGTTAAATTTAATAAATTGGGAACCCAAAAGCGGTTCTGGTGCTCGCCCCGGAGTGTTAATGCGGTCTCCTGTTAGAAGACATCCACTACTTCGCCACCTGTTGGTGTCCTGTTTATTTACGACCCAGGCGTCGTTGCGCCAGTCATCTCAGTTGTCATTGCGTCCTTACCAAGAAAACTGTCTCAAGGCATGTCTCGACGCGCACAGTTCGGGGGCTTCACGTATCGGCGTGTCGCTGCCAACAGGAGCGGGCAAGACAGCTGTCTTCATTTCACTTCTGTCCCGACTAGAGCCAAGAAAAGGCAAGCCTAGCGCAACAAGGTCGTTGGTTATCGTCAACAGCATAGAGCTGGCAAAGCAGGCTGCAGCCCAGGCAAGGCAACAGCGGCCAGACTGGACGGTAGAAATAGAACAGGGTGGCAAGCACAAGGCGTCAGGCGATGCTGATCTGTGAGTCTTAGCCATGTTTTGGGCGGACCAATTGTCTAATCTACAGAAAGAACCGTCGCGACCTACCAGACTCTGCTCGAGGCAGGGCGCTTGCGCAAATTCTCACCGCAAGGTTTCAAGGCCGTAGTAGTCGACGAGGCCCACCATGCTGCAGCTCCATCGTATGTGTGGACATTTTTTCTCAAGGGAATGATCCTTACTCTAGCCTCAGATACCGCCGCATCCTGTCTTTCTTTCACCCAGAAATTCCATCCCCAGAAAGCTACTCGCATGCTCGCCCCATTCGGGACGCTGTTCCAATCTTTGGATTTTCTGCCACCTTCAGCAGGCACGACGGACTTGCACTCGGTTCGGTATTCGAAAGGATTGTATATCATCGAGACTTCTTAGACATGATCAAAGAACAGTGGTGGGTCGTGACACCGTCGTAATATCGATGACGATTCATTTCATTTCACCCAAGGCTTTGTAATGTCCGTTTTACGACTGTGAAAGCCAACATCGATTTGAAGGACGTCACTATCAACACTCATAGTGGAGACTTCGGCGCAACCAGCCTGGCTCATGTCATTAATACAGAGACACTCAACAAGCTCGTTGTTCAAACGTGGCTTGACAGAGCAGGTTAGTCATTACGTCGACATCGCTACTCGCTTTACCAAACGCTAGACTCGTACAGCTCGTAAACGTAAATCAACCATCGTCTTCGCCGTCAACGTCGCTCATGTCCGGGCGCTGACGAAAACATTTCAATTGGCGGGTATCGACGCTCGGTACCTATATTCAGGAACTCCTCGTGCGGAGCGCGTTGCGTTAATCGATGCCTTCAAGGCCGGGGAATTTCCTGTTCTTCTGAATTGCGGTAAGCTCCGCAGTCCACACGCATCCAGGACTCGCTTCACGTTTTCCTTGCTGTCACATAGCTCTCTTGACAGAAGGTACCGACATTCCGAATATTGATTGTGTGGTGGTTGCTCGACCCACGAGGTCCCGGAACGTTTTCACCCAAATGGTTAGTTCTCAGTTATGTTACGTCACATTCCCCCTTGTCAATAGGCTTGCAGATCGGACGCGGAATGAGGTTGTCTCCTGGCACGGGGAAACAGGACTGCCACATCATCGATTTTGTTGATTCGATGAAACGTGTCATCGGTGTGGTCAGTGCACCAACACTGCTTGGCCTGGACCCAACAACTGTGGTGGACGGTACAACACACATCCGTTAACCTGGCTATCTGAGACGCTGATGCCCTGTTCAGATGGAACAATTACGGAACTGGAATTACAAGCGGATGCTGCCACCGGAGTTTCGAGCGTCACTCCTATTGGAGATAATCGACACAACATACCAGACCCGCGCTCTGTTACCTACATTGACTATGATGATCCTTTCTCTCTGGTCAATCAGAGCCTGGGAACATCGCCCCATATAGCACAACTGAGCAGGAATGCCTGGGTAAATTGTGGCGATGACATCTACGTCCTCGAATGCCTGGACAAAGGCCATATCCGGATCGAACCTGTACCTGGTGGTAAGTGCGATCAACGCAAAGCAGGTCCATCTCCGTTGATCTTTCTTTTCCCCAGACAAAGAGCGACATTTCCACGCACATTATACCCCAATAATTCCTTCTGAAACAGCCACCGCTCTAAAAATATCTAAGTTCTGGATGAACAGGAAGGTCCTTGACGCGGGCAGCCTCGCAGACGCCGTGCGAGGTTGTGACACGTACGCCACTGAAAAGGTATTGAAGGGGCCATTATCACAAGCGTAAGCGGGTTGATAATCTCTTGTGTGGCATCCTTACTGAAACTTGCTTCAAGACTATGGCGTACAGCGAAATGGCGTCAGAAGCCTGCGTCTGCCGCTCAGAGTTTATTTGTGGCGAAGAGGTGGGGTTACGTCCACAAGTCCGTGCAAGATTTTCGAGAACAGTCGGACAGTGACGTGTTCCCAGAGAGATTAAAAAATTTAACCAAAGGCGAGGCTGCGACCATCATCACCCGGTTAAAACATGGGGCACAGGTTAGTGGATTCCACGCCATGGCCATGACTGCGATGACATTTTCGCCAAAAGCGTCGATACGTCAAGAAACTTATGGCGAATCGCAAGCTTGAGATAGCCGATGCAAAGGAGAAGCAGCGACAGGCTAGGGAACATGTTCGCGTCGGCCCGTTGGCACCATATTAACCTCGGGTACACTATCGAGAAGGGAATCGGGGAAGCGTTCACGTCATCGGAGTAGCATCGCAACATCGAACATAAACAATATTTTATTCATGCATTACTCGATAGCGAAGGAGATACTGCCAAGGGGCTCTGCAGTGTTTGGATCGCCGCGGATTGAGCCAGTGCGATGACATCATCCACCAACTCCGGACTGTCGAATGTGGATGAGTTTTGAGTCAGGGCCGCGAGGATACCTCCGACTAAACTGTCCCCTGCTCCTGTGACGCTGACGACGGACTGTGGGTCAATCTCATGGGCCGGATAGTGCTTGATAACGACGAGTTCGGACTTTCCATGGACGACAATCTGCCGTCGCTGGATATCAGTTCGCTCTCCGGTCCACGCTGTCGGTCTATCGGTGGGAAATCGCATCGCCAATAACACGCCGAGATCTCCGCATTTAATCACGAGGTGTTGAAAGAACGGGAGGAGGTTGACGGCCATTTGCGCTATCCCTTGATCGACCAAGAACGATAACGTCGTCTTGCTCTTTATCCCTGCGTTTTCACGCGCCAGACGATCTAGTGACGAGCGGAATTCTGATCCGATCGAGAATTTGTCAACGGTTCTCCACCAATAGTCGTGACTAGTTAACTCCCAGGGTTCCGTACGAGCGCCCTTGTACAATTCTGCCAATTCCAAGAGGTTTGGAGAAGCGAATTTGATTGGAGAGCTATCGTCGAGATTTGATTCGAGGACCGACGAGATGGCAGGCAGAATGGAGGTGGACTTGATTACGGAAGTGGGCTCGCTGCAGCGCGTCAAAGAAGACTCACAGTTGAAACAGCCCCGCAAACTTACAAAAATGCTATGATACGTAAATCAGATGTCTGTGATTGCTTTGAAGCCGTAAGCCAATGACGCACTCACTCTGGATATCGTTAGCATTGCAATGTTGAACCAGTGCTTTGAGCACAGCAGGTGACACGTTAGCGTCCATCGCAACAAGCGTGGGGTCATATTCGACAACACGGGAGATAACCTGTGCCCAGTGTTCAACATCCCGATCTCTGAGAGGAATAGGTTTGTATTGACGTACCATTTCTGGTTCAATTGAACGGACAATGTCCATATCTGCCACACCTCCAATGAGGTTTCCGAAACTATCGAGAACCATGTTACACACGGCCGACTTTCGACCACTCGTAATTACTCCATTTGTTTGCATCCCAATCCTCCGCATCTCCTCTAAAAGTAGACGTCCCAACGAGTCGTCGCCGACAGAAGAAACGAGAACAGTTTCCGAGGGCCGACATTGGAACTTCGAAACGGAAACTCGATAGGCGGCTTCAGCAATATTCCGGCCAACACCACCCAGATGGAGAGCAACACTTCCCGGAGACGTAGAGTGTCGACCATCGGAGCTGTCAGCATCTGGTGTTGTTCTCGCCTGTGCAATGACATCAACAGCGGCAGAACCTACAACTACAAGTTTGGCAGGGGTCTCGCTTGGTGGAAACGTGATTGGGACACCCCCCTAAATGAGATTTGGTTGACAATGCTGTATTCATAGGACAACGACATGTCAAAGTCTTACGGTTTACGTGCTCCGGTTCCTGCTGTTTGATTAACTCAGTATAGGCAACTGCTATCTGAGCCCCTTTGAGTGCTGTGTTCTCAATCAGTGCGATATCTGCACAAGTGCCGCCATTCGTCAGGTTAGAACAACAAGGTAGATACACACTCACTGCTTGCGAGAGATTTCCCAGCGGTCAGCTGCCTCACTCGTTCGAGTAGCCATGGGGTGACTTTTTTCCCTTTTTTGTCCATACCATTTTCTTGAGACTCTTGAATGGCTTGTTCAACTGCTTCCTGCAATTCCTTCCCGACAGTCGCATAGGATTCTGGGATCGGAACACCGAATAAGGCACCATGGGTCATCCCCAGTCCCCATTGGGTAACTTCAGGGAGAGATTTCTCAGGAATGACACAGTACCAAGAATCATATGCCACATACAAAGGATGTTTGCAGCGATAGCGGGATCATTAACCCGCCATGGGCTCTGAACCCCAGGGTGTCTAAGCGCGTCATAAAAGCGGCCAAGACGAACAAACACCGACTTTGAACCCACTACTTGGGGAGTAGAAAGCGGGAAAATCTTGAGTTTCTCCGTACGTCACGACGGGAACTCCGAGAGTTTCCTGCATCACATTGGGTGAAAGAGGAACGACAGTCCGCACGTGCAACGTACGAGGTATTCTAACGTCCTGAAATCGTACTTTTTAATAATGACGTTCTTCCCTGAATGTCAGTGAGAGAGCCTGACCTTCCGATGTCTAGGATTGATTTTACTCCTGCAGACACCAAGCCTACTGGACATCTCGTGAGCTCTTGAAGGTCTGCAGATATATCCATTGCTTTCGAAGTGTCATGAACCATAGGTCAATTCTTTTAGCTGAAACTAGCTCACAATCCTGCCCGCCACGGTGCACCCCACCTAACCTAGATGGACACCCTTAGTAAATACGGTTCTATCCGTGAAGGGAGAGGTGGCTAACCCTCCTGTAGCGAATACCTAAGCAGGACTCGAACGCTTTGATCAATCAGAATACGGGCTAAATATTGGTCGGTACCTTGATGCCAGCAAGCGCGGCAAATTTGAGGGTGGCGCTGCAGGTAGTGCCCCCGTCTTTCTTAAGGGCCATGGCAGCCGCTATATCTCTCCTAGATAATTTCACCGACCCGAGGTTGGTGCGCACATCGGCTAGGTGCTCTAACTGGGCCGAGTCAAGCCCAATCTTGACTCTCCCCTCGATAACGCCAATGGTCGCCGGAATGGCACCTGCCGAGCGTACATGCCGTTCGATAGACGCTGCGGTCTCGAGATTAATGGGGTACGGCAGTCCATGAGTGACAAGTGCTGTCTCCAATGCGACCAATGGCCGGTTTTCCAAAAGGGCTTGTTCGACCTCAGGATGGACGTCGATGGGTACCCCTTTCTCGCGTGCAGAGACTAGAGAATGGGGGAGACTCTTCGTAGTTCTCGCCGAAGACGAGAACCTCCGCGTTATTGTGCGAAGTAGCACTGGCATAGGGTATAGGCGGTGGGGTTGAGGTGGGCCAGTTGTACCAGCGGTTGGTCAGACGCGTCGTGCGAGGCGTACTGCCGGGACAAACCAAAATTGATGAGATGGGTGCGGGGGTGTCGTTACATCAGAGCGTACCGTTGGGCCCCTTCTCCAGAGTTCTGACTGTGATTGATCTACCACAGCGACGACCACGAACGACCACGCCTGCTCAAGGGGCATTAACAGCGAGAGCCGAAAGTCACGTGCATCATAACCGACCCCAGGCAGCCTGAGTAAGGTCTCCGATGATACAGTTTCAGTAACATTTGCTCAGGTGTGCACCACCAATGCGAGCTGCAGGCCGCGTGCGCACTTAATGACGACCCCAACCCCGATACCAACGGCCCCGATACGCTCTCAGTGGCACGCCGCCAACATGATGAGGTGCAAGCTCTGTGCGACCCCAACAACAACAATACATTGACTGGAGAATGCTCAGTGGCGATCAACTGATTTGGCAAAGTACATCAAATCGCATCTGCGGTACTAACAATACAGTTTCCATTAAACTATTCATGAAAGTAGCGAACGGGCCAAAAGTTGTGTGAATCACGCGAAAAGGCGGGCGAAAAGGGCTTCCGAGACCAGGGAGGAAAGCGACCCAAAAGCAAAAGGGTCCCAAAGTGGCCTGAAACGAAAGTGAACGCGCCAAAGCGAGGCTAAAGCAGTTGGGGACAAAGAAACAAAGACCACGTCAAGGTGATCGAAAAATATGATAAAAGCGACACCAAAGTAGAAGCTGTGAAGGGGTATTTAGAAAGGATGATAAAAGCGGCGCCAAAGTAGAAGGGCCCCAAAGTCAAAAGTGGAAGCGATTGTACTTTTACTGATGCGCCTACTGCCAGTGGAGGTGCGCCGACATCATGATGCCAAACGATTGTGAAAAGTCAGAATACCATCCCTGCAGGCGGAAGACCAAGTAACTTACAGCTGATGAAGCCAATTTCTAGTTGAATGCGATGATAGTGGCACCAGCACCATAAAGGACAGTGTCGTCCCAGGAATCAATGTGCCAGACCAGACCGGTCGTGGAGATGCCATCGACGTAAGCGTTGACGCGAAGATTGGCTTTGCAATTAATGTCGAGATAATTCAAGGCGATAAAGGCGGAGGGTTTCTTGAGGAATTCGACCGAATTAAACGAGATTTCCTTACTGTGTTCGAGTTGCGGCAGTTTCCAGGGACGAATATCCATCGTACTGACAGATGTACTGAAGATGTGCTCGCGGTCCTCTGGATAGGCAATCCAGCAAGTCTGCGCGGCGTAGAGGACAGTGTCTGACCAAGTCTCGATGTTGAGCGTGAATCCGTTCACGTCAATGTTACTAGTAGTAGTAACGACGCGCCAGTTGTGGTCCTTGTCGAATTCGATGCGGTTGAAGAAGACGACAACCTTGGGAGGAGTGACGAACGGGCGCTCAAAGTCAATACGCACGGAGGCGGGAGATTGGGGGTCCTCCCAGATGTTGCGCAGGTGTTCACCAGTAAGGAAATCGAGATCACAGGGTGCGAGGGCGAACACATGATCGACGCCACGGTAGAGAGCGGAAGGTTTCCAGGCGGTGAAGCGGCAGTTGGCCCAAGTCTTGGTGAAGAACGGGATCTCCGACGTGACGATTGCCTTTTCTTTGTCCATATGTAGGCGACGGATGCCATGGGGTAGGCGAGGGCAGGCGACGAATGGACGAGGGAAGCTCAATGTGGTCTCGCTCTGAGTGTCGAATTCGCAGAGGACGGGCATGACTACTGGTTATGAAGAGCAATTAAGGGTAGGCTGAAGGAGAGGTAGGGAGAGTCAGTAGTCTCTCTAGAGTATTTCTACGTTTCATGCGCGCCTATTTGTTCTGTCATCGACGTTATCTTCTCGAGGCTCTAACTGAGGTCAATGGCACTTACTAATTAATTTTTCTTAAAACAGGTATATACCGCAACAAGTCTCTATGACTATGAGACGATCCCATACGGGCTCAAGCCTAAAGCATAATAGTAAAAGGCCATTCCGCACTAGCAGGTAGAGGGGACAAAAAATAAAGATTCTCTACCTTCTCGTCATTGGGTAAAGGGTAAGACTAGCCACTGGGACCGTCCAAGAGGATGAAGGGCAATGATGAAGGGTGCGTCTGCCTCGAGGCGTGGTAGGAGGGTTGACCGATCAGGTGGGTTGTGGGCAGCTCCGGCCTCTCGTAGGTCTCTCGTAGGGAGTCGAGAAGCTTGGCAACATGTCACTTATGTGAGAAGAGACGGTCAGGTGTGACAATGCGGCCTTGATCAATTATTTTGTGTTTGAGCTGGCATCCGCATGGCTGGGTCATCGATCATCGGTCATTGGTCGCCCTGAGTGCTCCACAACTGTCCAGAATGTTCAGCGCCAGATATGCCAGCCATTTATCAATGGGGTTTGAAGAAGGGCTACTGATAGAACAAGTTCGCATGCGCGAGCCGTTCGTACTCTTCCCAATAATATGAGTGCCGAGTATCACCTAGGCGATTAGTGACGACACAAGCCTATTCTTCGCTCAGGCAAAGTCAAAGTCGACCTCTGTGATTGTTACGTTGCGGAACACAACAATTTGGCTTATGTAACCGAGAAAGTGAACAACTTAACTAATCTACTTTCCACTCCTTTGTGATGGCGTCGTCCTCACCACTCACAAGAAGTTCAATACTCCAGATGACAAGCGTAAAAAATATGTTCATCCAC
The DNA here is from genome assembly GCA_025769895.1 of Lactarius psammicola. Classification (NCBI taxonomy): domain Eukaryota; kingdom Fungi; phylum Basidiomycota; class Agaricomycetes; order Russulales; family Russulaceae; genus Lactarius; species Lactarius psammicola. Next base: position 234,148 of record WTXK01000012.1, on the reverse strand, counting down.
CGCCACCATACTTGCGACGAGTGATCGAGAACTACGAATTGCCGGTTTCAGAAGACATAACAGGAGGGGAGGACTTGAACGTAACACCAATCACTTACGAAGGAGATGCGAATAGACGGTGACCAGAATGGACTGACGATACGTTAAGAGTATATGTGTGAGCTTCGACGTCTGATGAAATTTTGAGGCATTGTCCAATTAGCCAGCTCAGTACTCACCGGTCGACCATCCCAGCCATCATCTACGCCATAGTCCGCCTCCCATGAATCTGCACCAATAGATGGAAGGACGCGAGCTGCACCAAGCAAAATAGCCAGACGGTATACGAGCGCCGCTAAGACAGGTTTGGGTAGTGTATTCGTCACGAAGTTTACTAGGGTTTGAAGGTGTGGCATTATGTTGGGGAGCAAGGGTGCGCTGGTGGCCAGTGTTATTGGGGGAGGGTTTAATAAAACTGACGACATACTACGAAGACGCGGGACCGGAAAAGGACTGTTGATCGAAGCCACATAACCAGAGGTTATAGGCAATGAACAGCGCGAGTCCAGAGGATTCAATCACGTTCGTTCGTCGTAACCCAAATCCGATGAGAGTCAGAAAAAGGAATCCTGTCAACGCGGCGCCGAGTAGGGTAGCCGACAAGGGCGACATGGCAGCGGCAGGATAGGCCTATTCCAAACAGCCGGATCGTTCGAGGAAAGCACCACAATAGAACAAACGTCAAGAACTCACCGCGACTATCCACCAAGCAGATACCACGTACGCCACGGCGGACGCGATGAGAAGAATAAATTGATAAGCCTCGCCTTTCCCAACAAGTTCCCGCCCGACTTGTCCCAACTTCTGGGCTACGAGCAGGCTGGAGAGGCCTTCGAGGATGATGAAGAAGGGACTGGAAAGGGTGAGGATTGTGCCCCACCACGATGCCAGGCTAAGAAGTAGGGGGTTCACAGACTGGGAGAATATGTTGAAACAGACAAGCAGAAGGAATGGTTGGATGGGGAGCTGCAGCGCCGGCAACATTGAGGAACCCCAAAGAAGTTGTAGTGTCCCATGAATGAGGGATTGGAGGAAGATAAGCAAGGAAAGGAGAAGGAATGCGGGTTTGGACAGCGTGGACAGTGTCAGTGGCAGGAATAAGAGGACCTGCAAGAAATTGGACAGACTTGGCACTAGGATGTCAGGATGGGAACATCTCAGGCAAGAGTGACACCTACGTTGCAGTGCTGGATAGGGCACTCCAAACGAAAGAGGTGCTCATAGTCAAATTTGCAAGAGAAATGAGGTGCCAACACTTCTGTAGGCTGGCGTTATCTGTCTCCCTGAATAGGTGTCACTCGTAGAATCATTAAGCAATGGTTGTGGTAAGTGGTCAATGACTCGCTCACACGACCACGCCGGTTGTGAACGTCGCCGTGCCGAGAAGAAAACAACGGGAATGCTGCACCACACCAGTTCAAATTCGTGGCAGTTGGTCAAATTACAGTATAGTACACAGTTACTGCTTCGAGAACCAACTATTCTAACAGATTAAAAGAATAAAAGAACAGCTCAAGCATGTTGTAGTTGCTTCGGGTGTGAATAGTATCCTTTGGCAACAGCCAAATCGATATCGCGGGGCTGGGCAGCCGGATCTGACGGTGGAACGTAGAACTTGTCGACAATTGGGATAAGCAATACGTTCATCTTCGCTGTGACAACGATCATGTGGTTGGTCTTTATCTCCATCCAGTCCGCTAAACGAAAGAAGGTTAGCGGCACGCATTGCGTCGTGATCCAATAGTTACCTTTCTCGAAGGTAAGGGGCTCGCTTGCAATCTAAAGATACATCCGTTATGGGCCTCTCGACGACTCGAATGAGAACTGACCAGGATGATGTTCTCGCGCTTGTCTGCCTTGGACATCTTGTAATGACCGCCCTCTGCATATTCACTGAAAGCGGTCCCCGAAGAAAACCACTGCAAAATTTGGCTGAGAACCAATGATCTGAGGAATGGCAAAAGGGCACAAACCAATGAAGCAGCTGCATCATTCCGTGAGGAAACATATCGAGTCGCAACCACACTGACACCGTCCGTGACACAAAAATTCATCAAGCTGGGCTAAGAAACTGATCGGTTAAGTCTGAGAAGGAAAGTTATTGGGCCAACGTACGAGACCAATGCCAACCTCTTCTGCAAATTGATTGAGGGAAGCGATTGTCTCTAACACTGCTTGTTGAAGTTCGACGTGCGTGAAGGACACAGCGTTCGGGTTTCGCAGCTTAGGTGTGCGATGAACGTGCTGTTCGTCAGGAGAAGGGCAGCGACGGACAAACCTTCGATAGGAATAAAGCAAAACACCACTCCGAATCTGTGTTTCCGTTCACAACGTTGAATATTTCGTCCGGTAGTTGCTGTTGCAATCTCCTCTTGATTTTAACAAATTCCTCAATACTTCCATTGTGCATGAACTAAACGCGAATTAGCCAGCGCGCGCAAGGAAGGAGATGGGAATAGCGAAACCATGATCTTCCCGTGGACGAATGGGTGGCAGTTATCCAGGGACAAGGAGCCAGCGGTCGTCGCACGGACGTGAGCACTGACGAATCGTTCAGGTAAAGTAAAGCGAAGCAAGGCTTCCACGGACAATACCAACGGTGACTTTATCTTTTCAGCCAATCGCGTCAGATTTATATTGTTCCATGCCTTTTTTTCTATCAGCGCGCGAGATTAGGAATCCAACGACGATGCGGCTTACCGGGCTCACGGAAGTGAAGATACAAGGTTGGTTCCCGAGTTCTTCGTCGTATACAGAATCATACCAACCTGTGAGTGTGCTTAGGACTCGGGATCGCTGGTAAGCAAACTCGAGAGCGCACCGACTCCGAACCCGTCTCCGTTGATGGGTCTGCGCAAATCTACTCTCAGCCTGGAGTCGAAAGCCTGATTGATTATTGAATGAGCAGGTTTCGTGAGGAGCTGTAGAATAAGTCAGTAGGGTAAGTCACTTACGAGAGAGGCAGAACGCGTACATGGGAGAGCTGAACGGGTGAGGTTCCCTTATAAATGAGGAGGCGACACATAATGTCGACCAACTACGACTGAGAGGTTCACTTTGACGACACGTCGACGATTGAATGTTGCAATCATTCTGACACTCTAGCTTGTTTTGGGTACGAATAACGCAGCCACCAAAACCCAATCTGATCTGATGGTGTACAATACAAATTACTTCTACAACTCATATAGCAGTCACACCGTTTGCAACTCAGAGGAATTCCTTCGGGCGAGCACTGGGATCACCCCCAGCCTCGTCATAGACTAGACCTGCCACGCGAAAAGCGAGTTCTACCCTTAATGTCAACACCAGCGCCATTCGTTGATGAATAGATGGGAAGAACCACATACCATCCGCTTGAGACTTGATGGCAGCCTCGGCATACACGCGAACAACGTCTTCCGTTCCACTGGGCCGGACAAAGGAGCGCCCCCCGTCGTAGCGTCTTACCAAGTCGTCGATCTTGCCTTGTAATCCCTTCGGGCTTACCAACTGACGTTCGGCGTCCTCAGTCTGAAAGGCGTGTCTATCTTCAACTATGACTTTGACTAATCTGTTGGGCAAGTCGACATAAAGCGAATCCCACTCGAAACCAGAATACGACCGGTGAGCTAAGACAACTTCGACAAGCAGCATGTCCGAAAGTGCGTCGCCAACGGTCTGGTTAATCAGTTGAGTGAGATTCAAGAGATGGTTCAGTGCGGTCGATTGGGCTGGGGTCGTCGGTTCGTGGGAGGAAAGGGTCTCCTGCGTTCCAGACGAAAAGAGGACTGTTCCGTGCCCATTCGCTTCGAAGTATACGCCAATGTCGAAGCGCTCGGCAGCGTGGTGAAGGTGCTTGACACCCGTGGGCACGCAACGTACCGGAAGTCGCTGATGGATATACGAAGCGTCAGCAAGGCGACAGGGAGTCACTGTGACAGATCCAGCACCTCGGCCAAATATTTTGTCGAACTCCCATTTGCGTACGCGGTTTGAACAATACCAACTTTGAGGTCGGACTCGAGGCCGGCAGTCTTGACCAAGTCGACAATAAACCCTGCCACGAGGGCCGCGATTTTGTCCCCGTCCAACATACGAAACTGGTTTCGCTCGTCAATATAGAAATACATTAATCTGTCCGCGTCTCCGTCAAAGCTGCAACCTCTCTGACCGGTCTTGAGATGATTTGCTAGGGATGGGGGCAGCTTCTGTGTAGTCTTTACATAGTCTGCACCGCATGCATTGTTGAGCGCGCCAGGGGTCGACGTTGCGGTATTTTGAGGTAATAATTTCAAGTGGTCACCAAGGCGGGGTGAGACCTTGCTGATAGCATCAGCCCCAACGCCATTGGCACAATCTACAATCAGCAGCGGAAGCGCTCGTTTCCCGGCCTACGCGATTGACGTTTCAAGAAAGAGTGTTGAGTCATCGACAATAGCTTACCACAAGTTTCTTGAATGCGTCACTGAGTTTGTCATAGTAACCGTCTTCGGAGTCGTCGCCGTAAGCATCTTTCGTGCCTTTGGTATTGATAGCGCGCACGAGATAATGGAGGATCGGCGTAGTTACTACTCCAGCGTCGCGTGATTCGGCCCTTATGGCTGCTAAGCCATCCCGGAGAGAAGCAACCAGAACGGGTCCAGAGGGCCGAGTGTCACGTCCATACACAACTCTAGCAGGCTTTGACAAGTCAATCTTTGCAGTCCGGACGATCGTGTCAATCGCCTCAATCAGATCGCTCGTCGTGGGAGCGTTAGCTAGAGTGGAAGCGTGACTCTCCCAGGATGCCTCTAACATCTCTCCGCGGGGATCAACAAGTTTGACACCATTGTCCTATGGAAACAGAAACAGCTTCAGTGATGTGACTACGACGCATTTGATGAACGATTGCAAACCTCCTCAGGATTATGCGAAGCAGTGACCATCACACCGATGGTCTTGCCATCCAGTTTTTTGCTCCGAAGGCCTGCAAGGATCCCCACTCGAAATAGAACAGAGTCGAGGACAGATCCTCTAAGTGAATTTAAATACAATGAAAGCTGAAGCGCTAGAGTGCACGTACAACGTTCGAAAGCCTGCGGTACCATATTGATATCTTAAATGAGCGGGTTTAGGGTGACGTTCTGAGAGACTGGAAACTTCTTTGATATCGAGGTGAGTAGACATAGCTATGTGCCGGATCAAATGAAGCCTGAGTGAGGCGAGGCGATACACTGGCGATATGCGTCTCTGATTATGTCACCAGACCGCAGCTAAACACTAACAACACGTTGGTCCCACCCATCTCAGCTACCAATGCCTTCCAAGTCACCAGCCCAAACCTTGTTAGAGAAGGCTGACAAAAAGGCAGGGGCCTCTACGGGCTGGTTCTCTTCTTCTTCTACCAAATTTGAGGAAGCGGGCGACTTGTACCAGCAGGCGGCAAACGCTTTCAAACTCGAGAAACTGTTTAGAGAGGCTGGAGACGCATTTTCCAAGGAAGCAGAATGTCGAGAGAAATGCAAAGAGACGAATGATGCAGCTAACGCCTGGTGGAATGCTGCTAAAGCGTACAAGAGAGGCTTTCCCGATCGTGCGCTCATCGGTTACCCATCTGTGCTTCCCTGCTAACGGTCATCCTCCTAGTCGCGATCCAAGCACTGTCGCAAACCATTACCCATCTCACTCAAGCTGGTCGCTTCCGCCAGGCTGCCGACCGAGAGAAAGAGATTGCTCAGATTTATCTCCAAGAGCAAGGTGACCTACGCCGTGCTTGTGAGAGCTTCCAGCGCGCAGGAGACTGGTACGCTCAGGAGGACGCCACAGCGTACGTTGTATGCTCTAGTATCTCACTTGGAGCGTTTGTCATTACCAGCCTGCTACAGTACCGCCAACGCTTGCTTCAAAGATGCGGCAGATCTTCATGCTGAGCTTGAGGAGTATTCAATTGCTATATCTCTTTACGACCAAGTCGCGAATTTCTCACTCGGCTCGGCCCTGACCAAGTATAGCGTCAAAGATTACTGGCTCAAGGCACTTCTGTGTGCGCTCGCATCGCTCGTAAGTTGTCATTTGCGTACGATATGTACCACCTGCGAATGTTTCACCAGGACTATGTGAGCGCCCGACGGAACCTGACACGTTATGGACAAATGGACACCACATTCCCCTCCACACGGGAGGCGAAATTTGTAGCTGTTTTGCTTGATGCTCTCGATCAAGGCGATGAAGAATCCTTTTCAACTGCGGTTTACGAGTTTGATCAGGTCACGAAACTTGACAATTGGAAGACTGCAATATTATTGAAGATCAAGAAGGGACTTCAGCAAGCGCCTGGACTAACTTGAAGGACATTATGTCTTAGTTGCTAGTGGTTCCAATCCTGTTACCGATATATAATTACCCACCATCATCTGTACCGATTATCGAGTCCGTTGAAAGTTTTAAAGCTCGAATGCCGTAAATTGACTCGGAAACGAGTTGCGGCGCCAAGTTGGTGGAGACGTCGGCTACGTCACCCATTCCGTTGCGCCGGACGATGCTCGCTCACGCTGACACGCTGCACTATAGAAGAGAGCTATCCCGATTATTCCTGCGACACAGACTCATACTCACACATTCCCTTGAGCCCCGGTTTTCATGCCATGCACTTGTTCCTTCGCTTCGTTCTTTGGGTTCTCCATTTCCTGTATTCTGTCTACCTCGCGTTGTCGTCCATCCGCAGTCGCTGGTTTCAATCCGCACCTAGGTCGCTTACCGCAACCAGGAGCAAGATTCCTTCTCACCTTGCATTAGTTCTTGCATCTCAAGAGCCCGAGTTTTGTGTTTTCCGAAGCACGGGAAACATTACTGGCATGCACGGAGAGAGCGGCGGCATACTGTCAAGCAGTGGGTATCCGTTGCCTTTCGGTCTACGACCGTCAAGGTCAGTGCCGTGGTCTTGACACTATTGAGTCACCTCATTAGGACTATAGGTATTTTACTCAATGCATTTGACATTGTCGGAGAACGTCTCGAGAAATGTCTTCCTCCCACCCAAGACCAGTTCTCCCAGGCGGAGGCGGTCTTTCCTCTCACACCTCCCTTGTCAGACGATTCTGACGTTTCAGACGGACGCCACTTCAAGGGAAAGACATACATCAAGACAATTTGCTCCGGGGACATGACGGAGAGACGGAGAAAACGGGGTCGTAACCGGCCTGCAATCCAGCGTCACCGTGAGTTCAACAAAAGAGCTACCATTCATTCGACGGCTGAAGTTAAAAGACAGGAATTTCCGGCCCGTCTAATTCTGAAGCCTTCGTGCTCCAAGTAGTTTCCCGTGATACTGGTAAACCTACCATTGCCGCCGTAGCGGACAGCCTTCTTCGAAATGCCGCTCACCGATCTTCTCGGAAAGCAAAGGAAGAGCTTAGCGTCTCAATATCCGACCTAGAGGCCATTCTTGAAGGTAATGGGAAACAATTTGTCGCGTATGGCCTCAGCTTACAACGACTTTCAACCCAGGGGGGCGTGGATATTCGGCGCCGGACCTCATGATAGTACACCAAGTGACCGTCCCGAGACGGCAGTGCCCACCGCTGGAGTTGCACTCCTTTCCTCCGTGGCAGCTCAGGCTGACAGAAATCCAGTGAGCGCTTTTCGTATTTTCGTATGTGGAAAGTGACTGAAGCGATATTCCAGCCATAATGGATTAACTGGATTCTGGGACCGATGGCTGAGAGCGAAAGTATTTCGCCGTGCTAATACTTGGACACTGCTCAGTGAACTAGATGTCCGTAGAGCTTTGGACGAGTACTCGAGCGCCGAGTTCCGGTTGGGGAAATAGCTTGAGTGACGTGTTGTATTATTCTAGACAAGTCGATAATGCCTTAGTCCTTGGCACAAGAGTGATGACCAGTGACCTCTACTACGGTGGTACTGATCGCTCGGTGTTACTACTTGTACTAGCGTATCAGCTGCACAAACCCCTCGTGGTGCGCTGCTGCTTGTGTTACCTGTTATATTGACTCGGGTATTGACCTCAAAAGTGGCCGCAAGGGGACGCATTGGGCATGGCCACACACTTACGCCGCGGCACGGGAGACTTGGGCATTGCCACCACCTGGGTCATGCCACTGCGGCCAGCTCCTAACAACCCTCCTGGCGCGCCGTCCATGATTGTACCAGGATCAAGGGCAGGACAGCGGTTCCGATACTGTACTGAGCCTAACCGAAGCGGGCAACCAGTTCGCCTGATTTCTGGGTTTTTGCCTTTATTGGTCGCTAACTGTGCTTCCTTCCATACATCAGAGCGGTGATCCCGATCATGCCACGTGGCCACTGGGCACTGATCGAATGTCCCTCGTGGTGAGCGTCCTTGGCATCCTTGTATTTCCCTGGATGCTGTACGTATACGAAACAATGATCTGACACCACTGTATTTATCTCGTATTAAACCTGTGATCGACTTCCGTAGTCTTCCAACAAGCCCCACAATTCTCTGGGATCCGAGTCATGAATATACTTCCGCGGCCGTCCATCTCACGCGTAGATCCTTCCACGACAACTCCGACCCCACTATCATTACCGTCGACTCCGCCTTTAGTGAATATATCTTTAGCAAACCCAGATGCGGCCTCAAAGAGACATAGCTCTTCTTCTCGCACTGGTGCTAGATCTTACACAGATACCAAACCATCATCTTTGAAGGTGAAAAAAAGGATCGTTGTTTGTTGTGACGGGTATGTCCTTCATTCGGGCTATTAATTAGTTCAATGGTGGAGCACACACTGCTAGGACATGGCAAGATGGTTTAGTGATTAACGAACGATGGAAATACACTAATATCCTTGTACGTGGGCCCTCACACAGGTTCCAATTATCCCCTTTCTTCACATCTCGTTAATTATGCTAGAGGCTGTCAAGAGCTATACATCACGTCGACGAACGATTGTGAGTACGCGCCAAATTTCAAGGCCTTCTCTCCTAATAATCACACTATTTTTCAGCGTCCCACCTATTCCTCAAATCGTGTTCTATCAGGCTGGTGTTGGGACTGACCCTAATCTCATTCAGTCCTTGCTTGATGGTGGGTTGGCTTGGTACTTTTCAAAATCCCGCTTACCCTGGATCCACATGGTGTATAGGTGCCACGGGGGCGAATCTAGGTAGGATTCTAGATCACGACCTTCTGGATCGAATACTAGTCTAACGATACGCACTAGGGGATAAGGTCCAAGAAGCTTATGGATTCATAGCACAGTGAGTTTCCGTCCCTATCAAGCAAGCGACTGACCTTCGAGAGGGGTACTCTAGTAATTACGAACCAGGGGACGAGGTTGGTTCCTTCGTAGCTAACTCCCATAGTCTAAGGATTCAATACGCTCTAGATATTCTTGTTTGGCTTTTCCAGGGTAAAGAAGCCCGAGTGGTCTTTTTTTTTGATCCACCACTGACTATTCTCAGGGCGCGTATACCGTGCGTATGGTAGCAGATGTGATTGTGAGTGATTGGAGCGTTCTATATATGTTATAGTTACTGAATTGGCTCTAGGGAAAAATTGGCGTGTTGGACCGCACGGACATGGATCATTTTGCGGATATTTTTGTTGACTTCCAAGCCCGCGGGAAAGCAAAAGATAAAGACCGTGAGACAGTCGTCTTTTTCTCTATGTAAGTATCTTAGTTCATTGAACAGGTATCGAGTTTTTGGATGCAAAGCTCGCTCCGTGGACGCGGCACAACTCACCCGGAAAGATGAGAGCAGACTACGACGGGGACACCTTTTCAGTGAAGTATGTTCCCTTGTAGGCTTTACCTCGAGAACATTCACCAAGTGCACATTAGGTGTGTCGGCGTATTTGACACTGTGGGGTCCTTGGGCCTCCCTGAAGAACTCGCTTTCGGATCGAAGAGAATCAAAACACTCTTCGGCTTCCCAGATTCTGTCCTAGGTGACCACGTCGAACGGGCTTATCAAGCTCTAGCTCTCAACGAAACCAGAGCCGATTTCGTGAGTCCGTGTCGCGTGTCGCGTACCTCCGGCATTCTGATGTGCGCCCAGAATTGCAACAAATTTCAGCTATCGGAAGAGGGGAGAAGGAAGAAGCAAGTGCTGAAGCAGGTACGGTAACTTGTCGACTGCGTACACTGCGGCTTACTGAGATCACGTTCTAGTGTTGGTTTGCAGGTTAGTTATGACCACCCGTCGCTAGTCTATGACCATTGATAGTAGCCGGACCCAAGGATCTCATACAGACGTGAGCGAAGTATTTTATCAGTGGCTGGTCTGGAAAATCAAATTTTATCGTAGATCGGTGGAGGCTATAAAGAGCATGACTTGTCGGATATCACGCTATTCTGGATGACGGTATGTATGACATCAAGAGTGACTACCTATGCTGATTCGTATCCCCTTGGCGTTACAGGCCAACGTCGAGGACATGGTTGCAATTGATACTAAATATCTATTTTCTCTGTTGCAACCCAACGCTTCCTGGGGTTCTCAGGAGCCGCATGAGTATGTGTATCGCACTTCTGTGAACGACTCCGGAGTTTCACATACGTCTTAGCCCCAAAACAGGCATTTTCTTCTTAGCGAATACCATCCAACGCCAAATACCAACATCTTTCAACCCGGTAACACACGAGAGTATACACCCTTCTATTCTCGAACAAAGCGCCGTCCTTCCGCAGCTGAAAAATACCCTCGCTATGTATCCGGACCTCATCAGTCAATTGATGCCTTTAGAACAGCAGGCTAAACAACAATGGCCCCGCATTTCGGGACAGCACGTGAAGGAAGACACCACGAATGCCACGGAGAGCCAGACGCCTGGAGAGACAACAGTTGTACGCCGCGGGTCCATCATATCTAGGGCTGTGAAAAGTTTGAGGAGACCCCGCAAGGACGGTACAACTCGATCGATTGGGATGTTGTCTCAACGCAGGGACCCGGCAGGCCGGATGACCATAGACGAGAAAGGCTGGCTTTCGAGATTGGTACAAGAGACCAGTCTCGGGGTCTTTGTTCGCGACTTGGTTTAGCCCTTCTTGCAGTTGCCTTCCATGCCTTCATTTCTTGTTACGACTCCATTTACGTGCCCTATGTGTTGCTATTGCTTATGTTTTGAGTTTGAATCCACAGTTGAGAGTTTCTCCCACATTGCTTTAGTTTCTCTGAATATCTTTACTAAGGCCTTACGTCGCAGAGGGGTCAAATATAATAGGTCGTGTATATAGAACCCTTTCAGCCATCCTAACTAGGAATATATGGGAAATATACAAGTAGATTCGTACTAGATGATGCCGGGTCTTCATCGTATCTGTGTGGGCCTAGCACCGACGGCTCCTGTGGTGGGGGTTTATGAACAAGTAAATAAATTACATGATCGAAGAGCGGTTACTAGATGCGCCTGAACGACCAGAGAGCGGGAAGCCTCGAGGCGATGCATCACTGGGACTACGTATCGCGGGGTGGTACTAGTGCTGAGTGCTGAGTGCCAATTACAGCATGTCGTTAATCGCTTGGGGATTTGGGTCATTGGGAACTTGAATAACCGTATGCTTCGTCAGTTAAATATTGGTCGTATGCGTCCGAATCTGCCAGTTCCTTGTTCAGTTCCTCGTACCACTCGATGACGCGGGGGTGCGCCATAACCCTGAAGAAAACAATGAGAATCGATTTCGGAGAAAAAGGGGGGAATCCCTGCTTTATTGGGTCAAAATTTCGGACTTCCAACGTTTCCAAACTTGTGGCGCGAGAGAGGGCGACATAAGCTGCAGAATAGGGACTTTTAGCAGGGATCAGAAATCTCAGTCACGATAATACCTTGACCCTTCTCAAAAGTATTGCGAAGGTCGACTTTGACCCGCTCCAGTGTCTGGCCCTGGGATTTGTGCACGCTGAGTGCCCAAGCGAGGATGAGTGGTACCTAATCAAAGTCAGCAATACCAAGTAGCAGTATTATGCTCACATACTTGTACCCGGGATGCTTCGACATTCCCTCGGGCGCCATTGACAGTAAATTCCTGCGGGACACAGAGGCGTTGGGAGCCGTTCGTAAACCTGACCAGGGGCCACCATGTGCTGCATTGTTTGACAGCCTCAAATCTTGCATCTTCTGGTACCTCGCGGCCCACGAGAAGTAATCCACCGCGAGCGGCCTCAAGACGTGTGGAGAATCCGATCACCTTACCGACGGTTCCATTGACCAAATGACCTTGCTCAAGGTTCTAAAGTCGGGGTTGCAGCTTTACGCGGGCATCAAAACCGAGTACGTGCCTTGATGAGCATTACTTGTGCGCCGGTCTAGCAGAAAATAAGCAAATGCAACAGCAGCAGGTGACCCGAATGACCTTCAGAGGCACAGTCGGGAGTGCGACAAGGCGGTTTAGGAGCCGTGCCATCTTCCGGAGAGACACACGATTCCCTCTTTCGTCAAAACCCGGGCGATCCACTGCAACAAAGTCAATGGGATTCTCCGTAATCTGCGCCAACCGGGTGTCGTTTGCCACTTCAACTTCACTTCGCGTAGGATACCTGTGTGTTACTTCAGGTACGGCCTTTTCCTTTGCCGTGAGTATCTCACTCACAGTTCTGTAGGTTCAATGCCATCTTCATAAACAATTTCCCTAGAAAGTTGGTGAAGCTTGGAGATGGACTGTTCGCTCATCTGCCCCCATCTCATGGCATTGAGCATGTCGACGAAAGCTGATTTGTGTCTAAGCTGAGGTAGAATCTCCGCACTGCCGACCTTACCTTGGTCTCGTTGGCGGAAAACGTGCGTTAGCGTCATAGGGTCACCTATACATCTTGACCAGGATTCTGCGTCGAAGGCAAACGTTGATGGAATGGGTATTCCGTCGCAAAGATCCGGGACTGGTGGCAACTGGCAGAAGTCCCCGGTGACAATAAGCTGACGTTAAGATATTGTAAGGAGAGCTACGACAATCAAGGTGGCTTGGATTTGACCTGAATCCCCCCAAACGGGCTCTGATTATGTCTAACCGTTCGTGCAATCTCCTCCTAGAGGGCATCAACATCATGCAAAAAAAGAGTGCGTAGAGACCTACTAGCTTGTCAAATAGTACACCACTGATCATAGATACTAATTCGCTCGGCATGAGGTCAACTCTCAATGAAAAGATCTTACTTTCATCTATTATCAAGCTTTTCACATTCTGCCAGCACTCTCTCAAATGCTTTGTCCCCAGAATTTTATGAGAGAGGCGCTCTACAGTGTCTTCCCCCAAACCAATACCCGCCCACGAATGTAAGGTAGTGCCGCCTATGTTGATGGATGCAATCCCAGTCGAAGCCGTGACGGCAACTCTACGATTGGGGAACCCCAGAAATTCTTTGATCTCATGAAGCAAAACCGTCTTCCCGGTTCCCTGAAATTCGTGTCGACAAGATTTAACGCAGAAGATTCTTGTGAGAATACGAACCTGCCGGACCTGTGAAAAAGACATTGCCACCTCTCTTCACCTTTACCAAAATATCGGCTTGCTCTGCTGAGAGAACTATAACCGGGGGTCTTGTGGCCTCGCCCCCTCTTGTATCGACAGCAAGTATATCCTCTCCACAGGAGGTGGCCGCGTTCGATGGCCCAGGTCCAGCAGATATCGGTTGGGTTGATTGGGTTAATTGCTCGGCTGGCGGACAGAGCGCTAAATGAAATCAGACCGTCAGGAAAGGGATTCCGAGGCACACTTGATGCAGTACACATCAACGCAGGCAAAATCCAAGCCTCCGCAGCCACAAGTGATTTAAATTTTTTGACTTCAACCCTTGAGTATCCCGCCACCTGTCCATAACGCAATTGTTGAACGTTGAACACATATCTCCAAAGGTATAGCAACTACACGTACGGCCATTCCACACTACAGTAGGGTTGGACGTCCAGTTTAGTCACGACTTGAGCTGACAGAATCGATTAATAGGATCATACCTCTTCCCACGAGTCATAGATCTTTGGACCATCCCTTCCCTTCTTTACGGCGTAATAGGATTTCTCTGCCATGGTACAGCATGATGTACGACACGAGTCGTACCAACTTACTTGCTGATACTGTAATGCTGAGTAAGGCCGAGTGCACCGGTCCATTTACCATTTTTAGAAGGAGGTTGGTTTCGGCTAGCCGCTTATCACACACAAAGTGCGTCGAGCCGAGTGCCAACTACAGCACGTTTACTCGTTCGGGGATTTGGGTCACTGGGAACTTGAATGAGCGTATGCTTCGTTAGTTACAGCTGGCGAGGGACTCAAACACGCAGGCGCCACATTTTTTTCTGTTTACTCTTGGAGTGAAACAAACAAGAGCTGCATGTGTCGCACTGGAATGACCGCTTGTATTACCTGTACCATTCCGGTTTAGACCAGCACTGTAGCAAGGCGCTCATCGTGCTGTACTGCTATCGAGTATATTCTGAATTTCAGGCTTGGTTTTGTCCAAAGTATGGTAAACAACGTGGATTTGATTGAGTGTCCTGACTGACCACAAGTTGCTCTTTAACAGCTTTGTTGATGTGTTGGTGTATCATACTGTAAGGAGATGTACAGACGGTACTGTAAGAGACCTTCCCAGCTGTGAGAACAAGTTCAGCCCGTTGTCTGTCCCTCTGAGGGTAAACAAAAAAGGTGTGGCGCTTAATTAAGTCTGTCGTTTCCTCGATAGCTGAAAATACGGGTCGTATTTGTCCGAATCCGTCGGTTCCTTGTTCGGTTCCTTGTTCGATTTTTCATACCATTCGATGACCCTGGGGTGTGCCATAACCCTGGGGAAATAATGAGAATCAATGTCTGAGAAAGGGGGGAATCCCTGCTTTAGTGGATTAAAGTTCCTGACTTCCAACTTTTCCAAACTTTTTGCGCGGGAGAGAGCAACATAGGCTGCAGCATAGGGATTTAGCTGGGATCAGGAATCTATGTCACGAAAATACCTTGACCCTTCTCAAAAGTATTACGAAGGTCAACTTTGACGCGCTCCAGTGTCTGGCCCTGGGACTTGTGCACGCTGAGTGCCCAAGCGAGAATGAGTGGTACCTAACCAAAGTCAGTAGTACCAGTAGCAGTATTACGCTCACGTACTTGTATCCGGGTTGCTTCGACTCTCCCGAGAGCATCGTTAACAGTAAATTCCTCCGGGACACAAAGGCGTTGGAAGCCGTTCGTAAACCTGACCAGGGGCCACCGTGTGCTGCATTGTTCGACACATTCTTGTCCCTTGCCTTCCGATTTATCGCCACCTCGGGGATGTGATTTACTATCTCGGAAAGCGGCCTCGTGGTGTGTGCCAAAACCGATCACCCTACCAGTGGATCCGTTAACCAGATGGCCTTGCTCAAGGTTCTAAAGTCGGAGTTGAAGCTTTGCGCGGACACCAAGACTGGGGACGTGCCTTGATGAGCATTACTTGTGCACCAGTCTAAGAGAAATTAAGTAAATGCAATAATAATAGGTCGCTCGAAAAACCTTTAGAACCACAGTTGGGAGAGCGACAAGGCGGTCAAGGAGCCGTTCCATCTCCTGGGCCGTCACGCGTGGTTTCCCTTCCTCATCTAAACTTGGGCGATCCTTTGCATAAAAGTAGATGGCATTCTCCTTGATCTGCGCCAAGTGAGTGTTGTTTGCATTTTCGACTTCACTTCGCGTGGGATACCTGTGGGCTGTTTTAAATGCATTTTTTTTTGGCCTTGAGTATTTCACTCACAGCTCAGTAGGTCCGATGTCATCGTCATACACGATTACCCTAGAGAGTTGGTGAAACTTGGGGATAAACTGTTTGCTTATCTGCCCCTGTCTCATGTCATTAAGCATATCGACGAAAGCTGACTTGTGTCTCAGCTAAGATAGAATCTCTACATTGCCCACCTTACCTTGGTCTTGTTGGCGGAACACGCGTTTTAGTGTCATAGGGGCGTCTATACACCTTGACCAGGATTTTGCGTCAAAGGCGAACGTTGATGGAATGGCTATTCCGCGGTGACGATTTGGAACTGGTGGCAACTGGCAGAAGTCCCCGGTGACAATGAGCTGACAATAAAATATCTGTAAGGAGCGCCACGACAATCAAGGTGGCTTGAATTTAACCTGAATACCCCCAAACGGGTCCCGATTAGGTTCTTCATCTTCATAAGATCTAACTGTACGTGCGATCTCCTCCTAGGGGGCATCAATACCATACAAAAAAAATTGCGTGGAGACTTACCAGCTTGTCAAATAATACGCCGCTGATCATGGATACTAGTCCTTTTGTTTGGCATGAGGTCAACTCACAATAAAAAGATCTTACTTTCATCTATTATCAGGCTGTCCACTTCCTGCCAACGCTTTCTCAAACGCTCTGTCCCCAGAATTTTACCAGAGAGGTGCCTTGGAGTCCCTTCCCCCAAACCAATACCAGCCCAAGAATGTAACGTAGTGCCACCTATGTTGATGGATGCAATTCCGGTTGAAGCCGTGATAGCAACACTACAGCCTGTGGACCTCAAAGATCGTATAATCTCAAGAAGTAAAACCGTCTTCCCAGTCCCTGAAATGCGTATTGATGAGATGTAACCCAAGACGATGGAATGGTTCTTATGTGAATACGAACCTGCCGA
Source organism: Lactarius psammicola (assembly GCA_025769895.1). Lineage (NCBI taxonomy): Eukaryota > Fungi > Basidiomycota > Agaricomycetes > Russulales > Russulaceae > Lactarius > Lactarius psammicola. The sequence continues at coordinate 217,561 of WTXK01000012.1, read as the reverse complement.
ACCCGTGAAAAAGACATTGCCACCTTTCTTCACCCTTTCCAAAACATTAGTTTGCTCTTCCGTTAGAACTACGTCTGGGAGTTTGATGGTCACGTCCTCTGTTGTGTCGACACCGATTATATCCTCTCCACAGGAGGTGGCTACATTCAACGGCCCAGGTTCAGCAGGTTGGGTTGGTTCTTGGGTTGGTTGATCGGCCGGCGGACAGAGAGCTAAATAAAATCAAGCCGTCAGGAAAGGGATTCCAAGGCACACTTGATGCAGTACACAATAATGCAGGCAAAATCCAGGCCTCCGCAGCCGCAAGTGATCTAAATTTTTTGAATTCAGCCCTTGGGTACCTCGTCACCTGTCCGTAGTGCGAATGTTGAGCGCAACACACATGTCTTCAAAGTGCGGCAATCAAACGTACGGTCATTCGACACTAAAGTAGGTTTGGACGTCCAGTTTAATCATCCTGAACTGACAGAATCGAAAATTTGGGTCATACCTCTTCCCATGACTCGTAGACCTTTGGGCCCTCCCTTCCCTTTTTAACGGCGTAATAGGATTTCTTTGCCATGGTACAACATGATGTACGACTCGAGGCAAGCAAGCATGTTCACTGAGCACGTGACTGCGCGTGCCGTCACTCGTACTCGAGTACTCGGCTACGACGCCAGAATCGGTCTATGTCAGGCTTCATGACGACGACTCCGTTTGCTATAAGATGTCAATCAATATGACCACGGACCACCCGCAAAATATTTCGAGTATCAGCCGACCTTCATCTCGCCCTTCTACCGGTCACCAACACCCCCCTTATCTCACCTCGCACAAGCGACCTTCGTCCATGTTTGAAGATCGTGACAACTTGAAGTGAGAGTGATCCTGTAGTCTTTAGTGCGGAATTTTAACTGATCCTTTGGGCAGTTTTCCTACTCCTACAAAGGATAGCAATTCCTGGTATCACCCCTCTCTTGAAGGCACATCTGGCGACGAGGAGGAAATTACTGATGTGGTGAAGGGAAACTGGGGAAGGAAGGCAGCCAAGGGTGCTAGATGGCTTAGAAAGGGGAAACTAGCTGCGTGGGGTCCCGGCATGGAGGAGTGGGAGGTGTGCACTGTCATTTTTTTCTTCTGAGATGGTGTTTAAGGTGATGTTTCAGGCAGACGAGCGGGCTCGAAAGCGTATCAGGTCTCTACTTCCCCTCGACAATCGTTCCCCATCACCCCCCATATTACCCCATCTACGGTCACCCTCTCCTCCTCTTATTGCGCCATACGTGGCACTTCCAGCTCACCATCTCAACTATACTTCATTCGTTATGGATAGAAGTGTCACGCATTCTTTTCGTTCTCCGATGCTCGAAGACTTGGAGCGTGCCACAAATGGTCTTATCGAAGGGGAAGCGGGTATGAAACGTGCATTTGGTCGACTCTGGGAAGTCCTCTCAAAGGACCCCGATCAGGTTCGCCCAAAAGATGTAGTCATCCCGAAACAGGAGGATGAGAGCGAAGGAACGAACGCAGAAGGCGAGAGGGAGAGGAGGCTTGCACGAGCCCCAGACCTCGCACCCCCTACTCAAAAGTTGTTTATAGTGTCCTACCCAAATGGAGGTTCTCCGGTTTTTGATCCCTCCCACTTTGTTCACCCAGACATGCAACGAGAGAACCTAGAGAAATCACTTTCGACACTACGCGAACTCCAAGACGACGTTCGGGAGTATGTGGAGCGTTTAGAGGAAATCAGGGAAAGCTTGGGTGACTTCCGGGCACAGCGCGATGAGGTTTGGACTATGGTGAGGGCAAACTCACTACAGGAACTGCAGAGGATGGCTGGTGGGTCAGCAGTCCAGTAGTCGGTGCCAGGAACGGCCCGTGTAACGCCCCATGGGCTCCGACGGTTTCATAATACAATACAAGGCGCTGTACCTCGTCCTACTTACCTGTACTTCTTGTCATCCCTTACTTTCTTCCCATCTTGACCTTTTTCACAGCCTACTCCTTTTCGCGAGATGAGTCTCAACGGGTCTTCTATATCCGCACATGATCCGGGGCCCCCGCCCATAGAGCACGACATACAGGACGCCACGGATCGTTATTTACTCAAACTAAAGTCGTACGCAAGGGCACTGCCCTATTCCATCGACTCAAATTCAAAGATGCAAGGACTGCTTGACTTCATCTGCATGCGTATTGTGCAGACTGTACAAGCTAGAGATTATGATCCTGGTTTCTTACAGTGGGACAGCATGTTGACCTAGTGCGCTCTGCGGTATTCTCGCCTAGATCAGAAACTCAAAGTGTTCGCTAGTTGGTCATACCTGAAGTATCCCATTCCCAAAGAAAAGCGAATTCGGCTGGTAGATCTATACTATAGCATGTGCACCATGCCTGGCATGCCACTCCATGTCGTCGCCACTTGCTCCGATGCTTTGGAAATCCTGACAAGATCGAAAAATAAAATAGGTATCCAAGATATCAGACTTCCTTGGATGCCTATATTCGATATCTTAAGACACGACTTGTTTCTTACCAGACGCCAATTTGAAGTTAGGTTTGTGTGATACTCAGAGTCCGTGTTACAATGGCTCGCTGACTGACCCCACACAAGCCAAACGTCTTACTATATGGGGATGATTGCTAGCACGGTGCAGAGGTTTTTCCATCCCGCGGCTACTGATCAAATGCTTGAAACATTTGTGCCACTGATTAATGGGACTAATCTGAATGTATGTTCGAATTATACTGCCGAGTGCCTTCGTAGCCAACTCTCATACTAAATGTGGATTACAGAGTCTCTTATCTTCTCAATTCTTTATGTTGACATTTCTCCCTCAGAGCCATCCACAGTCCTATCTACCCATGATTTTCCGCCTGTGGGAGTCTATCAACTCGTACATGTTCGATGAGCGGGTGCTTCATTTCTTGGCCCAATTAGCAGAAATGCACGTGGACCCCTCAATCAGTGACCCTAAGAGAATTGACGAGATACCCGATGACGCGAGGTCGGAGAATGAAGGCCGACCAAACTGGAACAAAAACGATCTCGGCAGCAGTGGCCTTTGGGGCGGAATTTACAAGGACGTTGGTATATTTACTGATTATGACTGGCATTTCATCATGTGCAAATGCTTAGCATCTATGGGTTGGTGTTTTTCCCCATTCCATTAAATATACAGTTTATTGAAGGAGCCCACGCGCAGAAATTCCACTGGCAGACTCGGGATCTCTTACTACGGGACCGTCTGCAGATAATCAGGCGGGTTTCGAGATTGGTCGCCTTCCTAAACCAACTTGGCGGATTGGTTAGTCAGTTTTGAGCCCATGCATGACCTCAGGGTTCTTATTTCCTCAAGCTTCACTGGCGCGTATCATTGTCTATTCCATGACACCAGATGGACTTCCTACAGCGCCCTCCAGTGCCCCCACCCCTCTAGGGACACCTCTTGCATCTGGGATGAACACCCCTCGGCATCAGGGCGGCTCTATAGGCGACTATTTGACGGCTCCTCTGGGAAAAATTTCCTTCATGAGTCTCAAGAGCTATGTTGGCGGCTCTAAAGCTCTCGACTCACTGGTGAAGTTAATTGCTTCTACCGAAAGCTTTTTCCATCCTTCAAATTCCGGGGCCTGGACCGCTGATGTATGTCTAACATCTTACATCTCATGTTGAGCTCTTTTCTGCTCGAGGCATTGAGCTAGCTGAGCGCTGATGCGCGTATGCACAGTTGACAGCCTTTATCAAGTATGTTGCTTATGAATTTAACAAACGTAACTTGCCCCTTTCTGCCCAGGTTAGCAGCTTATCATGCGTCCTTAGGGTGGCACGAAGAACAACGACCTGACTGCAAAACCCCGATGGTCTGCTGACACTCGTTACTATGGTCTATTGACATCACCTTGATTCGTTTCCCAGTACCGTCGTCTTACACGGGCAATGAAACGCGAGCTCGTTAAGAGCTTCAGAACTGTTGCCCTGCTGGCTATGTTCTCCGAAGATTCTACTACTTCCAATAACATCTCCAGCTGCTTGAAGTGGATGAGTCTCATGGAGCCCGACCTCATACTATACCCTATACTAGAGAGAGCTGTGCCTTCCTTGGAAGCTTTAGTTGAGGTAAGTGGGTTCTGAAACCGACTAACGGTCATTCACAGATCCCCCCGAGTACAGACACAGCGTACCATAGCCGTAATCAAAGCGCTGGGTGCCATCGCTCCAGCACTCGTGTCCCGGGAGGTCTACTATCCAGGGGCGAAGCACCTAGTTCCGATTTTACAGCTATTAATACCGGGTATTGATCTCGTAGGTGGCAACGATCCTCATGACGTAATATGCTAACGGGCACGATAGAACGATCCATCGAAGACGGTAAGATGTGCCGCTTGCGCGTGCATTTAACGTCTTGACAGAGACGGTTTTGTCATACAGCTTTGCACGACAACATTCCTTATAGAAGTCTCACAGTACATCAAATTCGGAGATTTAACATCAAGAAGCATCACGATGTCGGCTGACGTAGATTCTTGCACACCTGCTAACGTCGACATCCCAAATGGATTCTCCTTAACTTCTCTAAGTGAAGTCCACATCGACGTCGAGTTAAGCGATGACCTTTCCTTGTCTAAAGACGAGGAAAATGCGTTGCTGCGTGAATCGACAGCAGATTTCCCAGATTGGATTGCCAACTTCATTCGGAGAGTCATCCTTCTCTTTGATAATCTTCCAGAGGAGGCAGGCGGGGCAACGGAAGGTCAGTTGCAAATATTTCACTACATGTCTCTTGAAGCATCACCTTTGTTCTCAGTGCAGTTAGTGGATGCTGTCACAAATGCGTGCAGTCAAATCTGCATTCACCTATCGGATCCTCTCTTTGATCTCGTTCTCAATATGATCTTCGATTATGCCAGTACCAATGTTAGACCCAATGCGGTCCGAGCTGTTCACCAGCTAGTGGAATGTGTTGCAAACGCCAATCCAGCTAAAACCTTAGCTAAATTTGTTCCCTTTTTGCATAAAAAACATCGAGGTAGAACTCGAGAACGGAGCGAGCTCAACCCGAACCACCTCTACGTTTTCAACGCCACTGCCTTCAGATGCCACTTTCCATTGGAGTACGGATACCCTCTTTCATGTTTGTTCGTATTCATTTGCCCTTCAGATTTGGCAGTGCTACGGGGTGCCATGTTTAAGTAAGTCCTTTGGTTAAGACGTGTCTCAAGACATCTTACAGGGAGAACAGTGATGGCAAAGCAGTACGTTGGACAAACTCGAGATGACGTACATTGACGCGGCTCGAGCAGATCTTGAAGCACAAGGATCAGTTCCTACCTCTGCTCAGGCGTCTTCGTGACAAGACATTTTCCAAGCGCGGGTTTTCTTGGAGCGGCAAACTTCTTTCCAGCCTGCTTCTGACCCTGACCCATACCTATCCTCTGGAGGATAAGTTTGTAAACCGTGAGGAATGGGATAGCAAAGGTAAGTACAACCCGTTTTATCGCGCGTTGTAGCTGGACTCCTACTCAGAGTTCCGTTTCAACCATCACAAATATTGGGGAAAACTCTATACGGCTGAGGAGGTCACGGTACGTACGCATGCGACCTGTCATGACTTCGCAAATCATTTGTGATAGGTGTCGTGGCATGTCCCGGACGGGGAAGAGTTGGATTTTGCTCTGGAGGTATTCAAAGAGATTGTGGAGCCGACGTTGAACAAATTGGAACAACTTTTGGGACCAGGCACGTGTCGGTAACGGTTGTTTCGCTACCCAAATAACCCGCTATAATGAGTCAGATATCCCCAGAGATAGTATATGGCGGAATGACTTCTGTCGGTCAGTGTTTTTGTTTTCGAGACCTGGCCGCGCGATCTAAGCGAGAGCCCATATAGGTCTCTGAGCTTCGTCCGCAACGCATTCTCAGGGACACCCACATTCGTCAAGGAGGTGTTCACCAAGGAGGACCAACAATATGGACTGGAGACAAGCGATATCCTGTAAGTTCTTTTCTTTGCCGCTCTACGATGGTCCCTCACTTTTGATTCAGGAACGAGATCCCAGAAATGATAGCCTCCATAGAGCCACTCAGTTCAGGCTTCGCAATCTCAGACCCTCAAGATCCGCGTGCCCGGTACTATTTGTCTCTACGACAGCGTTTCGGGAAACTTTTGCACGAAGCATCTGTGTCGCTACGCCGACAAGGGGAGGAGAATACCGTCGATGCAGTCCACGCTTTGGTGCGTCGGCCTCTGCAACTCTCCCCTCCCCTCCTTTGTTCTCCTCCGTTCAAACTTCCCGTCTTCTAGATACAGTGTATCCGCACCTATTTTCTGGATTACGGAGACAGCAAAGACAGGTTAAATGAGCTCTATTCGTTCATGCTTTCTGACCACTGAGATCCATTCAGCTATTACGTCCAGCTGGACCGTTACGGGACTGAGCTCAGCTACGCCCGACAATACACAAGGCAGAAGGAGTGGCCAAGAGCGATTTTTATACGGCGTGCGCGGTGAGTGCACAAGAATATCCCACTCTTGTTTTAATAGACTTACATCCTTCAAAAGACTCTATCACGCAGCTCGGCTAAGGTGGAACTCTATTGAGAGGAGACGCACACCTGACGATGATAAACTCATCGATGATGTCGCAGAATGGGCACTTTGGAATTATGCTACTGGTGTGTATTATGATATTGCTTGAATGTGTGCTAACTATCCATAGTGCGAGAGTAGGACACACAAACTAGTGACCGCGAACTACGCTGATTACCTTTACAGATCTAGTCAGTCATTATTGGACTCGCTTTGCGGTGTATGCCCTCCTCTTATACGAGTCGCTTGTGTTGCTAACATACCTTGAAAGGCCTACGATGGCATCCGGAGGCGCTGTCTCCCCTTGATATATGCTGCTCTGGAACCTGGTACAGAGGACGATCGGATGAAGGGGGCTTTGTGGACACTGAATTCGAGCTCATTCGGTGAGTGTAGCCGTATTGATTTAGCACCGAATACGAGCAATGAACTTTTCTTAGTCAAGTACGCGATTTCCGGCAAGTCCGCGGTGCTCAGACGGCGCAAAATGGTGTCTGACCCTTGATTAGAACCTACATTGGCCCCAGAGTTACTCAAGAAGTTATTTGGGTGTCAGGCCAATGAGAAGGTAACTCCCCTTAAGAATAAAACGCCGTCTGTACCTGATAGAAGATACCAGCCTTCTATACAGAGTGCTGTGTCATCTGTTTGCGAGAATGGTATGCACCACTGTTCTGCTTCCTGAACCAGGCTTCATCATTTCCACAGGCATCAATGGCTTTGTTGAACCGAATTTCCACTTCTATGAAGTCAACTACCTCCGCTTAGATCGAGCGTTGGCCAATTTTCAAGCAAAGTTGCCATTCAACGCCGAAGAAAAATCATTAGTCGCTCGCTGCAGAGAGAGGCGAATAAGTAGAATTCTGCTCAGTGAAGAACGAGTCAAGGAGACGGTTTGGGGCTCCGCATTTCCTATGGGAAGCTTTTCTGATAGCGCGGCAGACGTCCCTCGTCCTCGAGATTGCTTGGGCAAAATCGACGCACTGGCGTTACGCCATCTTTGCCACTCGGTGTCTGCGGGCGCTAGTAAGAAAGGACGCGCCCGTTTCTGCTCCTCATATAAGGTACTTCCTTGAAAAATGTCACGACAATCACCCCTCTTTGGTATGTGCTCTCAGCTTACCTTCTCTGTGGAAATACAAGCTTAGTCAGTACGCCCCATAGCGATACGTGAGTGCAACCTCACATGGCTAGTATTCGACCTGTGACCAGACTTCCTTCTAGTATTCCCAGAGGGCTGTAATGAAAGCTATCCGTTATATTAAGCTACGGACCTTCGCACAAGGGCCTATCGACCTCATCTTTGAGCGGAATAACAACCCCCTTAAACAGTCGATGGCAATTGGGGAGCCGTCCCATGATTTTACACGCAATCTTCTTGCCCAGTTCCAGGCCCCTGTTGACCTGCTAAAAACTGGATCAAATACGTGAGTCTAACTTTTAAATTAATGAGCCCCAGTTAGGTTGAATATACCCTTCAAGTCTCTTGATTGAAGATATCAGCAGCGGGTGGCTGGCTTGGCAAGATTCAATCGTAGCCTACGCCTGTCCTCACGTTTCTAAATCATCATTGATACCATGGGATCCGGAGAGTGAGCCAGCTATCTCCGTCGTGAGAGACGCTGCGAAGGACCCATCTTTCTGGAAAAATCTATCGATCCACTTCAGCTCTGAGACACACTCTGAAGTGGTATCCTCGGACAATGTCGCCTCAGTCAAGTCAATAGGTCTGTTGGTCTCTAAACTGAATAGTTCTTGTACTTTTCTAACCTAACATCATCAGCCCAGCTGTTGGAAGGCGAATCATTCACTCCTCTGCAAGCCCTCATCGAGGAGTTGATCCAGAATCCTGACCAGAATAAACAGAGAGGAGCCGCTGAATTTCTGGGGGGCCTACTGAATGGTAAGGCAGACTTCTTCTTTACACTATTACAACCCTCAAAGAGTATAGGTGCAAAACATTGGCCAATGCAAAGCCAGAAGGAGCTCTGGGATTGGGCTATGCCATTATTGAAGACTACCTTTGCCAACAGAATCAAGACCGATACACTACCTATTTGGATGTCGTTCTTAGAAGTAGGTCATGCGGGTTGAGCTTGCCTCGCCCCCCAGTCGCTGATAGAAGACAGTATCTGTTCCATAAACGAGACCCACGACGATATCAAGTCCTCGTTGACTACCTTGTGCAGGAGTTTCACTCTACCGATTATAACGGCGAATCCTCACTCAATGCTGTCAAAGCCTTGTGCTTTTTCCGTGCTTTCTACGAAGAGCAGAACTGGAAGTTCTCCCAGTGGGTGGACCAAGCCGTTGAACGGGTATGGGCCGAGATATCCAGCGAGCATGACGAGGCGAGTTATATACCAGTACCTAAAGAACGTCCGATGACCCATCTTACTGTCCCAAGGTCCGCGCGTATATCAGCGAGCTTCTTGCCTTCGCGAGTAAAATCAAAGTGAGTAAGCTTACATGCGTCAGAGCATGATGTTCACGTAGCAATAGCGCCAACCGAAGCCTTCGACCCCTTCAGCCGAAATCTTCGTACGTGAGTGCCGGACAGCACCAATCGACTTCGACATATTAGGGATGCGAGGAATTTATCACCGGACACGTGTACAAGAACTAGTACAACAATTCCTGGAGTGGCGTGCCGAGCGGCTCCCCGGAGCCCGCGCATTTCAATCAACATACGATAAGTCAGTCCCCCAATCTAGCCTTCCTCGACCTTTTCTGAACAGACATGAGCAGAGTGGGGACGACAATATGTCGTTGGTTATTCCAAACAGTGCATGATACAAACGCGATATCGGCGTTCGACTATATTCTACCGCTTATGGTGCGCAAAGTTCTTATGTCTACCACCAGCCACGTTTCATAACCCCACAACAGCCTGAGCTTTTTCGCTTCACCGAAGGTATTCTGCAACTTCCTAACCGCGGCGGGGTTAATATCTGAAACCACTGAATCAGTGAATGACAATGACGAACTCCTGTCAAGAGCCCGCATGCTCCTCGTGCGCATGTGCGGAGTGACTCCTCCGCGGCCTCTCATTGGGCCGATATTGAAAGTTATTTTTGACACCATTCTGAACTCTCCGGTTAGACAGCTTCCGGTCATCTTCCCGAATATCTGCTTACATTAATGATAGTCATGGAAAGTCCGAGTACAAGCCCTGCCTTTGGTACAAGGTTGGTATCGCCGGTTTTCTCTTTCCAAGTCAGCGGTAACATCACATTTTTAATTAGTGTTCTACTTCCGGCAAGTACCTCTTCTGAGCGACGCCAGAATAACCGAGATCCTCGAGGTAGGTAATGTACTCTGTCCTTTTGATGTGTCAATAAGGCCCGCTCGGCAGGTGCTTTGTAAATGTCTCGACGACGAGGTGGTCGAAGTCCGCGAAATGGCTGCCACGTATGTCCGGTGAAATTCATTCATGGGTTTTTCTCACTTTGCACAAGAACGCTCTCTGGCGTCCTACGTCTCTCCTCGCGGCGTAGTCAATTGACACTAAAGGTACGGCTTGAGCTTCCCATGTCGTTCTCTCAGGGCGTAGCCTGACCTGCCTATAGGACCGCTTTGTCAAACTTCTTCGCCGTTCGCCACTCCCCAACCGGCAGTCACCAATCTACAACGCCGCCATTCGCCAACGCCACGCTGCAATTCTTGGCATCTGTTCCCTAATAGACAGTTACCCGTACACAGTCGAACGTTGGATGCCGGAACTGCTCTCAAATGTTCTCGCAGAGCATGCTTATGATCCTGTTTGCCTTCCCCTTTCTTGTGGTGGAGTTTCTATCTCGCTGATAGCCATCCAATGCAGATACCAATCTCACTTACGGTTCAGAAGTGTGCGAGCAACTTTAAAAAGACACACCAGGACACTTGGCACGAGGACTCGAAGCGCTTCACCGAGGATCAACTTGCGGCACTATCTACGCTGCTCACAGGTTCATCATACTGTACGTCACAAATTTCTATCATTGCGCGGGGGCCCTTGTCCTTATCCGTGTGTAGATGCGTAGACGTTCTTCATAGGATTTCTGCTGGCTCCAGCTTCTCGTTTCGTGTGACCTACTCGATCTGACCACTCATGTAGAAAGTGCTCGACTTTAAGTAAGACATGCTAATCTGATGGCAAGTTAATTACTGGACCTATTATTTTCCAAAGCGTAATGTTCCCAGTGACGCTGGATCCTGCGAGGCTCAGAAGTCACTTGATCCTAGAAAACAATTAACTATGAAGGAACACTGCAACGAGTCACGAAACATGAAGTAGAGTACGAGTTTCTCGAGATAGATTTACACTTGAAGCCCGCCTGGGGTTGGAGGTGACAAACTCGAAGGGCGAGAGCGTGAGCCGCCAGGCGTACTTTGCCCTTCCTCTATATCAGGTGAGGCGAGTGACGACTCTGTTGTTTCACGACCGTTGGCAGTACCCGCCCTTGCCCCTGCATCCGGAACGAGGTCTATTGGTGCATTTTGTCGGTTTGCGTATCCGGACTTAACACGGTTGTTCGATACCGATTCACTATCATAACGATTGATAAGACTAAGTAACGTCATCGTGGAGTGAGTGGAAGAGTGACGACACTTACCGGATCTCGGCAATGAGGTCGTCGATATCGTACCAAGCCACAGCGCTATATGCAAGGCCGCGGAACCAACCTAACCGGTCTGCGGGAGCGATGAATGCATGTGCGTGCAAATGGTCTGTGACAGGGATCCGCGAGTCTCGGAAAGGTGGAGTAATGAAGCCGATGCGAAAATTGGATGGGCGGGTACGCGGCTGGGTCTGGGTAGTGGTCAATGGCCCAGCAGATGTCGGCGAAAGGAGAGGCGAATCCATAGGGAGGAGAGAGGAAAGCAGCTTGGTGGCCGTGTCGCGGATGAAAGTGAGGAGAGGAAGATCGCTGGAGGACTGGAAATAGGCATAAATTATCGAAGAAAACGTCGGTGCGAGCGCACTCACGAGCATGTAAATGGATGGGACATGTAGACTGGTGAGTTTCGTCGTGAGAACAAGAGAAAGACAGGCGTGAGGGGGCAGCAGACGCACTTGAAAGCTACGATTATGTGTCCCTTGCTCGAGACTGGATTGGTCTTCTCGCGGTAGACTGTGAAATTGTCGTCGCGCCAGAGGACATCCGGTTGAGGAGTCGACGAGGACGGTGGTGGGGACAGCGTGCTAAGGGCATCGCGTTGACGCTGAGCTTGCGAGACAATACCACACATTGGACAACCAGGTTTCGATGCGAAAGACATAATGCAGGGTGAGTTGAAAACGGCCGCCGCGGTCGTTCGATTGTTGTCGTCGTCGTATTTGTTACAGGATTGGTGCTATTAATGTTGCTGTTGCTACGGTTGTTGTTTCTGCCGCCGTTACGTCGTTGCAGGTCGTCTTCTCATTCGTCGACCAAACTCCTCACAGAGCGCAGTGCAGGACCGCTTTGTCACGTGTCGCACGTTGGGATACGTATCCCGATCATGTCTCCGAGCCCCGCCCCTGGTACAATCCCCCTGGCCTTTGAAGCATTTCGAGAGCATTTGGACGAGCACTATGATAGACGAGAACGTCTGATCAAGGTATGTCTTTCATCTCCACGGCTTTAGGTAGCACGGCTCTTTTTTTTTCTTTTTATTATTATTGTCCTCTTAGGCGAGCCGCGACATAACGGCAGCATCCAAGAAGGTTATCTTTCTCATCCATCGGATTTTGAACGAGGCATCCAGCGATGATCGCGCACTTTCCCTTCGTGCTGCCACCGAGGCGAGAAGGAGATTGGCTGAAGTTCGTGTCATAATGGAGAATGTCGCCCACGAACTCGACGGATCTTGTTTCTGGCGCTACGCTCACAACATATCTGGTGGACTCCAAGAATATATCGAAGCTTTGAGCTTCTTTCATTACGTCGAATGTGGCGGACTCGTGTCTTATGAACAGGTGCAGGCAAATTTGTCTGACGATGCCGGTCAACCCGTGCGTAGGGTCGTGAATACCACCTGACGCCATAAAAGTTGACGAGGCAGCGCCTCGGTTTGTCTCTCTAGCTCTTTCCAGTACCGTTATCAGACTATGCTCTCGGGATATCTGACTTCACCGGGGAGTTGATGCGCCTCGCTATAACTTCAATATCCAAACCCAATGGTCGAACGAAAGCCACGCAGATTTCGGAATTTGTCAGAGGCTGCAAAGCTGGTAAATTCCATCCCTAATCTTATCGGCTTGGGCATCCTGCGAACCCGTCTCTAGACCTTGAGACTCTAACGCCTCACATTTACGACCTACACAAGAAGCAAGTAGTCACTACTCAGTCGCTTCGAAAGATCGAAGAAGGTCGACCGTTTACTATTACTCCGTCAGGCATTCCCTGATTCAGTCCCTCTTTCTCAGCCACATACGCAATCGCTATACGTAGCTCAGAATACGAGCTTTCTCCTTGGATGTTAGACCACATCGTCAGCCAGGTTTCTGAGGATAAGGAATCAAAGGGAGACCCTGGCTGGTCTTCTTGCTAAATGCGCTGGGGTGACATCTGTTACCTTACTCGGGACAATGTTCATGTAGGCGCATTTAATAAAAGTAGTCATTATCGTTCGTCGCGACCTCGCGCGACGAGAACAACAAACACGGCAATGATACAAAGAGCGTGTCTACAAGAATACAACAAAGCGCGATCTAAAATCGATACGCGCGGGGATGAAACTATCGTACTACGTTGTGATGGAGCATGCAGAAAGCAAATTGGAGCCAAAAGAAATAGGGAAATGTGTGATCGTTTTTCAGGGGGCCGTCGTCGATGCTGGCGTACCATAAACTTCCACTTTCCCGCCCTTGACGTCACCGTCGGCCCGCACGACTGCCCAGCCGTGACCGAGAGAAGTAACCTTCAAGTTTACGCGTTCGCCGTCAAGGGCCAATTCCGGGAAAAGGCATCGAGCCTTCTCGTCGCCGCCAATATCGTTATTCGTAGTATCGTCAGTATGCACCAGCAATGACAAGGGACCCTTGGGGATGTTGAAGACCTGGGTCGGTGGCCACCTTTCACCCCCCACAGTGGACGCAACTTCCGTCGCGGAATCGGATCCGACGGCCTCACCTAACCCTTCGCCCTTCTCGGTAAACTCTGATTCGGCAACTTTGTCGGTGGGCTCCACATTGGTACTGATGGATTCGCTTGTGACTGCAAGGGTCTCGTCCCCGATGGGTACAACGTTGGACTGCATAGGGCGCCGATGTGCAAGGAAAGGCGATGCTGGCAAGCCGATCATTGCAAATAGACGTATGATCAGCGCGCGCACCAGATATCCCATCGTGCGCCAAAGTAGAGGGATAAGAAATTCGACAGTGCGCCGTGGATCGTACGAGATAGCGGAGACTAGTCGCCGCCTTGGAGGAGGCTTGATCTCGTGGTTCAAGAACTCGATCTCTGAATCGTATCCTAGATCAGTTGGCTCCGCTTCTGCTTCTGGCTCTGCTGCTTCTGGGTCGGCCTCCTCCTCTTCCTCTTCCTCCTGCTCCTGCTCAGTGGCGAGGGTATGTGGAGTCAAGTATGCGATTCCCCACGTAGCTTTACCAACGGGTAAGAGCTTGTTGGTGGGAAGAGCGTACACTGGACTGACGACGCACGAACCACCGGACGATCCGAGGGACAAGTGCAATTGATGGAAGCCCCAGTTGTCCGATTCCAGGACTGCGTCTGTCAAGGGGTTATATACCACGAAGCGTGGGTGCTCCGCCAGAAGCCCATGTGAGGCGAGGTCGAGATCCACCGTTATTGGGCGTTCGGCGGCGGCAGTGTTAATGAACAAAGGCACTGCGTGGATGCTGACCGGTTGCTCGGGCGCAGCCGATGTGACGAAGGCGTAGCCCTCTTTGACGCCGAGCCAGTGAAGGCCAAGACTGGGAATAGCGGATGACAATTCGGGTTCGGAAGCGATGGCCGTGTAGACACGGGTTGGGATGGATGTACTACACGTCACTGCGCCAGAGGAATCAAGCTTCAAATTTGCGCCGTGAAGAATGATAGGTTGGTGTAGTGCGAATGTAGAAGGACCCCGCTTCGGAACGAATACGAGGAATGCCGCGTCGCCATCTGTGGCAATACCCTTCCGATAGTACTTGACGCTATGTAGGGAGCCCGTCAGCTCATGCTCGCATACACAAATGGAAAGTAGCGATAGGGACGGACCTCCGTGGGCCAATAGCCCAACACCCCCATGGCTCCTTCATAGAGACGGACGAAAATAGGCGAGATACGCTTCCGGAGGACTGATTCGCTGATGTGGGAGGAGCGAGCCAAGGGTCTGTCTTCTTCAGCACACAGCGAAGATCACGACCATGATATCCGAGCCACTTGACCTCGCCCGAGGGATACAGTAGCCTATAAGTGACCAGGAAGTCTGCCTCTGTTTGATAGCGGGGCAGAGCTCTTAGCTTGAGTGTCAAGAACATCGTGTAGGGTTCGTCGACAACATTGTCTTCGGTCGGAGGTGGGAGGGAGAAGGGTGCTACAGACTCGGAGTTGCCTACGTTGACGGGGGCGGCAGCCGGTGCCTCCTCGAAGTTGTACGCCCCCCATTCTCCTTCGGTGTGGTCACTATCAACGGGGGCATTGGTCCACGCCTGAACTTTGACACCGTCTTGTTTGAGCTGTTCAAGAGCAGAGGCAGAACCAGTGCGTGCCCTGAAAAGTAACGAGACGCCACCTGCTCTGGCGTTGGAGGGGACGTCAACGACGAGGGTAGAATCGAGCGGAGGGAAGAACATGATAACCGAGATGATAGTCTCAAGTGCTACGTGTACAAGGTAGCAGTAAATGTATATGTAGGCCGGGCTCTAGAGCGTGGGTAGGGCGCAGGCGGCATGGAGCAACGAAGCATAACACGACCCGAAACTCGAGGCCAAGCTCGAGGCTTTCACGTTCCACGCTACATTCCGCTAACCTAATCTTAATCTCGTCTCCTCCTTCGCCTGGACCGTCGTCCTCGAGGATTTGACCCGCTCCTACCCGCATCATGACGTTCACCGCTGGCCCGGTGTTGTCGATTACGATTACCCCCTGACCTTCTGTGATGACGATGAGGGTGATTTACTCTCCTGGCTGGCTCTTGTTGCACAGCCCCCGCCTCTCGTTCCCCCTCGCCTCCTGAGGCGTCACTGCTCCCAGCTTCTGAGCTTTCCGCTTCCTCCTCAGCATAATCGACGTCGCTAGCGTCTCCCGATGCATGTTGCATAGTAAAGGGTACGGTTGCATTTCTTCTGGCCATTTTCTTGGCAAAATCTGTTTTCCATCTCCTGCACTCAGCCACGTGCAAGTAAGCGATAGGAAATGACTTGATCAACGCGCATGCTTACGCCTTTCTCCCTTGCAATTCAGCAAATTTTGTTCCGTCGATCTCCCATCCCTCAATTCCACCAATCCGGAGGGCTTGAACGTGCTTCTCGACTGCATTGTCCACTGCGAAATTGGGTATCATTGGAACATCCACCGACAAGCCTGCCCGACAGATTGCACAAGAAGGCATCGCCTACCACGCCGCGTGTGAGGAGCGATCAAAAACCGTATCAAAAAAACCTTACGTTTTTCTGAATCCAGCGCCACCCACATTCTCCGCAGAAAGTATGCCCGCAAGGGTTACCCAAATGGGCATGAGCGCTGTGGGACAGTTCATATCTGTTGTGTCATGAATGCAGACACGTTGTCTCTTACAAAATGTCACAGCATCTAGAATCGTGAAAGTCAGAGTGCGATTGTGATGAAGACGTCGTTCTGATCCTGACATAGGACAAACCATTTCATCTTCCAGGTTATTCAGAACTTCCTCTAGTATCTCCCTAGAAGTTTCTTTCTGCTTCCCTTTATGTTTTTTGGGAGTTGGTTCTTGTATAGGGGGGGAAGATCGTCCATGCACAACCTTCGGTGGCTTGACCTCAGCTTCTGAGACGGGCAAGTCCTCTCCGCTTTTGGTGCGAGGACTTGTGTTCCGAACCCTTCCGCTAGCGCCTGGTGTGGATATCTGTATTATGTTTAATAGTACACAGAGGATGTATTATTCCTCACCTTGTGAGCTTGAAGGGCCTCCTTCGGCTGGCCCGTCAGCTGCTGTTGACGTGTAAGAGATACTGCCTCAAGCATATTGAAGAGATTCTTACTGCGAAAATAACGAGACGACAATTTACTTCCCGTACCAGAGCGTGTCGGTGTTTCCGGTCTCCTCCTGTCTTTGTCGGCGGCATGTGAGGATGCGTCTCCCGACCCTGCAACCGGTTGCGGTAGCAACCTTCGTTCCACTTGATCTATCTCAGCTAGAAACGCGGCGTCTACCTCATCGTATGAATACTGATCTGACATATTTGTGGAGGGAGTAGAGTGCCGTGGTTCCGTGATGATTCGCGAGAGTCGGTCACTGGGCTGCGATGTTGGCGTGAGAGCGGAAAGTCCGGGCACATTGTTCCAGTCGATACCGGTGAACGGATCCGGGAGTTGGTCGAATTCATCGTCAGAGGTAGTTGATGGCATCGATGTGAGCGACTCAACAAACCCGCGTCGCGTGACACGTGCGTCCACTCTAAAATCATGTGACCCACTTCTCTCTCTCCCAATCCCAACGACTATGCAAGACGGTAAAAATCTGCCGTTTGTCTTTCTGCTTGGGCTAATATACCCGCTCTCCGTTAGCTTTGGCTTCTTTATCTTTCGGGGCTCTACGGAAGGCACAGCGGACCCTCAACCGTATTGACGACGAATCAGATTCAGCGGACGAAAGTGATCCATCACTTTCGACCGATCATGAGAGCAAATCAGAAAGTGGGAACAAATGCGTGAAAAAGCCCAACAGATCCAGTGCTAAACCTGCACGAAAGAATAAACATGCGTGCGTTCTACCTCGCCGTGCATCTCAGGGCTTTCTCAATCTTCGTCATCAGGCCGACCGAGGTCACATCTAAGCGACCAGTCTCACGTCGCAGGACAGTGGTGGAGGTTCAAAAAATGGCAAGGACACACATTTTTTCCCCTACGCGTGCTGCCCTAAGCCGCATTTTTGTTTTGCTAGGATGTCCGCGATCCAAGATTCTCGCAATTAAGTGGCGACTTTGACGCCACGAAATTTCGGAGCCACTACAATTTTTTGTCGGATATGCGCGAGGGCGAGCTCAAGATATTGCGCCAAAATCTCAAGCGTGCTCGCAAACTTCTCGCTTCTTCCCCGCGAGATCTCCGCCCCGAACGGGAGGCTGAGGTAGAACGGCTTGCACTTGCCGTCAAACGAGGGGAGAGTTCCGTCAACAAAGACAAGCGAGAAAAAGTTGAACAGGAAGCCCTCGGTACAATAGCGAAGGAAGAGCGAGATAAGAGGCAGAAAGGTAAAAAGGCGTACTGGCTGAAGAACGGTGGGTCTCGTTTTTCATTCCCTTCGATCATTGCCGCCAAGGTGAGACTGATGTTGAAATAGCCGAGAAGAAAAAGCTGCTCCTCAAGGCTCGCTATGACGCAGTAGCGGCAGAAGGGGGCAAGCGAGCAGTTAAGAAAATTGTCCAGAGGAAGCGAAGAAAATTGAGCCAAAGCGAAACAAGGTCTCGACCGTTCTCTCGAAACACCAACTCGGTCGTGCCTCAGCCATCTAGGAAACGCGTCGTTCCAGGAAAGGATGACGGGCCCACGAACAAGCGTCAAAAATTGGCATAACGACGTTTTACGGTGGGCTACAGTGATCCGATCCGCTACGCCTAGCTCTCCGACCCCCCATGAGTGTTCTCTATAAGGACATATTGATCGCCATCTAAATGGACGTCTAATGCCACCCCCAATGACCCACTTCCTGATCTCCAAAACGGGGTCAACCCCATCCAGACGCCCAGTTTTGAGAGGAGTTTACGACCCGGTGCCTTCTTTACCAGAGGGTCACTGAGAATACCCTCCCAACGGAATATTGGCCGGGGTCGTATGGCCGGGTCATTGTGGTCTGTGCCGCCCCCAGTGCCAAGAGTGGAGATAGGAGCTTGTGTCTCGATGTCGATGTCTTCCATGTTCAGTTCAAGTGTATTGTAGCCAAGATGGAATATGTTGGCCTACGTGGCGGTGTTAGTTCTTCAGGGCTGCAGATTTTCGATACATTGTAATTACCTGCGACGATCTATGGAAGACAATGTCGTACATGCGGGTGTACACCTTGTTCAGAAATCCGTTGTCAATGAAGTCGCCCCATTTGGGTTTCTTGTTAAGCAAGCCTCGTTGTACGAGGAAGCTTTCCAAAGCAGCGCGGGGTAAGGGAGTATATGCAATGGACGAAGGATAATGGGGGTTGAAGTCAGGGGCGTTGAGTCTCAGCTTGCTGATGGTATCCGAATTCCTCCTCCAGAAATCGTCCTAGGTTAGAGTAAGGTTAGAAAAGACTACTAGGGTAAAGCATCCAGACATACCCAAAAGATGTACCACCAGGTAGCGACTTCCGTGGCTGACACGGCAGTCAGTCGCTCGTAGGTTATTCGGAAAACTGTCTCGTTGCTAACGAGCAACTGCCTGACGCGAAGGTCACGCTCGTGCTTGATACAACCTTTTGCGAGCCCTTCTGGATCCGTCGGGCGGTCGTATACTCGTGAAAGGAAACCATATGTCAGAGCCTCCGCCTTTGTTCTGCATTCCCGTTGGCAGAATCGACGGTAGCCCGCTAATAAATCCTCGATCCCGCCAACTCGAGATTGAATAAGTGAGTGGTTCAAGGCAAGGAACCGCGCCAGCGCTGGTGTGAGATCGTAGTCATCGTTGATGCCAATGATCCCTCCGTCTACGCCGATACGTTTGTCGTACGTGATCTTCACATCAAACCCACTGCCAAGCTGCAGGCCGTCCCAGATTAAATAGCCCTTGCGCTCGATATTCAGTGTGCCATATTCGTAATAGGTGGAGGTTTGGGCTTTGTACCGCATACCCCGAAAGCACAGAGAGATGGTTGGGTCCTCGATCTATAACATAACAGTCAGCCATCAATGCACTCTCTTGGTAAGGACTGGGAAAGCACTGACGTCAACGTGACGATATGGCCAGTAAACCTTTTGACCATCAAGAGCCCGCAGAGCAATGCGAATTTCTCGCCTTCGTTGGACTTCCGTGTCGGAATTCTGCTTTACATACAGCTCTAAATCAGGTAGGTCCTTCAAAGCGACGAGAGGGCCATCGTCATAGCGAATAATCTAAGAGATATGGGTGAGGAAAAGGCGCGCTTGGTTCCCAATTTCAAAACGAACCAGGGTGGGCGGGAACGGTATCCACCAGGCGTTTCCAAAAAATCTAGTGGAACCCGGAGGAAGAGGTTCCAACGGGCTTTTCCAATAACTGTCGGGCCCAACAAAATGTTGTTGGATCTGCTCTGCAAGATGCGAAAGCCGAGCAGAATCGGGACCGTCACGGTGTGAAGTCGTTACGGCTTCATTGTAACCGACTGTGCCGACTTCCCGCAGAATCTTCGACACCCAATCAAGACCTGGTATACATTCAAGCAACAAGTGCGCACCTTGATGTTCTCAACGTGTCTTTCCCCCGGGGATCCCTGAAAGTTCAATAGGTACGGGGGGAACTCGGAGCATTTCGCCTGAATATAGTACATGGGCTGTTTGTCGGGAATCTTGCACTCGGGACTGGTCAGGAAAAGAGCTGTAATAGCTTCTTGCCATATGCGCCTCCTAGTGTGCGGTGACGACGGTGATACGTCGAGTCTAAAAGAAGTGAGTAAACACGCAGCACGCTCAGTGGCGACTCACCGAGGAGAAAACACATCTATACCTAAGGTTACGGTGGCGTCAAAATGGAACCCCAGCAGACACAAAAAAAAGCCATACTAAAATCAATTCGCCTCGCCAGCCCTTACAAGACGTCTTAATAAGTACACTGTCCAGTGCCTGATGAACTCACTTTTCACCAAGCGCTGAATTATACTTAGGTTGATGATAGCAAAATCTGTCGCTTTGACTTTAGTTGAAACAAAGATGAGGTAACTAATGAGGTCTCACAGATTGTGAAGCTATAGGTCAGACCATATATCCTGTCTCGTAATGGTGGCACCAGCGACGCGGTCGAGAATCGAACAGACTCACGCATAAAGTATTGGGCCGCCGATAAAATCCTTGCCAGGAACGTCAAGTACCACGAGAAGGGCAACAAGCGATGTCAGCACATAATTTAACCTAGATACCCACTCGCTGGCATTGTTGACTGGGTCTAGGAAAGGGGAAAATATCCATTGGAGAGTAAAAAACACCACTGTCACGACCAGGAGGAGTACTTGACGGACGACAGCAACGCGCGTCTTGGAAAACGACCGGAACAAACAATTATTGGGGTCAATTACTGCGATGATTAGTAGTGCAGTAAACTTCATGGCGAGGTAGAGGGACTCGTAGGTACCCCAGTCACGCCGGAAACCTGTGCTAGCGCGTTGGAAGTAGGAGATCATGATTGTGACATGCGCGTACCGGAGTACAGAAAGACGAGAGGGTTTTGATCACGCTCAAGTAACCGCTGGTATTCTCGATTCATATCGCTAGTGCTCCTCGGTTTTCCTAGCTCCGTGAACTTGTCAACGGTGGGGACAGATTGATTGATGAGCATTCTCAAGGAGAACGGGTATGAGATAGTCAGCTAGAGAGGGTTAGATGGACGGGGGACTATGTGCACGAACAGTGATTCACGCACTGCGAATAGTATCGTAATTGCGGCGATAACGACTACGGGGGCGAAGTTAATTTCGTTCTTCTTCATCGTAGTCGTATAGCAGAAGTCCAAAGGATCTCGAAACTGGTCCGGCGGCCCCAAAGGGGCTACGACGGGAGGATTGGTTGTCGAGTTCAAGTATGGATTAGGGACAGCCCAGAGATCATCCGACCAGGTGATGACGTGGACAGCCAAAGTGCTCAGAGGAAGATACACGACAGTTAGCAAGAAACTGGTGATAACGATGCTGCGCCCACTACTTCTGTCGGGCTGTTGGAAGCCCTCCAGAGAGCTGTAACGTTTGCAGGGAGCGGTTGATGTATGAAAAGCGTATAATAGTAACCCAGCAAGTCCCATGAAGATAACGAGAAAAATTAGAGATTGTACAAGTGTCGTCGCGAAGTTGAGTGCTAGAATATTCGGTCTGCGGTGATCGGGTAAACTCCTAGCGTACCCAACAACCAGAGACACTAACATTGTTCCCAGGAGTACCTGGCGCCAATCATTCCACACCATACCATAGCCCTTGTGAGGAACTGGAACCTTGTAATGAGAGACGGTGGAGCAGTCAGACGCGGCTCACGTACCGATTGTTGTCAAAATTAGCGCAAATATTTGTACAGTGTTGAACAAGCCTTGCAAACTGTAAAACGGAGCGAGAGCACTGGACCCCTACGACGCAATCTTAAAGGGCAGAAGTAGCCATACAGTAGTTACTCACGGTCAAGCCAAGTACTAGGTTCACAAGCGTGCGGAGGATCGAATTACAGTTCCTCCAGATCGGTACCGCCTTGAAGTTGGTTTCGAGAGACTCAATACTCCTCCCAGTGGCTTCAAGACGGTCTAACGGTTTAAACATAGCTTTGTTCGTACCCCTTGAAGAAGAAAATGGTGGCGGCAGTAAAGCAGAGATATACTTGTCAAGCTGAGGCAGAGAGAGAGGAGCCGCGTTACGAGAGAATACCGTATGCGCAGAGATGGGCACATGATCTTGAGAGTCGTCTGTGGCTTTCTGTCCAGAGGATGTGCTGTGAGAGCGCGAGTAAGGAAATAACAACAGTTCCTCTTCGCTAATTTCCGAAGCACCTGCCCGCACCAAATTTTTTGCCTTGCGTGCGTTCCCCGAACTTTCGCGAAAGTGTAAGCCAATGGGGTGCAAATCGCTCCCACCCCGTGAGGTCGATTCTATCATAGAATCTTTATCGACACCGCTAGAGTGGCTAAATGGAGTAAGGCGACTGGTAATAGACCCAGCAGGAGAGGCACCAAAAACGCTAAGTTCTTCATCCCTAGACGCTGCATTTTTGGGTTTGTGCAAAAAACGGGCAGGCGATGGAGGCGGGTCCCGGGCTTGACCCAAGCCATCACGAGTCTGGCCGACCAAGGACGATCTAGGAGGAGCCGTACTACGGTCCTCATGAAATCGCGGTACTTTGGCCTCGTTACTTGTTGATTGACCTTCCATGGTTGTCGCTGTTCATGATAATCAGGAGAAATTCAAAGCACAGATAATCTGCACACTGTTGTGGTAACCCAATACACCCAAATATGGTATGAAGAGTAACCCACGTGGGTGCCTGAGTGAAATATAACATTACAAAACAAACAACGGTACAGCCGCATTACAGCTAGATCCACTCCAATAGGCCCTTAGCGTCCTAATTGGAGCGTAGGCTGAGATTGAATCTCACACAAATTAATTTTCGTAATAATTAAAAAATAAATTTATATAATCAGCACACGTGCAGGTGTGAGGGATAACTATTTTATAACTCCAATTATGCAAGATAAATCATATTTCGAGAATCTCACGCTGTACTTAACTATGAACTCCGCTGATGGTCCGCCACACCTATTCGAATGCATGGGGTCTATTGGAGTGGATCTAGCTGTAATGGTGGGCTGGGGGAGATTGTGCGTGCCGAAGGTAGCAACATTTGGATATGACCGCGGTGTTGTATGCTGCGGGCTCATTAAGCACTCGCGCCCATTCCTCCGATCGTTACCGGACTCGGCGCTGGCGCTGCGGGTGAGTTCGGCCATACTAACGACAAGGTCCAATACACCCAAATATGGTATTGACAGTACAGAAGCAACAATACAAAACGAACAACGGTACAGCCGCATTAGAAAACAGACGATTGGATCAAACACCCACTCTGTTGGTGTGTCAGTATACTCAGCGTGATGCAATGGTGGGGCTGACCTGTGGACAACTTTTTTCTGTTCGTGATGTGTTCCAATCAGCTGACAGAAATTTGAGAAAACCAAATCAGCCACAGACCTGACTAGAGAATCGAATGATCTCCCGTTTTTCTAGTACGAAGAGCGTCCTCTCAAGAGAGTGATTCGAGTATCCTTGTTGCGTTACAAATTCTCTCACTAGGCTTTGATAGCTTGTACTCCACCCTACGGGCAGCCTTCGCCGGATCTCCTTTTCAATCTTATTCACCTCTTGGTTAAGCTCTCCGCGGGAGAGACCATCCACTGAGCCCGCAGAGACAGCATCCATTGTAGAGAACCTGAATAGCCGAATCGCCTCTTCAACGTGGTACGTTTGTACCACAGGTGATAGCGTGATTTTGGCCAGTGATTCAGAAATGCGGATAATAGCCTCCAATTGACTACAAGATAGCATCAACAAACCATACCAAAGAGGGAAGAAGTGACCAAACCGAATAGTAATAGGGATCGAGCTACGCTCATCATTGTCTTGTTCGACTTGTTGAACTTGTTTGCGAAGGCCGACAAAATGGCTACTTAGCATTTCTTGAGCATCTGGCGATAGCCGAGGCGCACACTTTCTGAGGTTTAGGTTAACACGATGAGATGGCCCGAAGGTGAAAATGGCCACGTACGATTTACAATACGAGATGTACCGCTTCATCTTGTCTATGTCAATTTCACCTACCACCTCACCATTCTCGTCGGCGGTCGCATTTGGTCGGTTCATGTGAATGTTCATCACATGTTTGGCAATCGTCTGAGTAGCAATAAGGCATTGATACCGAGAACATGTCATATCTCACTCACCCTATCCCGCTGCTCATCATGCACGTCCTTCACTATAAAGATCATATCGAAGCGAGACAGTATTGTTGTCTGAAAGTCGATATTCTGTCGTAGTGTTAGGCACTTCTGACAATAATCATGGGATCAAGAGCTCACTTCGCCAGGGCTACGACCTTCATCATACCTACCCCAAACCGGATTGGCTGCAGCGAGAACACTCGTTCTTGAATTTAGAACAGTGGTGATGCCAGCCTTCGCGATAGATATCGTTTGCTGCTCCATGGCTTCATGAATGGCAACACGATCTTCGTCCCGCATCTTATCGAACTCGTCGATACAGACCACACCTGTATCTGCTAAGACCATTGCCCCACCCTCCAGGTAAAACTCCCGCTGCACTACGGGTAAGTAAGACCCGAGGATCTTAGTCGGAGACTCACCGAGATTGAGTCGCGCTGAACTGAAGCAGTTAGACCAGCAGCACTAGAACCCTTTCCTGATGTGTAAACAGCAATGGGGGCGACCTACTGAAACTGTGTTGTCGGCACAAGAAAACGCGGCGAAACCGATCGTACCTTCTCAACGAACTTCAAAAGCTGACTCTTTGCGGTCCCAGGATCGCCCAAGAGCAAGACGTTGATGTCCCCTCTCAGCCGCATGCCATCCGGTAAAATTTTCTTCGATCCGCCAAAGAGGAGACAGGTAATGGCCTTTTTAATATCTGGAAAGAAGTAAGCCCGAGACGAAAAGAATTCACGGACGAAATATACCCAAACTTCCAAAAATACTCGGAGCAACGCTCTTTGCGAAACGTTCGTAAAAGCCATCACTCCTCGCCATCTCATTGAACTCTTCCTCTTCGTCGGGGGTAAATTGAGCACCGAAAGGGTTTAGACCACCAGTACCAGCCGCAGATGGTGAAGACAACTCAAGGTGAACAACTCGAAGGTATGGTGTCCGTAGTGCGGATACACCAGAAGATTTCTGTGTTACGTTAGTCACTAGGCACCAAAGATACACGACTACGTACACTCTTAGACGAGTTGAATGTGGAATAAATTCCCGTGGCAATGACCCTCGAGCCAGGTACGACTTGGCCCGTGTTATATCGATCTGATGAGAGAATGATATGCCGCGGGAGCTCTCCGACAGGCACCATATCTGGTGCCTCTTGAAGCTTGAGCGTTTGATGGTCGGAAAAAGTCGACTTGGAATGAATGACAAGGTAAGGATCCATGGGACAATCCTTCTTCTGCCCATCGGGCTCCGGGGCATCGCATACTCGGGGGAGTCCCCGTTCCGCCCCTCCGCCCAATCCTCCCAAACCGGCTGCTGGGTAGATTGATTTGATAGACCGACATGCGCGACATTGTAAATGTAATTTTGTTGCGCGGGAGGACAGTACAGACGCTGAGATGACAATGCCCGGTATCCGAATGAGCTTGTTCATGGTATCAGCCGTGAGATCGCGGAATTGAAGCATGTTCAGGCCGGACTTGACAGATATTTGAAGTTTAGGAATGGGGTCCGCTACATCGTCAGGCTTATCGTTGGGACCGCCTTCCAAGGGAAACAGGATACCCCGAGAGGCTTTAGTAGCGGCATTTTCAAACTGACAGGAATGTCAACCGAAGTGGGCACTGTGCGGAAACACAGCTTACTAGTGGTAGAACATCAGCAGGCTTGTTCTGTATCAAGTGCGCAAGTTCGTCATTGTACAGACTGACATGACGCAAATCGACTTCTAATTGGTAGTGCTTTAGAAGTAGATTTGCTCTGAGTTTATCTCTAGTCACAGCACGTCAGTTGTAGGAATACCGAGATAAAGATGACGGGTACCGGTATATGAATTCGCCTCCAATACGGTACTGAAGAAGAAAATCAAGCAGAAGCTTCTCAGTTTCGGATGGAGATTCTGTCGAGAATGAAGAAGTGTTCGCGTTTTGGTGAACAGAGACAGAATAAACGCGATCCGCGTCGAACCCAGACATATCAAGTCGCGTCAAAGTCGCGTCGCGTGCCCGCGCCACTGACCCGTCGAGAGCTCTTTAGGGCAGGCTATCACGACCCCCAATCACGACTTATCCCCGTCCACTCAGATGGAATCAGGCGAGCAGTCTGTCGTACTACCCTCGAGCACTCTATCGAGTCTATCGCTCTCCCTGTGAGTCTCATTCAGCTAGGATCCTCGAGTCGGCATGACCCTGATCATAGAGCGTCTACAGTCATCCCCTCCCAATCCTGAATATCTCTGAACATCTAACTCGCCGGAGACTCCAGACCGCCACTAGCCTCCCTTTTGGTGCACATTCATTTTAATTGGCGAGCTTTCCGGTCTCATTCTTATGCAGTCCTCGGTGCTCTTCTCGGCACTCAAAATGGTCGTGAGGTCGAGATTGTCAACACTTTCGAAGTAGCTGTAGAGCAAGGCGATAGCAAGGTCGATCATGGATATTTCAATGTAAGAAAGGAACAATGTATGTGTCCCGTGGCATCAATAGCGTGGCGCGCCACTGAGATTATTTCCAGACAAGCAGGTCTTCCCCTCGCTAGAATTCATTGGCTGGTACACAGTCGCCTCGCACCCCACCTCGAGGCACATCGCCCTCCACGAACAGGTTTGTTTCTCATCACCTCTTTATGACAGCTGCGTAATATCTGTCTAGTTCTCTGCATACTGTTCTACTCCTCTCCTGTTGATCTTGCAGCCCACCGACACATTAGGGGTCAATGTGACACCAGGGCATCTACCTATCAAGGCATACGAGCCGACCATTGAGATCCGTGATCGATCTTCACGGTCCGTGTACATAGAAGCTCCGTTCACCGTCGAGACTGGTGAGGCGGAGAGGATTGCTGTCGACACGGCGGCGCGTGGAGGGGAAGGCGGTACTAGTCGTATGTTTACGTTTAACTCGTCGTCTGTCCATCTATTTCTGAACTTTGCTTCCCAGTTGAATCCCATCTTCAAACCCAACGGGCTGCCGTCAAAATGCTACACGACCGGATTCTGGTTCTCGTGAACTACGTAAAGGCTATCCTCTCAGGAATGGGTCGCTATCCCGCGTATGTCATTTGTTCTTATCCCAATCGCAGGTTCTGCACCGAAAGATCACGCTTCAATACGGTCCCTGGCCGCTCTAGTAGCTTCGCTCCCAGCAAGCGATAGCCAGGGGTTTAGAGAAGAGTTTGAAACTGTGTGTGCATTCGTTCTTCCATCCCTTTCACAGTTAATCCCTCGTGACAGGAATACGTAGACGTTCAGCTCACAGCGTACCTATCGACCTTGACTAAATCCACAAGCATCTTGAACGATGTATGCACGTTTAGCCTCCATTATACGATGTCATCCTCAGCCGTTCGCAGATTGTTGATAAACACAATATCTTGCACTCTAGTGGGAAGGAAGAACGCCCAGGCAACTTCCTTTCCAGCAGGAGGAGAGGTATGCATGGGCGCGGCTTTGGTAGCGATTGGGATAGGATGCATTAAGAGAGCAAAGTTAGTGTATTAGTTATTAGTGGTCATGCAATCAATCCGCCCAACACGGCGCTAAGCATATCAGAGTGTGCGACGCTCAGGACTCCCAATTACAGTTCGGACACTGGGTCCAACAATACAATTCCCAATCTCACGGGCTTTGTCCACCGTGTTGAACATCGAACATTGAACTCTATTTGGATTGCCCCTACAAGCAGGGAAGAAAATTGCTCTCAACTTTTGGTCGAACTTATCACCTTAGGGTAGTGATAATCCGACACAAGTTAGAAAAGGCGTAGGGCGGAGGTATCCACGGCACCGACGTCAGTTTCTCTCATGGTCGTCGTTGTATCATTCGAACCATTCACATACATTAATAGGTTGAGGCGCAGATGCAGGTGCCGAATACTAAGTTTGCGAAATTGCATGGATCCACCCCGTTTGTAAACCTGGCTGCGTTCCTCGCTCAGCTATTCCGTGGGCTGTGGATCGGAAACTGCCTAACGAAGTATAACTTCACAGCACGGGGAATGACGGGCCAACGAGTACATACCCGCCTGATAAGTGCGCACGTCGCATTTTGGCGCATAAGATGTACAAAAAGGTGTCCACTATGCTCCCACGCTTTCTGTGCTGGGAAGGTAACCCTCCTTCAAGCTTCTCTCCAAGCGTCGGATTTCCTCGACCGAAGTAGCCTTCGCGATAGCCTCCCTGACCTTGTTGGCCTCCTCTTTGGTCAAAAGTCGACCAGCCTTTCCTGGTGCAACCACAGGACGAGGCTCTTCTGCCACTGTGACGCCCTTTGCTGCGCCAGTTGATATGGTCGTCGATAACGTGGTAGCGAGGGAGTTCATGAGTCCGTCTGGAGTCAAGAACAAACCTTTCGCCGCTTGCCGCTCCTACAGCTATACTGAATTTGCGAGCCTTGCCCGAACGCGGCAGATGACGTACCTTGTCACGAATCCTCTGAAAATCTAGGACTCTTAGTCCTGGTATTCTCCAGGCGAACCATTCGCGGTACCATTTTTTTTCCTGCACAGGGTTTCCTAAGAGACTCAAGTACTTGAGTCCTTTTACTTCTTTCAACGGCTCGAGATCGCCCAATTCGGTGATATTGTTATTGGTAAGGATGAGAGTGGTAAGATTAGGGACAGAAAGGTGCAGGGAAGGAGAGATAGCAGATATCCGGTTGTTGGCCAACAAAAGGGTACGGAGCCGCCTCAGAAGTGGAAGATTGCTCAGTGCAACGAGGGAATTGTCCGTAAAGTCGATGGCATCATGTTGGTCCTATGGGATTTGAGTGATGTGCAAGTAAAGTCGAATCAATCACCAACCTTGGTCACACCGAGGTTTTCAATTGCGGGAATTTTGTATCCTGTGTACATTACGGTTGACGAGAATACAGACATTGGATAAGACTTACCGCGAAGGTCGAGCTGACGCTCTTTGATCGGATTGAGAGAGGACGATGCCTGTGTGAGTAGTTCTGGTGTGAGTTTCATGGTCGACGATCCTGAGCGTGCGACACGCCGAGGTGGCGCGCGTGCATTGCTGCACTGTCTTTCCTCTCTCATCTCCCTGACCTCGAGCACGTGTCCTACCTCTTCAACAATCCACCATGAAGTCTATTCACGAACGTCTGAACTTGTTAGTCTTTCTTTTTCTTTTTACTTTTATTTGTCTCTGAGCAAGTGGTCTAGGTATACCAACGAAGATGATTCCTACATCTTTGTACCCGCAGAGCCTACTAGTGCAAGACCTCTCATCATTCACAGGAACTCGGGAGATATCGTGCTCGAATGTAAGCCTCTTTATTCTCAACTGATAGTTATATGAACCTCTGCTTCGGGACAGTACCCAACTCTGCGATACCCTCTTCAGCAAAGCGCTACAAGAAGACCATATATGGCATCTATGGGTTGATCTCGTTGTCACAATGTAGGTCTCCGCCGATTGTGGACTGCGCTCTTATTAGACGTCCACTTGCAGCGGAATATCTCATTGTGATCACGGGTCGAGAGCTCCGGGGACACCTCCTGGGGCACCCCGTCTACCGCGCTGCAGATTTCGACATCCTTCCAGTCCGCCCTGGCTTTTCAGTCGCCAAACCCTCTCACCCAGTGGAAACACATTTGCTTGCACTCGTTCGGTCTCATTTAAACAGCGGTCTGTTTTTATACAGCTATGTGTTCGACGTCACACGACGATTGCAAGCCCAATACGTGGCTAGGGAAGATGATGAGAGAAAGCCAATGTGGGAAACAGTACGTGCGGCATTCTAGGGGCATCACTTTTTTTCTCAACTTTCGCCGCTCAGGCAGACGACAGGTTCTTTTGGAACAAGTAGGGTGGTGCCATGGATGTCAACGTCAGTTGATCGATATTTCCCTCAGGTTTCTGCAGTCAAGGTTCATGGACATATCCACCTCAGACCCCAAAAATGATGTGAGTCATGGAGTTGTAGTGACACGACTGTTCTAATCCCTCACCCTCATCTAGCTAAGCCCGTACATCCTTCCCGTGATAAACGGAAGTGCGTGTCCCATCCTCATGTCTGGCACGTTGTGAACAGTCGTGTTGACACGCCTTTCAGCTTTTGACGCGCGTACGGTGATGGTTGACGGTCGGAAACTGCACCTGTGCCTCATTAGCCGACGTTCTCGCTTCAGAGCCGGCACTAGGTACTTTAGGCGTGGCGTCGACCATGAAGGTCACGTTGCCAATTTCAATGAGACGGAGCAGATCGCCACTGTTCCATCCCAATCAGATCCGAACGCGGCCGCCACGACGCTGAGCTTTGTCCAGATACGCGGCAGCGTACCAGTTTTCTGGGCGGAAGTCAACACATTGCGCTATAAGCCGGACCTTCAAATCATGGACTTGCAAGATTCTGTAACCATATTTTTTCGATGATTCTTTTACTGTTTACTGAACCCATCATTGAGGTGGATGCGACTCGTCGTCACCTCCAAGAGCAAGTCTCGTTGTACGGGGATCAAAGCCTCGTCAATTTGGTTGACCAACAAGGATACGAAAAGCCAGTCAAAGAGGCATATGAGCGTTACCTTGCAAAAGTGAGCGTGTTGGGGCCTACTGTCACATTACTGACAACGTCTAGGCGAACGTACCTCAAGTCAAATATCAGTATTTCGACTTCCATAATGAATGCAAGCATATGCGCTGGGATCGAATCAGCCTTCTGATAGATGACCTTACTGGAGATTTACTACGGGACGGGTATGTCCTTTGGAAGTCATTATAGACGCGACTTCATATCGCCTTTTAGCTACTTCTACCTCGATTCAAACTATCAGGATCCCGTAAAATGGCAATTAGGGGTCGTTCGGACAAATTGCATGGACAATCTGGACCGCACCAATGTTGCGCAGGCTGCCATAGCAAGATGGACACTTGACTTGCAGCTGAAAGCCGCAGGCATCCTAGGACAGAAAGGCGCTGTGGACCAACACGAAGAGATTGATGTTGCTTTACGAGAGAGTACGAAGATTGGTTTCGTCCCGTCATTTCCTGTGCTGATATAGGCGCTCTAGTGTGGTCTGAACACGCTGATCTCATTTCGAAAGCATATGCCGGAACCGGGGCCTTGAAGACAGACTTTACGCGCACTGGCAAGCGCACACGTCAGGGAGCGTTTGATGACTTCAAGAAGTCGGCGATCAGATACCTGAGGAATAATCATTTCGATGGCGCCCGGCAGGTGAGGGACAATAACTTAGGCATAAATTCACACCTCACCTTGGGGAAGGATGCATATGATCTTATGACAGGCGCATGGGTTCCGCGAAAGGGTCCATCATCTGCTCTATTTCTGATAGCCGATACGCGACCGTTGATTCTTCGTGCCGTACGTTGCCAATGATAATGGTACTCAAGGTGTTAGTGATTGATTGACCTTTCTTCTTCTAGGTTCCTTATATTTTGACTTTCTCGTTGTTCATGATCCTTGCGGGCCTCACCTTGCCTCGCACGTCTGGTGTGTCCGATGTTAACACAGCACTATTCTTTCACTAATTCTAGCTTTCAGACTATTCGCTGATATACTATTTTGCGCTTTGGCTCACTCTGGTTGTCCTTTCGACCATCTTCATCCTCGTACATGGGATCGACTATGTCGCTTGGCCACGTCTTCTCCCTGTGACAGATACCATACACTACAATGGTCCAGGCTTCCGCTCTGGTCATCATGGGACAGGACTGGGCTTAGACTTTGGGAAACTGAAGTCAGGGTGTCAATGCACAATGGATGACCCGAGGTTTCCTACGGTCAGACAAGCAAGTAGAGGAGATTGAACTGGGTGCTAAGAGGCATGTTGATTGAGGACGTAGAGTCAATGTTTTTGTTCCCTGCATTTTGCACAGATTTATTTACGTTACGAGGACTCTTGCTACGAGTAAGTTAGTCTAAATTCTATCTTCTAGATTCTGAAGAGCCAGGCCTTCGGTTTAAATTCCGACCAATCTCGCAAGTTGCCGTTCATAACAACAATGTGACCGTCTCTGAGGGTTTTTCACTTTCACACAACTGCTCATTGCTCTTCTCTTGTCATGTCCACCAGCAAAAAACGCAGCTCGCCGGGCGCAGATACGGCAAAAAATGGCGACCCATTCGCCGACGTTGATATCGGGCCCTGCAGAGGATAGCATTCTCACTGAGTTCCAGAAAAAAATCCAGCGTGTTGAGCTTATTCTTGGTGAGTACCATGTCTGTGTATTTCTGTGACCGCAGGGCTGCATCTCTTTCGCGTTCTCACGGGCTACTTTCAGAGCGCCGTGCGCAGGAGCAGTTGACCCCTGTATACCAACAGCGTCGCGAGGCGCTCAAAAATATTTCCAAATTCTGGCCTGTTGCACTGTTGAAGCACTCTATGTTCGCTCTCCAGGCGCAGCATGACGCAGATCGGGTGGCGCTGAGCTATCTTGAGGACGTGTGGGTCGTTCGTGATTCACGCGAACCTAAAGTGTTCACTTTGGAGTTTGTGCGTTCAATCTGTTATGGCCGTATTTGATCAAATGCTGACTTTGGGATTGCCAGTATTTCAAAGAGAATCCTTACTTCAGTGACTCGGTGTTGAAGAAGGAATACAAATTTGAACCATCAAATGTTGCTGCCAATGAGGAGCCCGACGCAGATGGGATCACGCCCTCGATGCTCGACTTTTCATGGGAGCGTGATGTGACGGCCCAGGTTTATCCATATCTCCTTGATTCTGGTAATGTTTCTTACTCGTGTCGCAGGCCACCAAAATACAGTGGAAGAACGACTCGAAGAATCTGACAAAACTGTACCCTCTCAAGGTTGATGAGGAAGATGACACATTGGCTGAGCCAGGAAGCTTTTTCAACTTTTTCGAGGTTGCAAGGGACTACAATGACGTGAGCTTATTTGTTGTATTCGTTATGAGGTGTCTCTGGTGCTGACTAGTGAACAGCTGGGGGTAGTGATTGCCAATGAGGTATTCCCCGATGCGATTGAGTATTTCCGCGGAGATGCTGGGGGAGATGAGCTTTACTCTGATGAGGAAGATGAGGAGAGCGATGAGGAAGATGAGAATGAGGAAATTGACCTCGAAAAGCCGCGTGCAAAGAAGCCCAAGCAGGGGTGATGGTTATTTAAAGGAGTGATTTATGTTACGAGTACTGTAGACTCTGAGACTGAGTACTGAGACCGAGACGGCGCTGAGCCGAGATTGTTTGTTACTTTACTTATTTTGTCAACAAATCATCATCATTTTTTTAATTTTTTTTTCACTTTGTTTTCACCTTTTTCCTTTTTCACTTCAAAGGCCCCCCCACTTTCATTTTCTCTGACCGACAACACTTACGCTCCTTAAGCTCACCATGAAGCTCACTGCAGTCAACGTTCTTTCTGTCGCGTCCTTACCCGCCATTGTTTTAGCTCATGCCCATCAGCCCCACCACCACCGTCAAGTCCTTGCCGTATCACCCGCCTCTTCTCCCTCTCCCTCACCCTCTACCGGTACCTCCACTTCTGGCACCGTCGTTTCGAACACCCTTCTCCCTACTCCTACTGGTCCTACGCCTTCTTTCTCGTTACAGTCGACCAATCCAACCGCCGTTCCTCTTTCTGCTATCGTCGTCAATGCCCCTTCCGCTGCCACCAGTATAATGCCCACTCCTGCTGCTCCTGGCACAAAACCGAGCAACATTCCCAATGCACCTGGCCTTCCTGACAGTAGGCACTTAACTCCGTTCTCCGTGAAAAATAATGGCTAACCTCCGTCCTTTTTTTTGCTTGTCTTTAGTTTCCATCTTGTCGCCTAGCAACTACCCTCCGCTTGACAGACCACCACCCACGGATTCCCCTGAAGTCCAGCAGTGGATCAAGGAAGTTCAAGAGTCGGGTGTCGAGATCCCCGGTTTTTCTCCTACTGTTGCTGGTGGATGCCCTGCAAACCCTGATGCGGTTGCCGACTCGACCCGTTGCTGGTGGACGTGTGGTGGTTGCACGCGCGAATCTGATGTCACCACCTGCCCTGACAAGTACAACTGGGGTCTCACATATGACGATGGTCCTGCTCCTTACACGCCTGATCTCTTGAACTATTTAGACCAAGTCAACCTCAAGGCTACCTTTTTCGTCGTCGGCTCTCGTGTGATCTCATACCCTCCCCTTCTTCAGCAAGAATACCTCAAGGGTCACCAGATTGGTGTCCATACCTGGAGCCATTATCCACTCACTACTCTGTCAACTGAAGAAATCATTGCTGAGTTTGGCTGGAGCAAAAAAGTCATCAAGGATGTCCTCGGTGTTACACCCATCATGATGCGACCCCCATTCGGTGATATTGAGTCAGCTTTTTTTTTTTACTCGTCCGCTGAGTTGACTGACTGACGGGCCACTCAGCGACCGTGTGCGTGCCATTTGCGAGGCCATGAACCTTGACCCAATCTTGTGGACTCGCATCTCCCCATACGCCACTTTCGATACCGACGGTGAGCATCCATCACTCCCGATTAGCCATCGCTGACATCTCGCCCAGACTTCAACATCCACGGCGGTACCACAAGTGTTCAACAAGTTCTTTACAACTGGGAAAACATTCTTGGCAATGTCTCAACTATCGATACCGGATTCATCGTTCTCGAGCACGATCTTTTCCAGCAGAGTGTTGAAGTTGCTACTGGTTACATTCTTCCTGATGCTCTTGCCCACCAACCTTCGTTCGATATTCAGCCGGTCGTCAAGTGTCTAAACCTCGAACCAGGTGATGCTTACCTCGAAACGAATGATAACTCTTCCAATCCTCTACCGATTAGTTGTATGCACACTTCACCCTCGTTACAACGCGTCTTGTGCTTATTTTTGTTCTCACTTATTCAGCATCTGACACTAACACGACCTCTTCAACGTCAAATACTACTTCCTCCAGTTCAGGCAAAAATTCGAGCGGTAGCAGTTCAGGAGATACCAAGAACGGAGCCCTTGCGGGTGTCGTGATGAACATAGGCGGTCTCGCAGTTGCCGTCGTGCTTGGCGTTCTGGCAATCACTCTCTAGACTACTTACAGACGGACTTGACCCTGGTTCATCGAACGGCATTACACGCGCCACCACAAGATACCACGGAAACACTGCGCTTCTCTATTGCCGTAGCTTATATGCATTTCACTTTTCCATTCATTTACTTAATCTCCGTCACGCTTCTGGACGTTTAGTACTGTAGCAACAGTGGTGGGTGTTGTCCTGCGCATACTACTGGCTGGTCCCAGGCAACAATTTGCTAGCAGTACTATCATGTCGTCCTAGATCGGGACATAACTTATCCACTGAACTTTTAGGTCCACATCGCAAATGGTACTAAGGATTTTATGCTCAGTTCTGAATGAAACCCGTCGGACGGGCCCAGGATTTATCTATCCCCTGTAAAGATTAATGCACATTAGAACTGGCTGATTTAAGTAAACGTGCTGCCCCAACATATGAGACAGCTTCCAGGTGGTGTTACATTGTGATCGTGATAGTTATAGTTGTCATGCATCCCACGTGTTAGGAATAGAAAATCTCATGGGTTATCCCCCTTCCCGCGCTGAAGCACACTGTCAATGAAAGTGCTTCGTACCCATGCTCCGTTCGTCGCTGTGACCCGTAGACCTTCGAATGCGGACGCCATAGGCTCGGACTTGAAGGTGGGGACGACGACGACGAAGTCTGATTCGAAGAGGCTGAAGCCGAAACGGAGATCGCGGGTGCGGATAATGCCGGGCCGGTCGAAGTCTTGACATACGACGACGACGACGTCTCGGAACCAGTAGCGGAGGTTGCCACGTAGCCAACGCCCGAAGGGGCATTGCTCGGGGTCTGAATCGGTAGGGGCAGCAACGGCAGTCGAGACTCTGCTACGTTTGGCGGAGAATCGGTCGCGTTCGGCATGGTTTCACGTTCTGTCTCAGTACTCATGGTGACATTAGGTTCCTTCCGGCTTGGCCGTCAGCTCGTTCAGCCTGTCGTCTCCTTTCTCATCTTTTTCATCGAGGCTCATACTATGTTGTGAGCGACAAAAGACCGATTGGATCGGGGAGGGTGCGAGTAAAGTCGTTGGAAAGTCCCATGAGTCGACCGTGCCGTGTAATAGAAGTGAAGGTTGCTTGCGGCGCTCGAGACGCTGAGCCATCGGGGGCAGATCACCTGCAGGAAGCCAAACCTGTCAGGGGAAGGTGCTCAGGAAAAAAGCGTGGGTAGGGTGCGGACGGAGTATGGTCCCAACGAGGTATGAAGGTTTCTTTGCGTTCCTGAAAAATGGCATTTGGAGAAGCTGCGCGGCTGTGGGCCTGAACAGAGAGAGCGCTGTCAGTGTCCAGCACAAACGCGCTTGCAGACAACTGGAAGGCGCGAACCGGAGAGACGGATCCTTCACGAGGCAACGCTCCACGATTTCCTTAAACGCCCGAGAATACTTGTGAACCCCACCTTCGCGATCGAGGGTTGGCGGTGCCCCTTGCACGCTGTCAACAGATTGAAATCAGGTTGAGATCGGCAATGTGTAAGTATTCCCCCAGATTCGACTGAACATGGGCCGGAAGCTTCGGGACGCGGGGTAATAGAGTTCCGGGGCACGACCACTCACATCTGCAAAAGTACAGTGCGGGAGGATTCTCGAGACCGCGGGGCACGCCCCTGTGCCAGCTCAAGGGCAGTGATGCCGAAAGACCATATATCGGCACTCGAGTCATACTGAATGCCGGAAATGAGCTCTGGCGCCATCCAGCATGGCTGTCAGGGGAGAGCGTGAGCACGAACAGGACATGTGACACAACTGTGGGAACGACCGACCGTGCCGACGAAAGACCGCCTCTTGCCAACACGAGAGCGGCGCGGTGCGACGTTAACGTCCTTGTCAAAGAAAACAATGCGAGATGGTTTGGCGTTCTCATGCATATGAGTGTGATCCTCGTCGTTCAATGGTGCGGCGACTCCAAGGTCACCCAGGAGGACGGTACCGTCATCATCTATGAGGAGATTGGCCGCTTTAACATCCCTGTGGATAAACCCATTGATGTGCAAGTAGCTATAGGGGTGGGTCGGGATATAAAGTTAGATGAGGTAATCGGGTAATCGGAAGGAACATACTTCAGGCCCTCGAGAGCTTGTTTGAGGATGCAACGCACCACTTCTTCTTCCATGCCCCCTGGCCAAGCGTATTGCATGACGTCCGCCGCACTACCAGCGTTCATAAGGCGAAGCGCGATGTGTAATTTGTGTCCATCCAACCAACTTCCGCGGACACGAAGGACATTCGGATGCTTCGAAAGGGACATGAGCTGAGTCTCCCTCTGAAGAAGGCGCAAAGATCCCGGGGGAAGTCTGTCAAGGTCGAGAACCTTGAGGGCGCACGGTATCGGCCGGTCCTGGGAAGATTTGGGATGATACGACGCGTGGTACACGATTGAGGATGAACCAAATCCGATGGGTGGACCTAGAGCATAATCTTCCGGAAGATCACTGAATTGTAGAGGAAAGTACGTAAATTAAATATAAAATGAAACCAAAAATAAAAACCTATAAAGTTGCCATTCGTCTTTGACAGCCCCGATAAAAGAGATTGAAGTCATTGGTCTCTCACCAGGCACTGCGACCGTCCCAAGACCAAGACCTCGATCCCGACCATCGTCACGTGAGGGGACGTCTCCTCTCCGCGCTCGTAATCGCCTCGTTGGCCTCTTCACCTCCTGCCTCCTGCCCCCATGTCTCCAAAGGATGAAGAACCCCCCGCAGACTACAATTATGGTGGTTATCTCCAAGTAAAAGTTGCCGATGCTTTCAAAGATGGAAGATATATGGTCGTAAGAAAGCTTGGGTAAGTCCGCCTTCCTTCCTTCCATAACACGCAAATTTGCCTCATAGCTCTCACCTTCAGATGGGGCCATTTTTCCACTGTCTGGCTCGTCAAAGACACACTGTACGTATCCTCTCACTCGTACATATCGATGTCGTCCGCCGACCTCGAACTTGTTGTAGAGAGCGACGCCATTCCGCCTTGAAGATTGTCAAATCTGCCGGAAGGTATTCGGAGACGGCTCGAGACGAAATCAAGTTGCTTCGTCAAATAGCCGACGCATCCCCGTCTCATCCTGGAAGAGCCCATATCGTCGACTTTCTCGACTCTTTTCCCCACACGGTCTCATCGACAACCCACATATGTATAACTTTTGAGCCACTCGGTGAAAACCTCCTTTCCCTTGTCGAGAAGAATCGCAGGAAAGGTGTTGCCCCTTGTGTCGTTAAAAGTAT
Organism: Lactarius psammicola; assembly: GCA_025769895.1. Taxonomy (NCBI): domain Eukaryota; kingdom Fungi; phylum Basidiomycota; class Agaricomycetes; order Russulales; family Russulaceae; genus Lactarius; species Lactarius psammicola. The sequence continues at coordinate 179,019 of WTXK01000012.1, read as the reverse complement.
CACCAAACAAGTCCTTCTCGGTCTCCAATATCTTCATGAAGAGTGTGACCTCATTCACACAGATATCAAGCCGGAGAATATCAGTTAGTTCGGTTTTTTTTTACTGTTTTACAGGGTCAGAACACTCACAACTTTTGTTTTGTCAAGTGATGTGCATACCCGACATTGAGTCTCACATCACCAGTCAGCTTTCTTCCTCTCCTCCCCCCCAGATTCATAAACTTCCTATCCCCCCTAATCCTCGCAGTCGCCGCGTGGCTGCACTCTCTTCCCACGCGCTTTCGGTCCCTAGCCGCTCGGTGCATATAGTTGTGTCACAGCCTCTATCCACCCCTCCCGACCATCACCGCCTTCATTCCCGCGTTGGATCTAGTGCTAGTCTAGGTGCCAGCAGCTACACCGACTCGTTGCTGCGCTCGCGCCCAGGCTCTTCTGTCTCCACTCCAGCGACCAGCCTAGGCAGCGCTATGTCCAAATTGAAACTTACCTCGCCGGATCATAACACTAGAGCTCCTCTCAAGGATGCCATCCTTCACATTGAGGCACAGAGGGGCTCACCCACCCGGGTCACACCTGCCGGTCCTTCACTGTTGACACAGACAGCTCCTCACCTTCATGCATCTGAGCCTTCACCATTTTCTTCCTCCTCACCCTCTCTTGGAGCCTCTCCTGAATCCTGTTCATCTCCGGTTTCTCCCTCCCTCATATCCTCTGACGATTCACTCCCCCCGTTCCACCCCGTCCTTGTCAAGATAGCCGATCTTGGGAATGCGACGCCCTCCAAGAGACATTATACCGAGGATATTCAAACACGGCAATATCGCTCTCCGGAGGCTATCATCGGGAGGGGCGACTGGGATCACAGGGTCGACGTGTGGAGCGTCGCATGCGTGGTAGGTTCAGATTACCGGCACATGTGTTGCTTGCTAACAGGGCTGGCCTAGGTGTTTGAGCTGTTGACGGCGGAGTATCTCTTTGAGCCACAATCGCAAGGCCAGGTCTTCTCCAAAGACGATGACCACTTGGCGCAGATCATCGAGCTTTTGGGCGACTTTCCTCCACACGTCAAGCAAGGCGGGCGATATAGCCGCGAGCTGTTCGACCACAAGGGAGCATTACGCTACATCAAGCATCTAAAGCCGTGGCCCCTCCATCGCGTTATGCGCGAGAAGTATTTGTTTGAGCCTGCAGAAGCGGACGCACTATGCAGTTTCCTGGAGCCAATGCTCGCGCTTGACATGCGCGAACGTGCTAGTGCCGGGGAGATGGCCAACCATCCATGGCTGGACGTGGATTGGAAAGAGGAAGCCATTAACCTCGAAAGTGTGGTGTGGTGAATGACTCGAAACGGTTAATGAGGTTATGACAGCGCCGGCACCTATTCACTACTCTCGCTGGCGATGGAGTCACACCGAGGCGTTGTTTTCTTTTCATCCCTTCTCACTTATTGCAAGACGTGGAACACCATGTATCAAGCTTTATGGCCCTCCGTCCCCACTATTTTACTTACCATCAGTAATAGTCCTCACTCTTACTATTACCATCTTTATGCTTTCGAACACCCAGATTCGCAGAGCTCTATTCCATATCCATGCCACGTACTTAGCGATTTTTATAAACATGTGTTTCTGCCAGATTTCATCAAGGTCCGTGTTGAGTTCGCGTTGAATCCACACCTAGCTAACAAGACGAAGTGCGGGGAAATGTAATGGCAGTTCTATGATTTCAAAATAGCAATACGCGATGCATTTACTCGGAAAGGGCAACAATGCGTCTATCCGATGATAAGTTTGCCTTCCGCCTCGTTGAAATCGTGTGCTGGGACTTCTAGGTTGAGCTGGGGAGAAATGGAGGTTAGCCAATTCCAGCGAGGGGACAATGCAGACTCACGGGAGCAGGCCCCTTGCGAATGCGACCGGCTAGAGAGTAAGTAGATGAGTCAACAAACGAGGGCCTAATCGCAATAAAGCAAAAAACCCACAAATATCGTAATGAGAACCATGACATGGGCAGAACCTAAGTTCAGAGCGTGAGCGACCAATGACTTCATGTTTCCCCCAAAAAACAAAAAGACCGACCATCCTCCGAAGTCGCCAGACTCGCCAATGGGTACGCATCCGAGGTGAGTACAGACGCCGAGCATGACGAGCCACTCTGGCTTCTTGACGCGGGCCTCGTCGGACTGTGGGTCGCGGAGGCCCTTCCAGTCGACCTGACGTGCCTCGTCGACCTCCTGCTGCGTGCGGTGGCGGATGAACACGGGCTTTCCGCGCCACTTGATGATCGCATTCTTGCCCTCGGGGATGCTCGCAAGCTCGACCTCGACCTTGGCAAGCGCGAGCACATCCGCAGAGGCGGACATGGTCCCCAAAAACTCCGTCACGGACGACTTGGCGACCGACGCGGAGAGCACGCCCATGGACCCGATCACGAAATAGGAGAGCGCGCGATTGGTCGAGGCGGAGGACGCCTGGTATGCGCTCAGGTCGGGGACTTCGGGGGCGTCTCGGCGGGGCGCGGAGATATGCATGGTGCGCTGCTGGAAGACGCCCGTAGCTGGGACTTGACACGCACTCAACACACACAAATTATTGACAGGAGAAACTGCAGAAAAGTACATACTTGTCGCAAAGGACTTGTTGACCAAACTACTCGAGGAGAGCTGGTACCCACCGGCCCATTTGGGGGGCACGTCAGAACGGCCTGCGTGTCCGTGATGGTGTGCATCTTGGCCCCGTGCAGAGAGGTTGAGTGAAGGAGCGTTGGGCACGCCTGATGCGAGCGTGCGCACGGTTGGCGGGAGAGTCGCGTATTTTTTTGCTGCCTGTAGGGACGCTGCAGCCATTTGAGAGAGTGAAAAGTTAAATCCAAGTCCGAGTTCTGAGCTGTTGGTGTGTCACACGCACGTCACAAGGTCACGCTTTTCAATCTCCCGGTTGCACCCGCCACCCACAGAGATGGAAATTGGTCTGTAAATCGCAACAATCTTTACGAAATACATCGTCACATTACTTTTTCCAGACGACCAACAGCATATTCAGTACCTTCGCGAAGGCACTGTCAGAGGCGGCGAAATGCGTGCCTACTCCTACAGCCTTTTCCGTGGGCTGTCTTCTCGTGGCTCGCTACCCTTCGATCACAGACCCGCCCGTAGTCCTCGCCGCGGGTTATTCGCGCGAGCTTCCGGGGAACACTCACGCGGAGGCCAACGCACTCGAAAAAGCACGCGGGCTTTCTTCCAAAGAACTTTCCGATATGTTCCCGAACGCCGCGCCCAACATCGATGACGTGCTGATGCACACTGATGTCTACACTACCCTCGAGCCCTGTTCGGTGCGCACATCTGGCCTCGCTCCCTGCGCCGACGCATTGGTCGCCGCCAGAGTTCCACGATGCTTCATTGGCGCCGGAGAACCGGACGACTTTGTCCAGTGTACAGGAGCACAAAAGTTGAAGGCCGTTGGCTGTCAAACCATATGGCTTCAAAGGGCTCGAAGAGGAGTGTTTAACGGCCGCGAGGAGGGGACATCAGGCGTGACTTTCGACGAGCCAGCCTTTCGTCTCCTTTAGGTTCGCGAATCTTACTCGAGCTTCTTTAGCTCAATGTCAAGTTCTTTGAGTGGTCGTCTTTGTTTCCACTTTTCCATATTGTAGAGGCAGGCGCCTTTGGCGTATAGCAGGCCAGTATCGTTAGCCAGTAGGAACTGCAGTGGAGAGTAGACCGTGAAACAGAGACCATCATCTGTTGTCCATCCCGCTCCTGTCACCCCTAAGATTGGATAGTCCTAGATTCTTCCATTCGTCTTTTTCCATGAGCCCACTGTTTCTATGAGTAAAGATACATTCATCTGTATGTGAGCAACACAACGCACTTTTGCATTCTGCAGTTCAAGTAATCTCTGTTCAGGTGCCGGCATTCGGAAGAAGTACTCGAGTTGCTTTTGAGGCATTCCAAATACTGTGTCATGAATTCTTTGCATTCCCCTAATGTGACCATTTTCAAAAAAAAATCAAAAATCTCCGTCTCTGACACGAACCATAATGATCTAGTGGGAACGACCCTCTGTTAGGTGGTGTGACCTGAAATCCGGTAGAAATGGACGGAGGACGTCCGAACGACATTGGGTAGAGATCGTTTTTACCGCTCGCGTGACGAACGCGGAGCGCCGACTCGCGGGAACGGGCGTGGGACACACTATGTTGCTGTAGCCAATCAAAAGTCGTTCGTCCCCGCTAAGCGAGGTCGATACAAGATGACAACGTCAATTGAGAAACCCCTGCCCTGATCCTATGCTGCATCAGACCCCCTTCCTTCATCATCAGGACTCTGCCCCTCCTCATCCTCGTCTTTAGAATTTCGCGAGCCCGATGGATGTGAAGGTCCCGCCACGGTGTCACCTCCCCTAACTCTACTGCTCTTCAACATGACAATTTCTTTAAGCCAGCCATTTTCTCTTCTCAATCCTGCTGCTTCTTGCTCCAATTCATCCACACGCCCTGTCAGATCTGATACCGTGTGTTCTAAATTGAACGTCCTGAGCTTTTTCTTGATCCGGAAGCGTGCTGTGTACAATTAAACGGCTGGGTTATGAGGTGACTCCATGAGACAGACCGCAGTGATAAACGAACCGGAGGCGGCGGTATTTCTTCTGCGTTTCTCCTCGGAAGTCGCGTCAGCATCGAGTGGTGCACCTTCCTGGGTATGCGTTGAGGTAAAAGCCTGAAAACTTGATTCTCCGGGTGCCGAGGTAATTGGCGTCGAGAGTGCTGGTGTCGGAAAAGGAGGGCTGGCCGGCGAATAACCGCTGTTCGGCAGATAGAACTGCCCAAAGTCCGAAGTTTGCTGGGGGATGGCCACACCGAGAGATGTAGACGGTGGAGCGGGCTGCCACGGTAATTGCGAAGATAGCTGTGGCGGCACAGTCGGTAGAAGCCTATTGGGGTCCTGAGTGAGACCTTGCTGATGATAGGCCACAGACTGGACTAGAAACGGATAGGCTTCCTGTATTGTTTGAAGAGCACGAGCCACTTCTTCGTAACTTCGTGGTCCGCTCGGTGGTGCGGGAGGAGGATGTAGGTGCCATCCCGGGTCCAGTCCGGTATGACTCTGAGGAGCAGGCTGGGATGTGTATCAGCCACGCGGTTAAAGAAATACGCGCGTGCTGGAGACAGACGACGCACACTACTAGAAATGGAGGATGCGTTGGAGGGTGCCGACGGTGTGCTGACGGAGCGGGCTCTGCTGGACCTAGTACGACGACCGCTTCCGGTTGACGACTGGGGGGGAAGTTGCGAATCCTTATCCATATCAAGGTGAAAAATGAGGTGTTTCCAGACGTCCGGTCATACGAGTGGGGGTCAAGGGAGCGAAGTCCTAGTTTATGCGGGTAGCTGGCCCACTCTTTTACAACTAGCACGGTAAAGAAATGCAAGGAACCTATACCTTCTAGATGAAACCAGGGAGTCGGTCGCCGCTTCGAACAAGAGATTTCGCCGGGCTCGTGCATGTTATGACGAGGCTGAAACCGAGTGTGATGGATTCGTAATATGGACCCAAGATTGCGACACTATTAGAAAAGGCAATCGACCACCGTGCGATTTTCTGCCGCCCAGCTTATCTTCCCCCCCGGCCCACTTTTGTTATCATGATAGGACTTACAGTAGAAAGTTTTGTCAGCCTCAAGCTCGAGCGTCAAGGAAATGCGTAGTGAAGATGGTCTTCCAGCCGTCTGCTGTCAATGATGCGCCACTGTCGCCTAGTTCTTCGCCAAGGGGATAGTGACATGCGGTCTTTTGATCATGGAGCTCGAATGATTTCGGTCTTTGAGTCTTAGATGGTTCTGTCTCATTTATTTTGAGAGATTTATAAGTGTGGGTGGTCCTGTCAGATACAGTTCCCCCCTTGATAAAGTGGACATCGTCATCACGTGCCATGACGCGTCTCTCAATCTCGCCTCGACCATGGTGCGTACACCCGTTGTCAATAACACGCGAACGTCTCCGTAAAATGTATCCAGCTTGTAAGAATTAGATCCAGGGACGGAAACTTTCGCTTCGAGCTACAACCCACGTCCGACATATCGGAGCTTCTAGCCAAGGTATGGTGCGCTTTCTTTCTGCGTGTAATTAAGGGGTGATTCGTCCCAATTCCTATTAGATACTAGAAACGACAGATAATGCTGATCCAGCAACACTTTCAATATCTAACCAACCACGAGGAAATGAGACTCTTGTATCCACTCTGCGGGGAAGGACCCTAAAATCCCTGGGTATCAGGTAAGTAGACGTTATTCCTCGGTGACGACATGTCTCTGTCTGACAGAAGCACTTTAGGCACGGGGAACTTGTCTTTGTCTCCTACACCAAGCAATCTTTACCGAGCGCTCCTCAAGAGCGCGTCCCCGAGAAGACAACCGCAGCCGCAGCCGCTAGCCGACCTTGGGAGACTGTTCAAGAAGACACAGTAGATCAACATTGGCGGACGAAAGATGGAAAAATTCCTAGAAGTAGAGATCTCAACTTTTGCAAACACGGGGCCAATGCTATGTGCGACTATTGCATGCCCCAGGAGCCCTATGACCGGAAGTACCACCAGGATCATAACATCAAGCACCTCTCCTATCACGCCTACCTGCGCCAACTCACGCCAAAGACATCCTCCACTGCGGCGGCTGCTTTACCACCCTTGGTAGAGCCAGATTACCGTGTCAAGGTTCCCTGTCCAACAGGTGGACATCCCAACTGGCCCGCAGGTATATGTACGGCGTGCCAGCCCTCCGCAATTACGCTTCAGAGCCAGCCCTTTCGCATGGTAGACCACCTCGAGATTTCCTCGACGGACATCATCGATCGCTTCTTGAAGGCGTGGCGTTCTACGGGCCTCCAGCGGTTCGGCTGGCTCATTGGGCGATATGAGCCCTACGACAAGGTTCCGATGGGTGTGAAGGCCGTCGTCGAGGCTATCCACGAACCTCCACAGGAAGGCGAACTCGATGGACTATCGCTCGGACTACCGTGGGAAGACGAGGCCCGCGTGCGGACCCTAGCTGCATATGCCTCGACGCCACTCACGATCGTCGGCTACATCTTCACGGACCTTGATCCGACACCAGAGGACCGCACAAAGAATGTATACAAGCGCCACCCTGACTCGTTCTTCCTCTCTTCCCTCGAGGTCCTCTTTGCCTCCCACCTACAGTCACAATACCGCACTCCGTCACGTAGTTCGCCCTCCGGGTACTTCGCTTCCCGCCTCGTAACGGCGGTGCTCACCGCGACTAAGGGCGGAGACGTGGATATCGCGGCGTATCAGGTGTCTGAGCAGGCGGTTGGGATGGTGCAGGCGGACATGATCGAAGCCAGCGTTTCCCCTGGCACCATGCGCGTCAAAGAGGACAGCCGCGGAGAGGACGGCGGGACAGCGCGATACGTACCCGATGTCTTCTTTCGCTACCGCAATGAGTACGGTATCGAAGTTAAGAAGAGCGCCAAGCCCGCGTTTCCAGTCGAGTACCTGCTCGTCAACGTACGTCCTTGTCACTCCTCTGCACTTCGTTGTTTCGTTCGATGAATAAAAAAACCTGCCATGGTTGAATAGGTCACGCATGGCTTTCCGCAAAACCCCTCGCCTGCCTTCCGTTCACATCAATTTGCGATCGAGAATCGTCCGGGGCTCGAAGATCAGTCGATTGAGCAGGTGATGCACTCGCTCAACGAACTTAGCGCCCCAGATGTGCAAGTCAGCCGGCGAGATTCCGATACCCACCGCCGGCTCGAGCTCGCGAAATGGCTCAGCGATTGGCACCTCGTCGCCTTCCTTGGTACTTCCGGGCTCCTCTCCGAGGTAGGTTTCCACGCACCTCCTTTCCTGACTGAGGTCCCCATACTTGGTCTTTGTAATTAGGCTGACATAATCGTCTTCCTTCGTGTCGCAACTGCACCGAACCTCGACGACCCCACTGTACTGGACTCGCTGTTGGTGACAGAAAGCTGGCAAACGCTCATGACGTTTGCACGCGAAAGCGCGCGTATGCTTCTCCATACGTTGCCTAGTCACAGTCTGTGCTCACAATAACTCCCACATTCGCAGCGCCTCGACGTCCCACCCAACCTGCACCAGATGGCCCACCGGCTCGATTCCTAGACGAAGACAAGGACATACCACCCGAACTATTCGATGAGATTGCCGCGTCCGCACGTGGAGGAAGCGACAGCGGGGGGACTACTGGTGGACGTGTGTGTCCACATTGTACATTTGAGAACACTCACAGCGGAAACGACTGCGATGTCTGCGGACTGCCCTTGTAGAACTTGCGAGAGAACACTGCGGCAAAAATGGGATGGTGCTTAATTCGTGGAAAGAAGTAACGTAGCATTGTTGTATGTATTGAAACCTTGGTCAGAAGCCCACCGTGGCTTTGTAGACTCGAGATAAGAATGCTTTACATGGGGACCTCCTTGGAGCGCTAGCGCCAAAACCCAGAGACACGGAAAGTGAATGGAGTTGGCCATAGGATGAGGACTAGAAGTGTAATCTGAATGCGCGCCCGTAAGGGGCAGCGTTATTGTAACCAAGTTAATTTGGGCATGACTTTCGGATGGGGCTACCCGTATCGCTCTTGCTGAGGCTATGCCACCTATCTGTCATCGAACCATCCACCAGACACCGAAAGCAACGCCACAGAGCACACCTATGGCGCGCAAAATGAGTACGACGACGAGTGCCTTGCGAACGGCAGCGTAAAATGTCGTTAGCGCGGCCCCTGTCCAATTAACTCTAGATACGACCAGATGGTGATGAACAATCACATAGGCACTAGCACAGTGACTGACCGTGTATCATTTGTACCACCTACTCGGAGAGACGCCTCCCAACTCCGGATGACCTGACGGTAACGTTTGCCAAACACCCTACATGGATACAACAATCAGAGTTCATTTGAAAAAGAGTGATCATGCCGGAGTGACGATAAGCCTACCAAATCCAAAAGTTGACGTCTGGATAGGAAAACCGAGGAAAGACACTCGTCAGGCTGGGAGGCGCGTTGATCCTCCCTTTTAAGCCCTTGTGCTTAGTCCTCTCATCCCAATCCTCTTCCAAAACACCCTCCACGCCCATGAGTTCATCCGAGTCCCACGGGGTAAGTGGTACTCCAGGGGAAGGGGACATATAAGACAGGAGGTCGAGTGTCATTCCAAGTGACAGACCCCAAAGTTTGAGGTCCTGGGGTTCAGCGCTCTTGACGTATGGATAAAGCGATGCCGAAGCAGGATGTAGGGCAGGATTGAGAACCCCTGCTTCTGCCGCAAGTGGGCGACGCGAAATCTTTTCGTCGAGTGATCCTGGGATAGGTGGATGGGCATTGGAGAGGACAAGAGCGGGGAATTGCATGGTGCCTACAAGGACACGCATGAGGGGACGGAAGGATGCGGGAGTGTCTGGGTGTGAGGCGAGAGGCGGTATCAACCGTAACGGTTGACCAGAGAGGATGAGAGGTGGTGTCTGAACCAGTGCGCTCTGGATAAAGCGAGTTCAACGGTACCCAATGAAGACTGGTTTCTGGAACGGGCTCCGTGGGTGTTTCAGTCGGGGTGAGCTGTAGGAATACTGAGCGATGTAAGCGGAAAGCAGCCGGATGGGACAGAGTAGAACTAACCGAAGGGAGAAAGAATCATAAGGAGCCGTTTACCAAGAGAGGTAGTTATCTCTCGATCGTCGAGTTGCCCCACACAGGTGTAGTCACTCTCGGCGAGATCAAGGCCGATTTCTTCCCAGGTTTGACGCATGGCTAGACGACAGCTCAGTAAATTGGTCGAATTAAGAGAAGAGAAGAAAATAAAGAAAACACACCTGTGTACAGGCTGCCTTCGTCACCTTCCTCCGTACGACCGCCGGGAAAGGCGACGTGAGCATCACGGGTATTCTCATTAGTCTCGGAATTATCTGGTTTCTGACGACGGACAAATAGGATCTCTGGACGGGCCGCGGGATGTTTTACCCAGTCAAGGTCAAAAAATTGAGTAAGGGAAGGAGGAGTGGCAGGTTTTGGAAGGAGATGAAATTATGAGGGGACGACGCGAAGGATAAGAGCTACCGCGGCGCGACGGGGTTCTAAAGAAGTGGTTGAGCCCCAGAATGAAAATGGGAAATGGAAAAGAGACGTTACGAGTTGGAGGAGAGGTGATGACCCTTGGAGGAGTAGAACGGATGCGATGGAGCGCACGAGAAAGGAGATTGGTTGAATAGTTTGTATGATCAGACGACATTGTTGGTGGAAAGAGCGATTGTGTATGTATGCGCGTGGGCGTGTATATGCTAATAATTGAATTGGTTGGGGCTATGACATCATCGCTATAACTCAGCCCAGCCTGTCTCATCCCCACCCCCAGTGAGTATCCCCAGAAAGAAGACGATAGCACCTGCCCCGAGTCTCACACCCAGCCCCCGATACAGCTGTCCTAATCCTGTCTTTCGCCACATGCTCACGTGTTCATCTTTCCTTTGATGTCGAACTGGTAAGTCCGATCGCTCCTCTGTGAGAATATGCCATAACGCGTCCACGACTCCGTTATACGGCACCGGCCGTTTCTCTATGCACGTCTTCAGTGGCTGCGCGCGTCCTCGCACCTGCACTTGGAGTCGTCGTCGGACCGTCTCAAATGGTAGAGTCGCCAGTAAGCCGATGCAGCTGCTCGTAAATTCAACTACCCCCCACGCCACCGGGCTGTTCTCCATCGAAACGAGCGTTCCTGGAAACAGTCGGGCAGCGAGCACAGGCGGTAACCCTAGCGACATTAAGGGTCGCATCGTGCTGTCCAGCACCGTCGGGATAAGCAGGTGTGGGTGCAGGTACAGACCCCGTAGCCCCCCTTCGTCCTGTATGATTTTCCGTAACGCGTCAATTGGTCCTGTATACGTTCTGTGTTGTGGGTCGAATGACTGAACGATGAGACGCGTCCGGACGAGATCTAGAGGTGATAGAATAAAACCGGTGATAAGATGAGAAGCCACCGGGATGAGGAGTGAGGCAAAAGTCCCAGGGAATATATACGACGACGCTAGGCTCTGCAGTGCGTTGTGGATCAACGGTTGCATCGTTGAGGAAAGCATGTCGGTGATGCACTCGGTGAGCAGCCCTTTTCGAGCGAGTGTCATTCGTCAAAGCCTCAGCGTCACGATCACGTCAACGAGATGCTCAGGACACAGACCTTTCCATAGTGCAAGCCAGCCTTCGCCGCGAAAACGACCGAGCGTCTTCATCATGGCCCACACTCCATCAACACTCCCAACCGGAATGACGTAGTCTGGACGCGTACTCTCCTCCATCACATCCTTGCGTACAACATATCCGCGCTCGTCCGCCGGACGTGGTATAGGATAGCGCGATGGCCCCGAGTTGAGTGGATCAGCAAAGTACGACTCTTCGCCAGATTCGTCGTCACTTAGCTACAAACGATAGGTATAAAGCGAACGAAATGTGAAGATCCCATGACGTACCTCTTCTGTGACTTCCTCCGTTGCAAGCTCCGCATCGTCCATTTGACCAGCATCTCTTGGAACCCATTGTACTTGCAAAAGACACTTGCCAACTTCCCACGGCATTGCGATAGCTGTAGTAGTGTATTCTAGTACGGCGCTGGCAACTAGGGTTTTGAGTAGTAGACCCATGTCTAATCCTCCTGGCTCTGCGAGCCCCGGAGAGAGTTCAAAGACGGAATTTTGTATGGGACGTGAAGAGAAAGTGTGAGGGGGGATGCTGGAGGACGATGGACGGGTCGAGTTCGGAGGTGTAGTAAAGGACCATGTTGGTGGATTGGTACTGTAGAGATCTCGGAGAGACGACGGGCTGCTCATAGGGAAACGATGATTATGATTATTTCGAACCGACTGTAAGGCACTATTTGTTTTTCTTTATTTGTACTAGAATTGACGCGCAAGCATGGAATGTTTGGAAGTTTCGCGTGGAATTGTGGCTCGATTTAGAACGGGACATGACATCAACGGAGCGCGGGTGTATGCACATAACACGCCTGCCTACTCCGTGCCCGACTCTCCTTCTTTCCCCCCCGAACAATGGCCTCCTCTTTGCCTCCAAATGGTCCATCCTCTACTATCCGGGCGCGTTCCCAAGCCAATGACATAGTTCAAAAGGATGCCGCTAGAGGAAATGTAGCCGTTCACTCCTTTAACCCAGATGCCTCCCCTGCAGAAAAGGCTGCAGCTGCCGGCAAAGCAAGATCCCAACTGAACAGTACAACTACCGCTTCTCCAGAAAAATCAAATGGTGGTGGTCGAGGTCTGTCATTTTCCTATGGCGCTTCCTTCTCCATATCGACTTTCCTTTTCCAGAGGCCACTGTCGACACCGGAAACGCTAGTCTACTCCCGACCATCACTATCCAAGACGTGGACAAGGAACAACCCAAAGATATCCCTCAACAACTTCCAGGCTCCCTCCCCACCTCAGAGGCTGCCGGGATTCCCGACTGGTACAAAGTGGGCTGGCGGGCATTCACCGATATCGATAAATCTCTTGAGGATGAGGACCAGAAGCAACTTCGCCTTATGAATTCCTGGATCTCCCAGCAGTATTACGGTGAATGGTACTACAATGCTGCACTCGTCATCTCTGTATGTCTCTCTTGCGTACTTTCTCTTAGCGAGCTGACGACCACCCCCTCCCTGGACCATACAAGGCCGTGCTCGCATCTCATTTTATGACCCTCTTCAACCTCGGCTGGGGCTGGCTCTTTATCCTTATGGCTTCGTGCTGCACATATTACACCACCTCCATGGCTCGTATACGACAACGCGCACGAGACGACATCCAACGAGAGCTCGTCAAAACCAGGCTGGCGTCCGAGCACGAGTCCGCAGAATGGATGAATAATTTTTTGGATCGCTTCTGGCTCATTTACGAGCCTGTCCTCTCAGCAACGATCGTCTCGTTTGTTGACCAGACTCTAAGCACAAATTGTCCACCATTCCTTGATTCTCTCCGTCTCACTCAATTCACGCTTGGAAATAAGGCTCCTCGAATCGATAAAGTCCGCACGTTCCCGAAGACGGCGGAAGATGAGGTCTTGATGGACTGGGGCTTCTCATTCATTCCCAATGACGTGTCTGACCTGACCCCACGCCAGCTAGCCACGAAGAGTAATCCCAAAGTCGTTCTTAGCATTCGAGTCGGCAAGGGACCGGCCTCTGCCAAGCTCCCAGTCTTAGTAGAAGATGTGACTGTCTCAGGGCTGTTGCGCATTCGACTCAAACTCATGAGCAGCTTTCCCCACGTCCAAGTCGTGGATGCGTGCTTCCTCGAAAAGCCTGATATCGGCTATGTTCTCAAGCCCATAGGAGGCGAGACCTTTGGCTTTGACATGATGAACGTACGTGCGTGCGCGGCGCCTTGCACTACGTGATCTTCTCTTCCATGCCTGACCTTCTATGCATGCAGATTCCCGGCTTGTCTTCCTTCATTCTTGACACGATCCACTCAATTCTTGGCCCCATGATGTATGAACCCAACGTGTTTACCCTCAATCTCGAACAGCTCCTTTCTGGGGCTCCGGTGGACGCCGCGATTGGCGTCATTAAAGTCACTGTGTACAACGCACGCAATATCAAGGCGAGCAAGATTGGTGGCGGGACTCCTGACCCATACGTTAGTTTCAGTATAAACAACCGTACGGAGTTGACAAAAACCAAGTACAAGAACAGCACGTAGGTCTCCTGGCAGCCCGGCAGTGGATACACTCGTGAAAGTATTCATTAATATTTCCCTAGGTACAACCCAACATGGAACGAGACCAAATTCTTGCTTATCAACCGTCTCACGGACAACCTTGTTTTTACCGTTATGGATTATAACGAACACCGAAAGGATACCGAACTCGGTGCGAGCATATTCGAGCTCGGCAAACTTGATGAGGACGCTACTCAGGAGGACTTGTCCCTCCCACTTCTGAAGGACGGCAAGGAAAGGGGAGAGCTTCGCTTTGACGTATCATACTTCCCTGTACTCAAGCCTCAGGTCGATGAGTCCGGGGTTGAAGAGCTCCCCGAATCCAGTACGTCGCCCACGTTCTTCCGTGATCCTTCGCTTATCTGTAATACGGCGAGCAGGTGTCGGCATCGTGCGAATCGCAATTCATCAGGCCAAGGAACTCGACACATCCAAGCCGCGTACCGCTGATTTGAACCCTTACGCCAAGGTCTTCCTTGGTAATTCTGCCGTGCCAATACACACCACTGCTCGTGTGAAGCACACTGTGCAACCCATATGGGAATCCACGACTGAATTTCTTTGCACCAACCGCGCGTCTTCTATCGTTACTGTCAACATTATCGACGACCGTGACTTTCTAAAGGATCCCGTCGTTGGGTCCTTGTCAGTACGCCTAGAAGATCTGTTGGAAGCACGCAAAGAGGCGGGACGTGATTGGTGGCCGCTGAGTGGGTGCAAGTCTGGTCGTCTGCGCCTGACGGTCGAATGGAAACCATTGAGCATGGCTGGGGGTCTTCATGGCGCAGGTCAATATGTCCCTCCCATAGGGGCTGTACGACTATGGTTGAAAAGGGCCACGGATGTGAAGAATGTCGAGGCGGCTCTTGGTGGCAAGGTGCGCATTGAAATTCCGGGATTCTATCGTCCATCCGTTCACACGTTACTCCTAGAGTGATCCGTACGTCCGTGTATTGATCAACAACACCGTTGAAGCACGAACAGAGGTCGTTAATAACAGTGCGCCACTTATTGACGGGGTATTTCAAAGTGATTGCTCACCGAACTCGTAGACCTCAATCCAGAGTGGGATCAAATCATCTACACACCAGTACACTCGCCTAAGGAAATTCTTCTTCTGGAAGTGATGGATTATCAAAATCTCACCAAAGATCGTTCTCTTGGCATTGTCGAGCTCAAAGTTGGTGAGCTCGCTCGGGAAACTAAAGACGCAGGCGATCCTCGTTTCTCCTTCGAATCCACGGGCAAGGTGGAAAAATCCGAGCCTATCCGTCTTGACCAGGGTAACCAGTACAAGGGCCAGCTGCACTACGTTGCCGAGTTTCTACCTGCGTTCGCACTGCAAGGTCTGAAATTTGACGGCGGTCCGGATGAGCTCCAATCAGCGGTAAAAGATATCGACAATGGTAGTGACACATCTTCTTCATCGTCGAGCAGTTCGAGCGAGGAGCAGGAAGTGACCAGGACAATCACAACCACTCAACCGGTCGGTGTGCCGAACGGTCACAGGAACCAACAATCAGAAGATTCGACGTTTACGGCAGTATCAACCGACGCTACTGAAGCCACCAAAACGGTGGTGGATAGCGGCTGCGTGGGACAATCACCAAACAAGAAGATAGAATCAGTCAATGGACAGGATAATGCGAAGAACGAGAAAGAAGGCATTAATATGTCAAAGGATGAGCTGCTTACACATCGTAAGTGACGTCCATTTTTGTGAGCCGATTCTTCTGACTTTGGCTTGTAAGAGTCTGGCATTATCATATTTCATGTTAAGTCGGGCGAGCTCTCCAAGAAAGGCCGTCTCGAAGTTCTCCTAGACGATGGTTACTGGCCTGCCTTCAGCACGATTCGCGCTACTGGTCACCGTGCGTTGTGGCAACACGTTGGCGAAGGCTTCCTCAAGGAGCTCGATTTTGGACGGGTGTGGTTCAGGCTGAACGAAGCTGATGAAGGAGAGAAGGACGATATTTTTGGCGAGTGGAAGGGCGACGCGAAACAGTTCCTGTCTCAAACTTTGGTGCGTCATAGTTTTTTATGTTCCCAGAGCTATAGGTGAGAGCCTTGAACACTACTTGTAGGGTACTCCGGCCAAGTTCCAACTGGTCAATCAAGACGACCGAGTGACAGGCACGGTGGAGATCGAGACTCGTTATGTTCCAGTGCCTACGGTGTTAGAACCACGCGAGAGTATTAACAGTATGTCATTTTTCTGCAGCATGCGAAATAATAACCACTTAACTTCTATTCCTCTTCCTTTCAGATCAAGGCTCGCTTCGTGTGACCTTGCTGAGCGGTCATGACATCCATGCGGTCGACCGAGGAGGCAAATCCGACCCTTTCGCCGTTTTCACTCTCAATGGAGAGCGTGTCTACAAATCCCAAACCAAGAAAAAGACTCTTAATCCTGAGTGGCATGAAGATTTCCTGATTACTGTGGTACGTACCTTCGTGTTAAGGGCAGACTGAGTAAATCGTAACTATGACTGCGCGATGACTCGCGCAGTCATCGCGCGTCGGTGCCGATTTCCAGGTCGAGATATTCGATTGGAATCAACTGGATCAATCAAAATCTCTTGGAAGTGCGAAGATCAATTTGGAAGATATCGAACCCTTCGTTGCTACCGAACGCACGCTCATGCTTTCTTCAGAAAAGCGTGGCAACAAAGGTCAACTCAACATCAGCATGGTCTTCCAACCCGGAATCATCGTCAAGTCTCGCAAAAATACTTCGACATTTTCTGCTGCTGGACGCACCATGACTGCCATCGGAAGCGCACCTCTCAACGCAGGAAAAGGTGTTTTCCATGGTGTCGCTGGCGTTTTCAGGCGTGGAAAGGATAGCGACGACGATCACAGCCTTTTTGGTTGGGGAGCACAGCCAGAACCCAAAGCCGTCATCCCTGACAATCCCGGAACACAAGTATCTCAGCCTCTTGGGGACGGGGAGCGTTTGGGGGTTCCTGCCGTCGCTTCTACGGGAGTGATTGGGCATAACGCACCCTTAGAACATGGTGTTCTGAAAGTGTTGGTCCTGGACGCTAAGGACTTGATTGGTGGCCCGGATGTCAAGCCGTACGCTATTGTACGCATTGGTGACAAGGAACACAAAACAAAGCACGCTGGGAAAACGGTTGCCCCCGAGTGGTACGCCCCTCTTTGTGCAGTTTGATTTTGCTTCATTCGGCCTAGGAATGAGACCTTTGACTTTCCTGTTGGTCCTGCCACTCCCAAGCTCTATGTTTCCATTTTCGACCACAAGACCCTTGGCAAAGATAAATCTTTAGGAGAGGCCGAAGTTGATGCAAGTAGATTATCTTCTTGCCCGCTCGTTTAAGCCTGAACTTCCACCTCCTAGATCTTGCAATATGTTCAACCAATAAGCAACTCTGCCGCTGACGTTTCTGTTGGTATCAAGAACGGTTCAGGAGTCATGAATCTACGTCTCGACTTCAGGGCTGAACCTGCTCCCGTCGGGCGTAAATCTAGTGTTTCTTCACCGGATCACGGCGCTAGCGGTACACTCACGTCGCCTTCACGATTCAGCTTGAGAGGTCGGCGGCCTGTCCAAGATAAAGAGGAATAGGTCAACCATTCACCCGACATCATCTCGAGATTTCAAGCATAGTGTATCTAGAATGGACGACCCAATTTATCTTACTATATAAGGCGTGGTACCCGCTGCTGCTTTAATGACTTTATCCCAGCCCGTTCGTTATCATCTCTTTGCACACCCATTGTACTATAAGCTTATACGTCGTACCTTATTTAACCATTTCGATAAAATGCTACTGGTCCCCTCAGCAAGCTCATGATACGACTACCGCGAAATCCGTAGGACAAAGAGGTGTTCGCGGCCGGCTCGGCGTTGCAATACAATCTAGCACTCATAGGTCAAGAGAGTGAGACTCGGAAAGCTGATAGCCAATACCTCGCTCCGCAGCGAAAAGGCGTTTTGCATGAACTCCCGAATTTTAGGAACATTATTTTGTTTTACAGCCACCAAGTAGAGTCGCCCACGAGGTGAGAGAAGACCCTAAAATGTAACGGGGTTAAATGCACATCCATAGAGTTAGTCGGGGAATCACCCACATCAACTTGTCCGAGGAGGGCATTCGTGACTTGCATTCCATCGACGCCACCGGCCCAGGACCCAGCAATGCCAGCACCACGCTGTGCACCGTCCATCTCGTCGTTGTATGTCGGCACATATGGAGGGTTAAACACGAGGACATCGACCGCGTGCACAAGGCGGCACGTCAATGGACCAGTGAGCGACGTGACGACTGGGTCAAGCGGAATCTTATTATATATTATACCGAAAGGTTTTAGAATTCAAAAGGTGTCGGAAGGGGGGAGGGCTCTTTTTTGGTTACCTGATTGAGTTGCCACGGTTTGTTGGGTAGAACAGACGACTTATAGGTAGGATGAATTGGCTATACCTTGTTTTGTGAACCGGTACGCGCCGTACACGTCGCTGCGTGCGGATTGATGTCCGTACAAAGAAAGACTGATGTTTTTGGGGGGAATCAGACTAGTCCGAGCGTCCCATGAAGTACGGACGGGAGTTGGACGTGCCGACGATCTGCGCAAGAAAGCTTGAGACGACACCGGTCCCCGATCTTAACGTAGGCGTGAGGATGAAGCACTTGTTATCAACGGGCGAGTAATTCATCCAAGGGGGCCTCACCCTATTTCTAGACAGACACGAGGAGCGAGGCCGCGGATGACGTCGGCATCTGCTTCGAGAGCGTCCAAGAGGATAAATGTATCTTCTGTCGGTTCAGTTTCAAGAACAAGAACTGTTTTGTCTTCCAGATCAAGGGGCCAGTAGCAGGGATCTCACCTGCTGGTTCGTAGACAATCTCATAATCATGCTTCGTTAAGTGTGAAAGATCCGGAGTTGGAATCATCACTGTGTCGGTTCCTTGCTCTATAGTGGCTGGGCTAAGGAGTGCGCAGAACCGGCGTTCAATTGCCGCAGAGTAAACTGAGTGGAAAAGTACAGTGAATGTGCTAGCGCTATCCGCTTCCTCGTGCCATTCGCCGAATACTCATTCGGCTCCCAGACTTTGCAAGCTGTTCTGTCGCCCGCTCAATACCTTCATCGGTGTAAATATGCTTGCTTCCGAGTTGCCTGGCGTGACTAGCCTCAATGAAAGTTGATGGCGATTTGACCGGTCCTCACCTTTTCTTCTTCTTATGTCCATCGCTAGCCTTAGCGTTTGGGACAACGATCACCGGGTCTTCCTCTTCCACCACTACTGACATCCTTGTTGACTGGCGGGAAGCTCGAGTTGAGGGTTCGGAAGCCTTTTCGTGGCTTAATTCGAGCCCTTCCATATCGCGAGCCAGCTCAGACACCGACGACGTCTTATTACTTGGTCGCGCTTGGGCACGTCCCGCCTTCACGTCTTTCTCGAAAATCGGGGATGGCGCTTGATTGAGATGGGGCAATGAGGCATTCTGTACGATTGATGTTGTGGACAAAGGGCGACTTGATGCCGGGACCCATTCATCCGAACCGTCAGATTCTGTCTTAGTGGTCGTGCTCTCATCACCCTCCGACTCGTCAGCTTCCCCCTCTTCCTCTTCGTTGAATGGGGATAAGTTTACTCGGCCGTCTAGCTCGATCGCTTTGTTCTGCCGTGGAGGGGTCACAGCGCGTATTTCTTTAGTCAGGACCTTGCCGCGCCTTGCGAGCGGTGACTCTGCCCGCGAGCGGATCGAGTTTAGTTTACCGATGCGGTCATCTTCCGATGAGTCATTCTCTCCAGGCTGTCATGCAGGAGAATGACTCCCAATGAAGACCTTTGCAAAGAAACATTCTACTCACCTCTTCTAACCCCGCAACTCGGGTCCTATCCCCACCCGACTGCTTTTCCGCTTTACTGGATACCTGACCTATCACGCCGGAGCGGTGAAGCATATCGATCTTCGCGTCCATCCTCATCTCGTTTAACTCGACCTGTAAATGGGGAGATGTCATATAGGTTCTCAGATGCATCTTATCTGCTAAACGCACCTCGTTCATCAATCTCCTAGTGAATCTTTTCTCTATCTCCAGGATTCGCTCCTCCATTTCGCGCATCACTTCTTCGCGGGTCTCCGCCTCAATTACCGCACTACGCATTTCGGACTCAAAGAGCTGGGGTTCTTCAGCGGGTTGGAGGAGCTGTAGCTAAGCCATGGAGACGAACCTGCAACCGAAGACGCTCGATTTCGTCGAACAAAGACTCTACCAGCCCATTCAAAGGCTCCTCGTCTGATCCGTTTTCCACGTCCTCGTCCTCTGCATGTCTTATGATTAATACTGATTTCGTATACAAAACTGTGCCTCCCACCTTCAACGACGTCGAGTTGAGTCTCGCTGAGCTTGCGCTCTCCTCCTCTGTTGGTGGACAGCACCACCTTTCGGTGATGTGACTCTCTCGGTCTTGCTAGTTGCAGATCGCCCATTGTCGTCGGTGCGTTGGCGCGTCCCGTTGGCGGTGCATGTTTGGTTGGTGCGACAATTGATACTTCTCTAGCCAAGGCAGCAAACTTCATAACACTTGAATTCTCGTCGAAGCCAGGTATCATATGGGTTGATGTTTATTATCATCGTCTGAGATAAAGTCAACTCTTCGAGATATGAAGGATTGTCGGCGATGTGCTTACCACGCGTCCTTCACCAGTAAAATAGTCCATAAGGATCTCGGTCAGCTTACTGTGTCGGAAGGGCACGACAGCCAGCGATTTCTTGACATCTCTTGTGTCAGAGCGTTGACTCTGTGATGCTGCGAGGCTCTGGGCGACTCGCTTCTGGTTGGCACGCATGACTTCGATGCACTGGCCGAGGACCATCAAGGATTTGTTGATATTGCCTGCTTCTTTGAGGCGTTCGCCAGTCGCCTGCGTGTTTTTGCTTCTCTCCGAGCCAGCTAGATCGATTAGTGTAAGACGAGAGGTAATGTAGGAAGAAGGTTCCTGCATGGGCGTCGGAATAGCTGGGATAATTATGAGGTGTGACTCACGTCTTTCTCTCCTCGATGTTTCCTGAGAAGCTTGATTGTCACAATCCCATGACTACGACTACTCTGACTGTTTGCGAGTGTGCCGAACACTCGCCGATGCAGCTGACCCAGCTTGACCATTCTTTTTGCCTCTCTTGCGTTATCTACGCGGACGTGTGTTAGTCCTGAGATGTATTTGCCCGCGGACCCGTCGCCATCGAGATTGTCCGAAGGTGGAGCTGGTTTCATGGACAGAGCCTTGCGAGTTAGAAGGATGGGCTGAGTACGTGAAGAGCCAGCTCCTGCCCCCTCTACATTCGTTAGAAGGTCATAAATCCTCTCGTTATACACTTCGGCGTAGGACAACCACGTTGAATACTCATAGTTACGGTCGACCTTGAGCGTCGTAGAGTCGTGATCCGCTTCTGAAGCCGTAGTACTCTCAAAATGATCTGCGAGAACATCACCAAAGACTGGTTGGTGTGTGGGTAATGTGAAATTGTCCAAAGATGGTGCACGAGAGAAAATCGACGATGGGTCGTTCAATTCAATGCCATTCAAACGAGTGGGTCTGTACTGTAGATGGAAGGTGACAAATATGACCACAAGATACGAAAGGTAAAGGGTTACCTACCTTAGAGCTGCCCTGAAGGCCTTCGATGCTATTAAAGAGCACATCAATGGTGCGGGGCAAGATGCCAGCAGATGATTCGTGAGAGCCTCCTTGCATAGTGTACGTTTTACCCGAGTTAGTCACCCCATACGCGAACAACAGGCCATCCTCGCCGTCGAGAAGGCTTCTCACAAGCGGTAAGGTAGTTTTCACAAAAAACTCGGTCTGCTGGGTGCTGGGCGGAAAGACGTGGGTAAATGTGTAAATTGAAGAAGTTGGCGCGGCTGAGAGACGGAAACGAGGAATGCCCGAGTAACTGTGCGAGTCATCGCGCGATGGATCCACCATGCGAACGGCTTTCTCAGAAAGGCTCTCTAAGTAGGGCGCCCTTCGCGACTCGTCCCCACCTATATCAGGTCTTATCCTTAGAAACGCCTGCCAAAAGGGACTGTGCGTTAGATCGCAATCAGCTTTTGCGAGTAACCGTTACTTTGATAGGCTCTCTCTCAGCATCAACGGGAACCACCGTCTCGGTTACCGTTCTAGAGATAGGCCCTTTGGACAAAGCAGCAGTGGAAGCTTTCTTCTCTCTCTGCAGAAGATGGTCAGTAATTTTGCATCTCAAACGAGTGGCCTTGGTACTGGTTGTGCGATTGCGACACGCGATGACTTCGTTGTCACTGTACGGGCTCCGCCAGTAGGGGCTGGAAGGGAATTCTCAAGCTGGGATGTTGCTCTTGTTGTCCGAGTAGAGGATCTGGTAGCATTTGTTGTTGGCTTTGCTCTTGTTCTGGTGTTCATTGGTACTAATGGTTAACTTGACTTGAATTCGATGCTAGTCTCGTGTATATCATGTGACAATGACGCGGTCACGTGGATGAATGATATGGACGTACATCAAGCAGCTGAGACATCTTGTCTCATCAACACGAAATGTCTCCTACTCCCAACCGCCGCAAGTCCATCGCCGTAACCCATCAAGTAAACAAACAAAGACCCGCTCATAAGCGTAGACCCCACAGCATCACGCCTGGAGATTCTGTCCTCAAGCAGCTCAGCCCGGTATCGAGAGCGCGCCGATCAATTGTTTGTTGCTCACACTTGTCCCAATAGACATGTCTGATTTCACCACTTTCAGGGCCCTCGTAAGAGTATATTAAAAGCTCGTCCCTCTTTAGCCCCAGAGGATACAGATGATGTCACTCAGACTATGGATTTCACTCGTGATATCAAAAGTCCGATAAAGGAATACGCGGCTCGCAAGAGTTTAGGACGGCGCGTTAGCTTCGCTTCTCACGCGCAAGTACGCGTTTTTGAGAAGGATCAGAACCGTGGGGACACGTCTCCTTCGTCTGCCGTAGCAGGTCCTTCGTCCCAGACCGGAGCTCTTGTCAACGACGAGAACAATTACCCTGGTGCATCATCCACGGCGCGCAGGCGGAGTTCTTTGAGACGACGTTCTGTAGCATTCAGCGAAAATGGGGAGGCATCCATGGATATGGACTCGGACCTAGAATCTTCGCCGCTTCCAGCTAATTTTTTGACAGAAGGGTCGTTTCTACAAGACGAAGGGTCATGCGACGTGTCTGGGAACTGGGATGAAGAAGTAGATATGGACCTTACGACAGCAAATATTCCTGCAAGTAGAGCAAGGAAATCATCGCTTGGGCTTTCTTCCCTTCCCCATCCCGGGGAAGACACAGCTCTCGACGACGACCCGTGTTCAGAAGACGTGACACAGGGTTCTACGGGTGACTTATCCGGGGTCCAAAATGTGCCAACCGAGTTCACAGTTCCTCTCAATAAATCCCTGCGCAATCCAGAGCCTCCAAGCGCTGAATGGCTCGCCTTGCGAGCCATGACCCACGCAGGTGAAGATAGTCCTTATGAACCTCCCCCATCCGATATGGATGAGGATGAGTCGTTTAATCGTGGAGATGAGGCC
Organism: Lactarius psammicola; assembly: GCA_025769895.1. Taxonomy (NCBI): domain Eukaryota; kingdom Fungi; phylum Basidiomycota; class Agaricomycetes; order Russulales; family Russulaceae; genus Lactarius; species Lactarius psammicola. Next base: position 155,722 of record WTXK01000012.1, on the reverse strand, counting down.
GACTTGGGTGAGGGCGACATGGATCTTACTGAGGCCGAAACCAGACTCAGGCGGATGCGTGAGTCTCTCGGCCTTACGAATGTTCCGCAGGAGGACAGTTTCACAAGTTCAGAGGGAAGCTCTTTTGACGCGGCCGACAATCAGACTGTGAACTTAACTAGTGCCTGGCGTCGTGAGAGCCTTGTGACGGACTCGAGCTCTGTTATGGACCTAACGAGTGTTCAAGGTACCTCCGGTGAGAACAGTGCAGACGAAGCTGTTATCAGAGCTCTCCCACACGCGTTTGACGTTGAGGAGCCTGCCGAACAATCTGGACAACAAGATCCTCGTGCACGAGCCTTACCGTCTGAACCGACACCGACAACACCTGCAAACGTAACTGATCTGCCTCGTCACACTGCAGACCCCCGTCCACCTCCCGTTTTTTCTAAGCCCAGTCCTGTTTTCTCAGCGCTGAAAAATCTTCCCCCTTCCCTATCGAAACCGAAATCCCCTGCGTCTCCTCGGAAGGCAGGCACCGCCGCCTTCGCTCTTCCCGTAACGCGTCCACAACCGAAGAAACAAGCTCTAACTGCTAGTGTAGACGATGAGGTCTCTTCCCGCCTCGAAGATCAAGAGAACTCTGTCAGAGGATCAACTGAGCACAATCCCCCGAAGGCTACGAGTACTTCTGGGCTCTCAAAATCTGTATCAACATCTTCTGTAGTCCGGCGATCTAGTGCCGGAGGCCTACGTCGGCCTTCTGGATATTTTGCTCAACGCAGGAGCCTTGTGCCTTCTGACGTCTTGAACATGCCTCGGCCGTTATCACCCAGAAAGCAGGTTGCTGTCAGTGTTGCCGAATCGTCAGGGATAGACCAGGACTTGGAAAGCAATAGTCGGGAGAACGTCGAGCCATCACCCTCTCTACAACATCTCCCGGTTCCCGTAGAACACGCAACGAAAGGGGCTAGCATGTCGGAACCAAGTAATCTGCCCTCGCCAATACCCTCGCCATTGCCTATGGATAGAGAGCCAACGCCAGAGTCAGAACCACCGGCGATGCACCCCATTGAAGTTCTTACCCACGCTGACGCAGCAGAAGAGTGGAGAAACAACGTCCGAACGTCTAGCCTTGTGGAAGAGGATGAGGGCGTAAGGAAACCTTCTATAATAACCCATGAAATGATATTGATGGTTTGTTTGAATAGCCTCCCATATCCATCGAGCAATTCTTCAGCGTGACCGGTATCCGTTTCCTGGACGAACTTGCTGCTCCCCGGCGCTCAACAGTACATCAGCTTCAGTCTACACAGCACCAGGCCTCTCCTCAAAGAGCCGGAACAACATTAGCCGACTACGTGGTGGCGATGGCTATTGATGCGCCTCAACTCGAACTGTATTCCCATGTCGCAGCTGATTTACGAAGGTGGATCGAACACAGCAAGGAAATTTACCGTCAAGCAGAGGAAGAAGCGGTAAAGGTTACCCCCATGCTGTTCCGAGAATATACGATGGCGGACGAGCAGACGCAGGGAGAATTGCTGGTATGTCTTCTTTCATTTTGTTTAAGTCCTGAGGGCTGACGGGCTCTTAGCAACAACTCAAACTTATCAAAGCCAATAATCACGCCACTGCAAGATCTCAGTGGTACGATTGGAGGCTGCAGTGGGTAGAACAACTGTACGATGTTGCCAATCAAGGCTTCGCGGAGCTCGAGCAAGTAAGACCACGCCCCAGCACTAGTAACAGCTTGGTCTGACCGTCGCATAGGACGCCGGTATCTTAGAGTCCGTAATTCAGCAAGCCGAAAACCTCTTACCATCATTACGAGAAGAGCATGCTCAAGTCATCAAGGAGTTAGAGCAAGAGGAGAGCATCGCCGCCGAAATTGCAAACTGTGATCAGGAGTACCTGAGCGAACTGAAGGCCACTCTTGCAGAACAAGGGTATTGTTGCATCGTTCCTAGTAGCAGATGGGTAACTGACGCGGGCGATCAGTGCTGCTCTAAATGAGTTTCGCGCAGAAGTCTCAGAGGCAAATGCGAAACTAGAACGCTTAGAAGAGAAGCTCAGAGACCTCGAGATAGAAAAGGCTGAAACAATGGCATCTATCGAGGCTTCTCAGCAAAAGCTACATATCCTAGAGAAACAGCACCCAAACTGAGGCTTTGAGATTGAAAGGTATGTCATTCGGGGAGAGGTCTTTCATGCGATTTTTTCATCATTTGTCGACGTGTAGAAGAACTAGCCTCGTTGGAAGCGCTACATCTTTGGCACACCACTCGGGTCCAACCTGATCAATTCGAGTTTGTATATGCCTCACGCTTCCATGTTTCCGTTCCTTGTGTCGGGTTCAAGCCCTTGAAGAACCAAATACGAATCACGAAGACGAAAGACATGCCCCTTAGAGTGAAGGATCAGTTCCCCCGCTTTACTGACCTGATGATCCAAGTGGCCCAGCAACGGTTTGTCTCGTTGCCTAACCCGGGCATCAAGCAGGTACAGTTTGCGATGTCGTCTCGGTGGCGTACACATGCTTATTGATGTTCGTTAGATCGTTCAGGGACTAGGAGACTTTTGGTCAGGATGCGCCCAACTACGTACACACTTCACATTCCTCTCTATCAAGTATCCTGTCTCTGTCGAACCCCAATCCCCACGAGATGATGGCCGACATCAGGGGCTCATCGCGACAGCAACGGTGCTGTTGCCCAGCGTCAGAGCCAAGTTGTTTGTGTCGTTTGTCTTAGATATCGATACCTTTTGGGGGTGGCCTACTTCGATCGGAGGAGTCGACTGTAGGATCAAGAAAGCCTACGGTCCTGAGGTCGAGTATGTTTCCCTGTACAATATTGTTTGCAAACGACACTGGCTTACAGACGCAATTTAGCATCGAAAAGATCCGGACTGCTGTCCTTCGGCGTATGTCACAATCCACGCCAGACAATAACCACGCTTGCTTCTTAGATTCCTGTATCGAAGCAACCATGGATTACGAGCTCGACGAATGATCAATTGTTTTTTCTGGCTTTCATCGATCATTATTGGACATCGCTGTACCGTTACTGTTTAATACATAATACAAAATATATTACAATGCCAAGGAAGGACTACCATAAAACAATCCATAGGTCGTGTACGTAGTTCGTCATCATAAGATAGATCAAAAATAGATCATCGTAAATATCGTGTTACTTCAATCGCTCACATTAGATCTTATTGAACGTAAGACGAAGAGGGTCCCACTCACTCATGCACTCATTAAAGGACATAATTCTGCTCCAGGCTTGCTAGCAAGAAGCTCAAGGTTTCACGTTGAGACCTGACGAAGTCTAACTCGCCCTCTGCCACGTCGCGAACAGACATCCACGACGTTGCCGCATCATGTGCTGCGGCGGCTATCTCGCATCTGCGACGCGTGGCCGCCTCCGCACGGAGTCTAGTCCGCGCGATGTCCTCCGTAGTCCTCTTGACTGCCTCTTGTACAGCAGACTCCCTCGCGACGGCTGCGCCACGTAGCTGTTCCTCGAGCATGGCATGCTCTTCGGCAACCCGCTCACGATACTCCAACGAGGCGTGCATCTGCTCCTCAAGCGCTGACACTTGAGCCGCGAGGTCTGCGGCCTCACGCATCCGTGCTTCCTTCGCCACGCCGAGCTGTTCTTCGAGTGCATTGATCCGACCGAGACGCTCTTTCGCAATGTTCTCCATAGACGCCAATTGCAGGCGTAGCATTACGACGAGCGATGCATCGGCAGCGGCAGGTCGGCTATGTTCCGGGACGAAGTGTGATTGAATGTGCTTGGCGGGAGCAGGCGAGGGCGTCACGTCAGGTATGATGACACGGGATATGGAACCATAACCTGCGGGGGAGGGGAGGGCACTAAGGGAAGGACTCTCCGGCACGCCCGACTCGAGATCCGCCGTGCTTGGAGCGGGAGAGAACGGTGCGGCAATGTCCGCAATCATACTTTCGACTTCCCCCTCGCCCAATGTCCTATCCCCAACGGCGACTAGCTGATCCCAGGAAAGTAAGGACCCCCTGTCATTACCAGCACGCAACAACCTATGGGAAGGGGATGTAGATGGTGGCAAGGGTGAAAGGTAAGAGAGGTTGGAGCGGGTGGGGAGGTTAGACAGGCGTGAAGGTGTTTGCGGAGTGTCGTCATGCTCATGTCGGATTCGGAGACGAGGTAAGGATGGTGTTGGCGCCGTGGGTGAGACAACTGACCCGAGCATGTACTCGATATCGTCAGCACTATCCCCTTCCGTGAAAGCGGAACTGGAGCCTGACTCCGAAAGTGAATGATCATAGTGTTCGGCTTTCACGATTGTGGGAATACGGTCTTGCTTGACGAATTTCCCCAAGGGGGATTCTGGTTGCCTTTGAGCTGGCTTGCGTAATGATGCCTCCTTCTTGGTCGGGGAATCATTGTTCCGAGCATTATGCCGAGTTGGTGTCCGAGGTGTAGACAAAGAACTTGAAGATGAAGTAGAGGATGGAGGTCTGGGAATAGCTGAGCGGGTCGGCGTGCCCAATTTCGAATTTCGTTCTATCTTTTTTGGCGGAGGGCTGGCTGTGTTCCGCACAGACGAGGACCTAACATGAGTGGGCAACTTTGTAGGTGTAGAGGGTGAGTGCTTGGCAGGAAGATCAGTCTGTAGTGCTCTCTGAGGGAGTGGACTGATGGGTCGCGCAGCCTTCTGTAACACAGAAGCTTCAGATGCCTGTTTTTCTGAGGCACCCTCCGATGCATCCTTCTCCTCGTCCGAGCTACTGACCCGCTTTCGCGTGCCTAGGCGAGGAGGGGAGGGCGGGAGCTTGCTGGATTCGACAAGGGCGGACCTTGGGCGATATTTAGGGAGGGCAGAGGCATTAGCGAGAGTGCGTGGTCGGAGTGTTGACCTCCTTGTAGGTACGGCAGGACTGAGTGGGGTACCCGCTTTGGCTGAAGCACCCAAAGTGGCAGGAGAGGTAGTGTCCTTGAGGAGAGCGGAGCGTCTACGAGAAGTGCGAGTAATGGTTTCCCCTGGAGAGAAAGTGTCCTCTTGCGCGAGAGGTCGCTCTCCAATGGAACTACGACGGCTAACGGCATTAGTCGTAGCGGCAGATACTGTTACAATCTTGCGAATGCTATGCGAGCTGTCCTTTGGCTTTTTGGAGGCTCGCTCGCGAGAGGAATCCTTGGTATCTTTATTCATGACGTCTGCAAGCGCTTTACCAAGGACGTTGAGAGAATAGCGAGTGGTGGTCCTTCTGGCAGCCGACTTGGGCGAGCGCGTAACGGTTTCTTTAGACATGATGAGGGGCGGTTTTAATGGTGTTGTGTGTAGGTCACAAAGAAGACGGGAGATAAATGAAACCGTAAGTTGACTTCGCAATTTGTTTGGCCATGCTTGGTCAGCGCGTCGCGTCGCGTTAGCTTACGTCATTCAATTACTCACTCAAAAGCACCGGTCAAGTCTCGAATTACCACATGAACCGCACAACACCTTCTCGCTCTTTGTACAAGAACACATACATAGTACCCGCGTTGATTAACCCATACCAAATACCCTCTAGCAACAATCCCCTCTTTGCCACATTCACAAGCTGCGCGCGCATCAGCACGTAGGGAATCAAAAAGTAGCGAGGCTCCAAAAGGGGTGTCGGAAGGAGCACTGGGAGTGTGCACAAAGGCAGGAGTAGGGTCTGTAAAAGCGTTTGTTCGCGCCCTAGAGGAACAATGATTTTCCGTCGATCAACCATTGCTGGCACACCCCTACTCACCGACACGTAGGAACCAAACCCATGCACATACAATGTAGCCCTGGGATGAACAAATACGGGACTATTGGGTGCAGCAAGAATACTCGTCTCCAAACATAGAATGTGTAGTGCCGGTTATCCGAGAGGAGAAAAGGATGGTGAATTCTGGAAGTAAGATCGAATTTAGTTTCAGGGTGACTTTTTCAGCATCACTTGCACCTACGTGAAGAGCTTTATCGATAGTCCCATGGCTACCGAGGCGGCTACGTGTAGCATCACGCGCCTGATCAGAGAGGAATGCTTCAGATCCTCACAACATGCATTTACAATGAGGACACATACTTTCTGCTACCCAATGTCCGTTTTCGGACTTCATCCCTTAACATTTTCCAACCCCCATCCCCATTGACCAGAGCAGGCCAGCCCATTATCGTCGCAAACGCGGTGAAGTAATACAACTGGGGGATGTGGAGCGAAGGCACGTGATTCGACTTGTCCCCTTGAAACACAAAATCAGTCGCAGCCAAGGGTAGGGCGTTGAACTTACCAAGTACGACACCACCGTTCCAGACCACAAATCCGATAAACGAGGCGAGTAACAGTGTATACGGAACAAGTGCCGGGAAGATGTCCGGTAATATCCGTGGCACGTTGAACACCGATCGCGCAAGATCCACTAAAACCATCAACCAATGTGAGTGTCCGTTTCTGAGAAACACGGATATAGGGGACGAACGGGGCCCCGCATCCAGCGCAGGGGGATCATGCAGCTTTTCAGGCGCCTTAGTGCCTGGCAGTGCACGCCGGAAGCGCAAGTACGTTAGCTGGCTTGAGGCATACGCATATAGTACCCAGATTATGTTTGTCTGGCGGAATGTGCAGCTGATAAAGCCTAACTGCGTTTCTAACTCTGCCTGGCGACTTTCTCCTGAAATGTGCGCACACCACGCACCATGCTAGCGAACCAGTGCCGCCCCTGTGATGCAGCGATAACGGTGAAAATGACAGACAGAAGGCTGGGCACGTCCGTGTAATATAAAAACCCGAAGAACCACGCGATTGGAAAGGTAGAGAGTATCACTGCATCGAGAGTTGGTGTGAACAAGGAAGGTGGGGGGCGGAGGCGTTTGTGATAGCACAGGAGACGTGTGAGAGCGAGTGGGAGGAGGAGGAGGGTGAGCAAAGGCGTAAGTCGGAGAGTCGGGAGTCTACACTTGAAGAGGAACAGATTTTTGAGCAGAACGGTTAAAATATAACTGTGGTACACGTTTGACCGGTCAGCACTGAGCGTACGCACGAACAATCTGAGGGTCTCACAGCCCAGGAGGGGTCGTAATTTTTGGATCCCAGTATGACCAGTCCCCATTACAGTACGCCTGGACTTGCGGTATATGAAAGGGTTCATCCTATAGCCCACATTCGTGTGAGACTCTACGCCGATGGGACGACTGAATAGCTCGCTCCGCTAGCATAGCTCACCATGTATGGCTCAGTTACTTGGGTATTTAGTTCTTTGAGTGTCATCACTGAGAGAACTCCAAAGACCACGAAGGCCGTCGCACCGAGTGAAGACGACATGATACGAATGGCAAACCGGGAAATCGGCAAAAAGGCGGGCAAAGGTTCGAAACCAACCTACAGCTGAATCCAAAACAGGGGGCCCCTTGCCTACGAACACAGGACAGCGGACTCCCAAACTTTGACATCGGGGTTCATAGTTAAGTATAGTTTGAAATTTTGGAAACTTTGTTATCTCGCGAAATTGTAGTTATAAAATAGTTACGGTGGAATCAAATAATTATCCAGGGGTGGTGAGTTCGGCACGCCTTGCAAAGTTTGGGTTATCTCACACTTATCGCCCGTTGCGCAACTATTGTCTCTCTTGTTTTCCCCCTCCACTGGGTATCCCTCCGTCTCCCCAAGCATGGTTGGCCGCCACATCTCCGATGAGCTCAAACAAATGGCTCTTTCTATGTCCCTTCAAGGTCTCCGCGACTCGGAGGTCCATGAATTCACAGGAATCAGCGTGCGATCCCTCAAGCGACTGCGAAGCACATTTCGCCAAACTGGAGGTGATGTTTCACACAAATCGGTTGCCACAGGTCGGCCACGTATCCTCAGCGCGATGGATAGAAAGGTACGCCTCCCAACGTCTCTCAATTTGGTCATCACCTCATCAAATATAGTTCCTTTGTGATTGCATCGCGCGCCGGTCCGACCTAGCCCTTGTGGAGTTGCAGACAGAACTCCGTGAGGTCTGCGACGTTGAGGCATCGGTGCAAACGATCGCGCGTTCTCTCCAAAGGGAGGGTTACACTATGAAGACGGTGCGTTCTCTTCACCTCATCTCTGCATTACCCTCACTGTCAACTCTGTAGGTTACACGGTCTGCTCTGGAGCGAAACGAGCAGGATCGAGAAGACTTCCGGAACCTCATTGATACACACTTTCGCCCAGAGCAGCTCGTATTTGCTGACGAAAGCCATTTCAACCGGCTGACGTTGAGGAGGCCATATGCGTGGGCATTGCGTGGTGAACGCGCAACTCGGTACGAGTTTCAATTTCGTGGGTCGAAATACTCCCTGCTCCCCGCCATCTCCATCGACGGCATCCTCCACCTGGAGGTTGTCGAGAACTCTGTCACTGGCGCGGATTTCTGCCGATTCGTCCAGGGCTTACTCCCGCTCATGAATGAATGGCCTCTTCCAAATTCTGTGCTCGTCATCGACAACGCGTCAATTCACAAGGTCGCCGGCATACGTGAGATGGTCGAGGAACGCGGCGCACGCCTGCTGTACCTCCCTGCGTATTCACCCGACTTCAACCCTATCGAACTGGCCTTTTCGAGCATCAAGGCGTGGCTGCGCGCGAATCGTGATCACGTGAACCAAGAAGCTGAGAACGGCATGGTATACAACGCGTTATGGGAGGGAGTTCACTCGGTCACTTCGGAGCAAGCGAAGGGTTGGTATACACACTGCGGATACAATGTACGCGTTTAATATTACGGTTTTTTATGTCTATCGTTTGCATACGACAATGTAATCACGGTCAATCGTCATGTGAGTGTAGACAATGGAAAACTATTTTGGTATGTATGCGAAATCTACTGGGTCATGCAAATTATTGTATTTTTGGGCTCGGGCGTGGGCTCGGGCGTGGGCTCGGGCGGTGTCCTGCGTATTTGCAGTGTTGTTGACGTGTCGGAAGTTGCCGGTCACCAGCTGACGAATCTCACAACTCCTGTTGTGTGGTCACGCTTGTCACTTCATCCACCTCGCTGCCGTCGTACCCCTCACTGTCGTACTCCTCGATCCCATCCTCCTCACTGTCACCCGCAACATAGTCCGCCACCTCTACCTCCTCAATATTCTCACCTGGAATGACTCCGGCAAGCCACTCCGATATCCCGTTGTAGTCGTAGTCTTCTTCCTTGATGGCTTGGTCCTCGCCCTCGTCGTCGCGCTGCCTGTTATCCTGGACGATCGGGGCGGCGATTTCTTCGATGGACGACTCTTCGCTGGGCCTTGAAGTCTTCATGTAACCAAGAGGTTTGAGGAACCTCTCCCGCGTGTACTGGTGAACGCGGCGGGCACCGTCTCCTCCAAGGTGGCCGAATGTCGCAAGGTAACACACTTCGAGCCCATAGATGTCAAATGCGTCTTTGTACCCAAGGTCCTCCAAGTCGCTGCAGGCATCAAGATACCTTTTGTCTGGCGCTGGGACTTCACTGTCCATGAGGGTGAGTAACTCATATGTCAGTGGAACCCTCTTGTCGCTAACACAGTCCATCATTAGAAGGAGTGAATTGCGGGGCATTGGAATGTGCTTCCTATGCCCCGCGAGAGTAGGTGCTGCGGTGTCGCAGGTCTTGGTACGTACAGCGACGTCGCTGACTTGAGCAGGGGGTGCAGAGGCCGACGCCGATTGCGCAATCGAGGTTCCCGACACGACGTAGGGTCCATGCGTACTCCCCACACCCGACATCGGCGCAATATTGACGGCAATGTGGACATCGGGTGCTGTCTTTGCGCCCCGAGGTTTCTTCGTAGGTGGACGGTTAAACTTCTTTATATTCGGTGGCAGGGCTGTGGTAGCCATCCCGAGCTCCTGGGGACTGGTAAGTGCTTATTTTTCGCGCTCATGTTTTTTTTTGCTTACAATATGTTTTGCCCAGAGCGTCATCTCGTCGTTCTGGACCTCGCGATGTCCCCCACTGGCGCTCTCTGTCGCTGGCTCAACCCAACAAAACGTACGCAACCCAGGCACCGAGTGCTCATCGCATAGCAACTGCCTCTTTAGTTCGTCCATGTGGCCGACCAGGCGCTTTGTTTCTGATGTTGCCTCTGGGGGTATGTCGTCCTCGCGGCGACGTTTCTCCTTCCCCTTGCCCGTTGCACGTGCCTTCGGCCCGTTCCCCAGTGCGTGCTGCACCAAAAAAAGTAAGTATTTCCTTTCATGTGAAAAGCGTGCTGACTTACGAGATTTGTGAGTTCCATCACCACCGCGCGTGTCCGCGCTGTTAATATTTTCCCCCTCAAGTACTTGACAGCTACGTTCCAGTCGGGTTCGCATGCGAGAGACACCCAGGTGCGTTTCTCGCCGTTGATCCGATACCCTAATTCGATGTCTCCTTGGAATGTGTTGAACCACCCTCGTGCATGCCCTCCGAATTCCGACCAGTTCATATTGGTCCGGGCAGTGAACGTGTATCGGATCTGGTTGTTGTTGACCTCAACTAGAAACTCCCATACTTTGGGACGTTAGCGGTAAGCGTTTCACAAAGTCAAAACCACGTACTTCCATCGCTCACTTGCTTGTTTGGGTAGGTTTTCCTTGGCTGTATCTCAGTCGACTCCACGCGTTCCTTACCCACACCACTCCTTGTGCGCGCGTCCCCTTCAGCAACTCCAACACCTGGCGCGACGGCAGTGTCACCCCGAGCCCCATGCACAGGTGGGGCTCTTTTCGCATTGTCAGGCCGCATGTCTAATGGATGTGGGACAGGATCCGGCAAAGGGCCAGTGGGGTAATGGCCGTAACCCCACGGCTGAAGTTGAGTGTTAACGACCCCAGGATAGGGAGCAAAGTGGGGAGAATGGAAAGGAGGGTATGGCGCCAGTGGCACACCATAGGGTTGCCCGTAGATGGGCGGTATGTTCATGCCCACTGGCAGACCGGCGGCATGGTACTGACCACCACTGACTGAAGTAGGATGGCCTCCGGCATACAGGGGTTGGAATGGCGGTGGCGGTGGTGCATAGAACGGATGCGCTGCCGGTGGTACTGGCGGTGGTGGCGGCAGCGTTGGCCCTGGAACCGGACCAGGACCAGAGGTAGGCCGTTGCGCACTTGCGCGTAATCGACGAGCTTTTGGTGGCATCCCAAAAATGGTATGATGGCCCCAAAAGGTGTCAACATTCCATACTTATAGTCTCTGCTGTGTACGACGGAATGTCAACCTGCTGAACCTTTACCCTCTCAAACAGCCGTCCTCTGGCGCCTCTGTCACCCACAGCCGCCGCTTGCAAGTATAGTGGTTGTCAAAGTACAGCGTCTGTCAATGACGGCTCTTCCAATGACAACGAGAACGAGTCGCGACTGGCTGCCTCCATGTGTGTGCCTACAGACACCGTTTGGTGGCGTCGCCCTCTCCAGCGCCAGCACACTACTGTACCTACTGTGCCTACATTGAATAGATTACTCTCTCTCCTATCCCGTCGGGCAATATATATTTTTCTTGAAATTGATCAAAGCGTGTCGCAAAAAGTCGGTGTTACCTTTGCACCTGTAAGCTCGACTTAGCGTCGAAATTGGTTTGCAGATTAATAGTTTTCACTTTATTTTGTCTGTGGATTGATAACTTTCATTTTTTAATTTCTACAAATAATTTCTCGTGGGAAGAAACCTCGGCATGGTTATCAAACTATCTTTCGGACTCAGCCTGTACTCGTAAAGTGATCGCGAGGGGCCCCCTGTTTTGGATTCAGCTGTAAAAGCGGTAATACAGTAACTTGTCATTTCTTTGCAATATGACGCAAATGCGCATATACACACCGCGACCAGCTTTTCAGCTATGACGCATTCGTCGTTTCATCGTCCAATTCTCTCATCGTACAACTCCCAATTACAAGGTACTATACTCGTTCTAGGCTTACGATGTTACTTGATCGGTGATCGTATTAAGTACGGGCCCACCCTTTTGCTCACTAGGTTTGTTCTTCGACGTTTGACGTCGGACGCTTTCGCTGAGACTGATGTGTAAGGGCAAAACATTGTGAGAAAAAATTGAGGCAGTACAGACCGTTATTGCATGAGTTCACAAAGGTCACAGAGGGCTTGTATTCTTATTCCATATAGCGTAGTACTATTGACCGAGTTCTGTATCGTGCATTTTCTTCGCACCGCAGTAAGTATCCGGGAGAGTCAGCAACCCCTAGACTGGTGGCCGTTCCCTCTATGGGGTACCAGCTACGAGTCTAAGTAACCCCCAGCCCTGGCTGAAGTGCGCACAAAGTCGGAGCCGCGAAACGCATATCCTTGAAACATTACAACACCGTCCCTACTTCAATCTTACACACTGCGGCACCGTGACTGCACTCTTCTCGGGCCTACATGAACAGCCATCCCTGAACTCGCGACCTTTACAGAACAATATCAATGGAAGCGGGAATGGGCCGCTCAGCCTGTGGTGTAATCCGAACACCATGTCGCCTTTCCATAGACTCTCCATAGTCAACGATGGCGGACTTTATTAAAAGAATCAGATCCAGATAGGGAAGCGCTCCTCCGTGACTTACGTGGGCAGTGATGCGATTATCCCAGAGCACAACCGTATAGGGAGTCCACTTGACACGCGTTTGATTATCTCCACTCTTGTCAATGTGGTCAAAAAGAAAGTTCAAGATATTATCTGGGAGTGGCGTTCGATTCTCTTCGACGCGAACAAGTCGAGGAAGGCGCGACTCACCCGATTCTTCACGTTTGAGGCCAACAATGCGACGAGTAAATTGCCGGTTCACATACAACGCCTCTTCGCCAGTTACCGGGTGTTTGCGCACGACTGGATGAACGTTTTCCACCGGCTCGCGTCTCACGACCCCACCGCGTCTGCCAGTACGAGAATATTGGGCTTGCTCTGCGCCAGAATGTACAGCCTTGAGTGTACGCAAGAAGGCAACAAACTGAGGAGAGAGCCGCTTCAAGGTCGAGACTTGGGATGTAAAGAGAGTGTCGCCCCCAGTAGATGGCTGCGAAAGCAGGAAAAATGTAGTCAAACCAGGGGGTTGGAGTTCATAAGAGACGTCTGAGTGCCATAGGGTGGTAGTGACACATTCATCCCTCTCAAAGTTGAACGTGGCATTCGCATCTCTGGAATTGGGATAGTTGATCACTACGCCTTTTTGAGATAAGAGCACACGAACTTGTATACCAGGTGGAGTTCAGGATAACCCTCGGGGTGGCCCGATGTGGGGTGAATATGAAGCCTTTTCGAACCAAAACATGAGCAGGATGAGACGTGATGGAGAGGAATGTACCATATACCGTCCAAAGTGCCTTCCCCATTCCAGGTAAAAGTCTGGTCCCTGATCAATAAATTCCTGCTGATCCCTGAAAACCAAAAGTCCTCGCTTAGCAACCTATATATAACATGTCGTAAGTGTGACAATAGAGTATGGAGCAAGACAATTGAAGAGGCACTTCGAGCGCTAATTGGTCCCTGCTGTCGGAGTCAAGTCGGGCAAGGCTAATTCCGTAAACTTCTATGCCGAGATTTGGAGTCAGTTCTACGGTGCCCGTTGCTGTATCTAAAAGGGAGCGGGGATTGGAATGAGCGAGAGCTCGCAGGCCAGGGTCGGTGTGCTCAAAGGGAGTCAAAGGTGGGTATGTTGTGGGAGAGAAATGAGGAAGGAGATGGGCATAGGGATAGGGAGCAGATCCGTGATCCTTTTGAGCCTGGGCTTCACTAGTAGCTGTAGCCGAGACGATTAAATGGTTAGCAGTGGTCATCGTGAGTGAGGAGATATGGAGAGTGTGTGAATCGATAAGATAATTGATTTACATTAATCTTATTGTCTCAGCTACCTTTTGTCCTTTGAAACAATTAGACGGTCATGGGGCGCATTGTATGGTTGACTCGCGTCTATATGTCCTCCCATTCTAGGCTCACACAATGCTCTTCGCTCAGGTACTCTCCTCCGAATACCCTTGCTCCGGTTCCCTCGACCGATTTCGCCTTTTGTCTTAGTCTGTTCGCTGGCGCTTGTCTAATTGTCTTACACCTCGCTATAGTCCACTGTCCCTATAAGACCATGCCACCCTATCCTCGTGCCCATTGCCTAACACACACCCCTTCTATCCTTTCCCCACCGTGGGCGCGACGGGCTAGCGTGCACACCTCACACACTCTTGCTACTCCGAGTCCCAATTTATAACATGGAGGATTACTTGAATACTCGTTCCCCTACTGAGTCTGATGCGGCTCACCTTCGTCACCGCCACTCCGTCCCTGACGTCCCGGAGGATGTTGAAGATGAACTTATGCTCCATTTCAATGATCCTAACTGGGACTTTGAAGCCGACTCTTCGACTGTGTCGATATCAACGGACGGTGTAGTGCACAAGCGCTGGTCAAAATCTTCTGGCACGGGCGTCGGCACAGATACGGAATCCCAGATTTCATCCTGGCCTGCGCCAGAGTCGAAAGCTGACTTCTCATCTGACGCGACCCAAGTCCAGTAGGTGCACTTTTTTTGGCTCCCCCACTTTTTTTGTTCATTCCTTCATCTACCAGAGATTCGCCATATCCGGAGGTCAGGGCAGCCGTCGCGAATACCGACGACCCGGACATGATTGTCAATACCTTTCGAGTGTGAGTGTGCCTTTTTCGTAGGAGGTGGACTCAGTTCATATACGCCTTCTCAGGTGGTTTATTGGTCTGCTCTTCGCCATTATCGTACCCGCTTTCAACACCTTCATCGCGTTGCGATGTATGTTTCTTTCATTTCTCGCTTAAAGTCCCGCGCTCATTTACTTCTCCAAGCTCCCTTTGTCGTGATCAATGTCCTTGTCGTTCAGGTCATCACCCTCCCGCTCGGCAAATTTTTAGAGTGGGCTCTCCCTAAATACCGCCTCACGGTTTTCGGCCGCTCGATGTCATTAAATCCCGGACCTTTCAACATCAAGGAACATACACTCATCGCCATCATGGTGAACGTTGTTGTGGACGGCACCCCGGTTACAGATATGGCGGCCTCTATGCGTATCATCTATGGTATCAAATGGTCAGTTGGCAAGCAATTCCTCCTTGGCCTCGCGGTTCAGTTGCTCGGCTTCTCCTTCGCTGGCGTTCTCCGCCAATTCCTTGTCTGGCCCTCAAGCATGATCTGGCCCGGTGTCCTCGTCCGGTGTGCATTATTGAACACCATGCATTCTAACTACGGAAAGAAAGATACAAGGCATATCTCGAGGGAGCGCTTCCTCTATATCGCGTGTGCCTGTAGCTTCGTGTGGTATTGGTTCCCCGGGTATATCTGGACTGGCCTCAGCGTGTTCAATTGGGTGTGCTGGATCGTACCCAATAACGTCGTTGTGAACAGTCTATTCGGCTCCATTAGTGGCCTCGGAATGGGCTTATTCACCTTCGACTGGGTCATGATATCAGCAATTGGCAGTCCATTGGTAGTCCCAGTGCGTCCACATGCATGCATGCCGGTCACATACTGATTTCGTGTTGTTCTTGTAGTGGTGGGCGCAGCTCAACATGGTGGGTGGGTTTTTGGTGGTCATCTGGCTCATCTGCCCGATTATGTGGGGTACGTATCCTCTCGTTGTCGTTTCGTGCGCTTATTCACATGTTGTTCTAGCCAAGAACGTATTCTTCTCTCAATTCATGCCCGTATCTGTACCCCTTCCATTCGACAACACTGGTTTCCCGTACAATCTCAGTGCAATCGTCACCGACAACGCCTTTGATCAAGCCAAGTACGAGCAGTATTCCCCGATGTTCCTACCTATCACCTACGCAGTCACCTATGGCACCATCTTTGCGACCTATCCTGCAGTGATGGTCCATACCTTCCTCTGGTACCGCCACGATATTGTCCGCCAGTTCCGCCGCAGCCTCAAGGACGAAACCGATATTCATTCCTATCTCATGCGCAAGTATCCCGAGGTTCCCCGTTTGTGGTTCATGGCTCTCGGGATTTCCTGCTTTGTCCTCGGAATTATCGCCATCGAGGTCTGTCACACTGGACTCCCCGTATGGGCATATTTTGTCGCGATCATCTTTGCGGTCATCTTTGTCCTTCCCTTCGGCATAGTCCAGGCCATCACTAACCAGCAGATAAACTTGTCTGTCATGGCGGAGCTCATCATGGGCTATATGATGCCCGGCCATCCTATAGCGACTATGGTCTTTCAAAACGATGGCGGGGGACACTGCCGCTCAGGCCATTTCATTCAGCAGTGACCTGAAATTCGGGCATTATCTCAAAGTGCCCCCACGTCTCGTGTTCAATGGTCAAGTTTTGGCTTCAACCGTCGCCGTTTTCTCATCGATCGTGGCTCAGCAGTGGGCATTGGACAACATAAACGACATCTGCTCACCTGACCAGAAGGCCCGCTTCACCTGCCCGAACTTGAATGTCTTCAACACGTCCTCTATCATTTGGGGTGGAATCGGTCCGGCGCGCTTTTTCTCCTCAGGGGCACTGTAAGCGTCTACCTCTCCTCTACCGATGACGATCGACTGATGAAGCCCCCCGCCCAGCTATTCTTCGCTCATGTGGTTCTTCCTGATCGGCGCCGTTCTTCCTATCCCGTTCTACTACCTCGCCCGCCGCTACCCCCGATCGGCCTGGCGCTACGTTCACATTCCCGTCTCACTTGTCGGTGCCGACACCGTCCCGCCCGCCACTGGCCTCAACTTCACGTCATGGATCATGGTTGGATTCATCTTCCAGTGGTTCGTAAGACGCTTCCACTTCCGGTGGTGGATGCGATACAACTATCTTCTTGCGACGGGCCTCGACTTTGGCGTCCTCCTCGGTCTCATCGCCATCTTCTTTACCTTGCAGCTACCAAAAGGTGGTATTGAGCTGAATTGGTGGGGCAATACAGTGTGGCAGCGGACTGCTGATGCGCAGATGATTCCGCTCAAGACGCTTGCGCCAGGTGAGACTTTTGGGCCTAGCTCATGGTCTTGACCGTACGATACAATACCCTCCACGTACGACTATGATGTTCCCTTTTCTGTTCTTCACGAGTAGATTGTACTTTTTTTTTTCTTTGTTACATTAGGCGCACGAACGCCTCTCGCGACACCATTCTATCTCAACAAATACTGTGTATTTGTACATCACGCTAGTTACGCATGAACGAACAATTTTCAATGACAAAATAATTTGGAGATGAGCAACTTTGGCGATAGACTGCTGTATGGCGTGGGGAATGGGCAAGTATCGGCACTCAGTCAAGCGACGGGGAAAGGGGAAAGCGCACACAATTAGAGCGAGATACAACGACCAAAGAGCACGGATTACATGATGTATGTAGATAGCACTCGAGAAATTACTCTGGTAGGCCCCAAATCCTGACCTCCCTCCCGGTTGTGCCCCAAATTTCTTTACTCTCGGGGCCAAATGCCAGGGCAGAAACCTCACCACCTTCCTGGAACTGCACGAGTTCTTCCCAGGTCTTGTGCGCAAAGATGTGCGCGCCTTCGTTGCCCGCAATACCAAGCAGCAGAGCGCTGTAGTCGTACACGACTTTGTTCACTTTGAAACCGTCGCCCAGAGGTATGGAGTGTCCCAATTTCTGCTTGCGCAAGTCCCAAATGCCCACAGAGGACAGCGAGTCTGGGGCAAGGAGGTGATAGCCGTTCTCCGAGAAGCTGAGGGTGTTGACGGTAAAGGGAGAACCGTCGGGCGGCACGAGGGTTGCGGCGATATCCCCCGACCGCACATCGTAGACGTGTATAGTGGAGGATGGCGTACCCGCAGCCACGATGGTGCCGTCTGGGTGTACGGCGAGGGACGAGTACGGTTCTTCTCCCGGGGCGGAACGGAACAGCTGGCTGAAATCGTTCAGGTCATGTATGGAATAGGTCTTGTCTTGGGACGCGAGGAAAAGCAATGTAGAAGAAGGGTGGACAGCCAAGCCAGTGACCTCGCCCTTGTGCGCTTTGATGATGGTGCGCGGGCGGTATTCCTCGGAAGCAGAGTCCAGGGACCATACACGAGCCAGCTTGTCCGCGCCTGCTGATA
This sequence comes from Lactarius psammicola, assembly GCA_025769895.1. Classification (NCBI taxonomy): domain Eukaryota; kingdom Fungi; phylum Basidiomycota; class Agaricomycetes; order Russulales; family Russulaceae; genus Lactarius; species Lactarius psammicola. The sequence goes on along the minus strand of WTXK01000012.1, from coordinate 137,725 downwards.
GGAGAAGAGTCGGTTGCCCGTCACGTTCACGGAAGGCGACGTGATGAATTTTTTTGGCGTGCCCCTTCAATGATGCCAAAACCTTATCTGTGCTTCGGTCGTACAATTGGACAATCCCGTCGTTTCCACCGGTCAAAAATTGGGCGGGATCTGCGCTAGAAATCGCAATGGACGTGATTCCAGCAGGGGAGGCAGAATGGAGGGACGGTATAGTGTGTTTGGAGGCGTATGTTTTGACTTGAGCTGGTGTCGCATAACTTGGCGCTACCTTGCGTTTCTTTCGCGTAGCAGAGAGGGTTTGGTGGGTCTCATCTATCTCGGCGATGACCTTCTCAGGAAGGACGCTGCCCGCTGGGACGGTTTGATCAGACATTTCAACATCGGCACTAGGGGCAGCAGAAATTCCCATAGAGGCCTGGACGTTAGCAAGGGCTCTGGAACATAGAATCCGTCAGACACTGAACAAGTAGAATGCGGCGGTGGATTCATACTCTCGAGCTGCGTCAGCGTTCCCTCATGAGACGCGCAATAACGCGACTAGCAGCGTCTTGGCTGTAGAGGGCATAGCTCAGTTCCTGCCGGGTCGAGTTGTACTGCTGCTTGAGGGTGAAGGTCTCGAGGACAAGGGCATCCCATTCGTTTTGCAAAGCGGTCAAAAGTGCAGGTATGGATGAATGAGTTGGGGGTCTAGGAGCAGCGGCAGGACCTGGGAAGGAAAAGGATAAGTTTATCAGTGCGGCAGGGAGGAAAGACACGCGTACTAGCTTTGATGGATACTAGGTCAGCCTCTTCCAATTTTTCGCCCGTTACGGGGTCTGTGCCATTCTCTGAAATATATTTTTGAACGAGACGGCGCTCGTAGACGTGTCCCGACTTTGCAGAGATGACCGGGTCTTGTGGGGGTTCACCAGAGATGGCACAGAAGAACATGGTGCGGTACGCGCTGACGTCTTGTTCAAGTTTGGTTCAACGCGCGTTCAAGTGCGCAATAAACAGTTGTCAACACCGCTCACGTCCACCCCCGTCTTGAACATGTCTGAAAAGCAGCAACGACTTGTTTTGTCCATCATCGAGTTTCTCAATCAGTCTATCAACGATGGCACCATTCGAGAAGAGGATAAAGAAAGTTTGGAAGTAGCCGGTAAGTCCACAACTCGCGCTGGCACTCCCCGCCCCTCATCCACTTTTTTTCCCTCTCTAGTCCAATGTATTGGAGAGGCGTTTGGCATAGATCCAGCAAACAAAGAGCAGGCGAATCGCCTAAGTGTGAAGCCTGCTACTCTTCAGAGCATCTTTGAGGTCTATCTCAAGACCAAAGATAAGATCGGCTCACAACCAGCTGCCAGCACAGCTCCCGCCGCTTCCACGTCTCCTTCGGCGGAGAACAAGGCCGCGGCTGAGAAGCATAAGCAGGAAGGAAACGCACACATGAATGGTAAACAGTATGACGAGGCAATCGACGCGTATACGAAGGCAATCGAGCTAGACCCTTCCAACCCCGTCTACTTTTCTAATCGAGCCGCAGCTCATTCGAGCAAATCCGACCACTTGTCTGCCGTCGTCGACGCTGAGAAAGCAATCGAACTGGACCCCAAGTTTGTCCGGGGCTATTCTCGTCTAGGGTGCCGGGTTGCCAGCTTCCAAATAGGGGTCTCACTTCTGACCTTCCTGCGCACAGACACGCCCACTACTGTATCGGCGACTATTCGGGCGCAGCTGCGGCATATAGGCGTGGTTTGGAATTGGAACCAAATAACGTCGCTATGAAAACAGGTCTCCAGAACTGCGAAGGCCGAATCGCATCTGATGGAGATACTGCGCCGCCTCGCGATACGTCGTCCTCTAACTCCCCACCCAATGCCGGTGCCGGTGCTGGTGGACTGGCTGATGCCCTGAGAAATATGGGTGGCGCTGGTGCAGGCGGCATGCCAGACTTTGCTAGCATGATGAACAACCCGGCGATGATGCAGATGGCTCAACAAATGATGGCTAATGGTGGTCTGGAAAGACTTATGTCGAACCCGGCCGTTGCCAACATGGTTAGTTGCATCAAGTCTTATGCTTACCTTACTCAACTCGCATCCTGCCCAGATGGGTCGCCTGAACGGCGGGGGTGGAATGCCGTCTATGGATGAACTTATGGCAGACCCAGAATTACGGAATCTGTGAGTTGCGCGATTGATGACAGGCTTGATTGTTCATTGCATTCCCAGAGCCAGTCAATTTACGTCTGGTCGGCAGTGACCTTGCCTGCCATCCTGATCTGATCCAGCGGGGGGTTTTGTATGTAGACCGAGTTACGCCTCTGTAAGGACTTAACCTGGAGAACCTGGATGTTAGAGTCCTATCTGTACGACTTTGAATTTGTAGATTAAACTCTACCGGATTGAACTTTGATTACACTTCATTGTGAGCGCTATCTTATGCCGCCCTATCTACTTGTTGTCAACGGCCATGTTTAGTCCACAACAGACCATCTCTAGACACTCCATTTAGACAAGTCCGCGGTACTAGGATATTTTGGCATCTCCCCCACCTTTCTTTCGTCGTAACGTCGGCACAACGTGTAGAATGTTCACGCCGAGGGGAAAATATTGGTCGCGTGCGCACAAGCGTTGACCGGGTTACCCGTGTTCGGTTCTCCGAATTCCGTTGGTCGTGCCTCGGCATACCACACAACATGTTTATAGTCACACTCTTCTCCCCTGCAGGTTTTTTTTGTAAGCTCTCGATTTCTTTGGACATCTTACCTCTCTCGTCAGCTCTATGGACAACTGTCACTGCCCATTCTTGCTCTACTTAGTTTGGGGTCTTTCACGGGCGGCAGCAACATTGTTGCCGCTGCTTAGTAACAGTTCGAGAAGAGCGTTGGGATCTATGTACGGTGATCCACCGTGCAAGTCCTCCCCCCGACACGGTTTAAGTTTATTGCCAATTGAGATGCATGCACCATGATGTCCCCGGCGGGAATTTGACCAGTCAACGGAGTCATATAAATCACCATACTCGTTTCAAATGGGAAATGAAGAGAAAAGGAAATCACAATTACATTTCTTCACCACCTAACGTAAAGAGATTAGGGCTTGATTCTATGGTATGAGGTAACCTTCAAGCATTCGCAGCTTGCCGCTGCAGTTTCTCCGTCACCTTGCGGGCAAGAGTCGGAGGCACGATATCCAGTTGTACTGGGGATTTATGAGAGTGGCCCTAGATATAGGCATGTTCGCGCTCAGCGCTTTACATTCCAGACAGGGTCGACTCACATGAGAGAGATGATATCTCAGACCGCTAAGTTGTTTGTATACCTGCGGACAATTCGCGTGAGGACATGGATGAGTCTTCGCGGGTCGTTTCTGTTTTCGCGTCGTTTCTGGCGCGGGAAGGTGGGCAGTAGGCAGGGACCGTTGAGGTGAATGTGGTGATAGCTTGTAAGAAATGCGCCTTTGAGCTGCCGAAGAACATGTCTTGAGTGTTACGACAACGGTTAACGGATCTAAGTGAACGTACACCTGCAAATGATACTGTAGACCATTCACGCTCTGGGGTAATATGAGAACGACGATCCTGCAAGTAGTAGGGCAAGAAAATACGACCTTCCAGCTTTTGTTACAACCCGGCAATCCACATCGATATGGTTTGTGATCAGGAAATTCGTCCGCAGCGTGATCAGTTCGAATGTGATCAGATAGTTCCTTTGAGGTAACAAATTGGGACGCCGACGGCCGAATCACTGACCAGACAGTGCTGGTGACCGCATGCATATCCTCGAATCGATAGGCTACATGCAACAACAGGAGAGGTTAACGTGCGGAGGAGTTCGGCGCAAATCAATCAACTCACTCTGAGCTAGTAGCTAGCGTCGAGGAAAGTCTGGGAAGTCGGCGATCCACCACACCTGTCTCCACTGGGTGGGTTTGTTGTGACGCGCCTTCTGAAGGGGGAGTCGGCGAAGGTGATTGACAATTGTCATAATCTGATACAGGCATTCTCGGGACCATCGAGAAGATGTTCGTTAATGTTTTGGGATTCTTCCTCGCAAGTAGCAACATCGAGTTGATTTATCAGTGCTGGATCCATCTCAACAGTCACACGGCAATGCAGAAGCAGAACTAGAATCGGATTGTGTATCGGGATCGGAAGCAATGCTCGGTTGAAGCTCGAGTATATCGGCTTGCATAGGAACTTCGGGGGTCTCAGCATAGTCTATTCCTTGAGGCTGCTCGAGAGTTGCAAAGACGGGATCGAATGAGGAGGTAGGATATCGATAGGGGGTGATCATAGATGGGGTGGCACGGAAGTCGCCGCCTTCGGGAGGTTGTAAAGAGACATTTGTGCGATGGTGAGATGACTGCTGAACTTGTATTTGCTCGACAGGCGATGGAGTCAATCCAGGTAGAAAATCCAGAGAAGCTTGAGTGGGCCAATATTGAGACGGGTCAAACATAGGCCATGAGGGAGGTAACTCTGCGGCCGGAAGCGACTCGGAACGAGAAGAAGGTTGCTGAAGGCGGGACATTGGGGACTCGGTAGGTGTCACCTCACGAATAGCGGGAGAACGTTTCCTCTCGAGTAGTCGCCATCTAGCAATCCCGTCAAGCGTGAAAAGATACACGGGAATGGCGCCATGCAGACCTGTTTCGACAGCCGAGACTGCTGCGCTGAAGCTGTTGGCCCACCTGCACCCATCTGCCACCCATTTGGGCATAGAGCCCAAGTAATTTGGCATCTTCGTCTTGGGTCCATTCGTCTTTCTTGAGGGCAGGATCAAGAGCTTCGCGATACCGTTTCGAACACGCATCGTCTGTTCTTCCGGGTATTTGCCTAGCGATGACAGACCACTTGGTACCGTATAGCTTGTAGAGGGACATCAACTTTTCATCTTCATCTTTGGTCCACGCCGATTTCTTGATCGATGGAGAGAGAGAGTGAAGCCATCGCTAAAGCGATGGTAGAAGAATGGGACAAGGGGAAAGATAGGTGGTGATTGGGAAAACACACCTTTCGACAAGCCTTGTTTGTCCGGCCTGGAACGCGTTGAGCAATGGTTTTCCAATCTGCTTCACCGTCGAACTCTGCCACGGCCCTGGAAAGGAGGAGATCTTCATGGGCGGACCACGGACGACCAGTCATCCTTTCAGCCATTCGGCCTTGGCGAGAGGACAAAGACGAGTGCCAGAGAGGCAAATCGCGCTGCGCTTAGCTTGTAAACTTCGCAAAGACTTTCAAATCCGGAATTCGACGCGATGATGATGTGATGTTGTCCGAATCTAACATTGTCCTTCCTGAAATTATGTAATTATTAACTCTCTGTCTTGGACTCGTTCAACATGTCTTTGGTTCAAGGTTATTCCTCCGATGAAGAAGACACCTCATCTGCACTACACGATGCTTTCAACTTGGCTGCCGTACCTTCAACTAAAAGGCACAGGTTAGAGCCCACCACCTCCACCACAGTTCCTCAAGCTGCTCCTGATGTACTTGCACAAGTTGGTTTACTGCTTATCACAAAATACTGTAACCTGACCGAATCGAAAAGGATCCACTCAACCAAACATCGCTCATCACGCGCCCAACGGATACCCAAATGAACGTGAACATCCCTTACAGCGACATGACTCTTCCCGTTCTAGGACCGGTGAACCCTTTTGGCGACCATAATAGATTTCTGAACCAGAACGCGCTGGCTGGCCATGTCGAGGAGCAAGCTATGACAGAGCACGCATTCCGCACCCAGCATCTTACTCACTCCATCCTCGGCTACTCTCAAAATCCTTCCGTGGACCCCAATGCCCCTTCTATACTCGGTTCTGTTGAGGCCGCAGAGGCCAACAACTTCGCCATGCTGGATTCTGTTCGCGTTCCCAACGCGAAGCGTAAAGAGTTAAAACGTAAGCGAAACCCGAAAGGCGACCTGGAAACTGTCGACGGTGACAATGCCTACGTTGGCCCCTGGGCATCCTGGACTGGCGAGGAGCCTGTCGCTGTGGTGCCAGAGGGCGAAGAGGGTGCAGGGGATGAAGAGGAGTCCGAATCTGAATCTGAGGTTACCATTACCAAAAAAACAAAACCCAAACGTGGCGCACCGGGCCAGGAGTCCTCTGTTTTCCATGGCAAGTCTATGACCGACTACCAAGGCCGGACCTATATCTCGCCACCACTTGGCGAGGCACCCCATCTTCAATCGGAACTTGGCTCACAGGAGTCGTTCATTCCTAAAGTTTGCATTCATACCTGGACAGGACACACGAACGGCGTATCTGTTATCCGCTTGTTCCCAGAAACTGGACACCTCTTATTGAGTGGGTCGATGGACACTAAAATTAAGGTACTCTCCAAATGTCCTTAGCGGTTGATTGGTCTGATGTAATCTCGACTAGTTATGGGATGTGTATACTCATGGGAACTGTTTACGCACCTTCCATGGCCACGGGAAGGCGGTGAAAGACGTGACATTCTCTAACGATGGGAGAAAATTCTTGTCATGCGGTTACGATCGCTATCTGAAGTTGTGGGACACGGAAACAGGACAGTGTTTGCAGCGATTCAACAACGGCAGGATCCCGTACGTTGTGCGCTTCCACCCCGACGAGGACAAACAGAACATCTTTTTGGCCGGTATGTCGGATAAGAAAATCATACAGGTATGTCGAATCATTCTCGGTCAGTGACAGTACCTCATCTATCGTTAGTACGACATCAATAGCGGCGAGATCACACAAGAATACGATCAGCACTTAGGACCCGTGAACACCATCACCTTCGTGGACGAAAATCGCAGATTTGTGACAACTTCCGATGATAAAACGATCCGTGCTTGGGATTTTGATATTCCTGTTGTGATCAAATATATCGCAGAGCCTCATATGCATTCAATGCCCGCAGTCACTCTTCATCCATCCAGTACGTCGTCATTAGGCGATTATTTTGAGAGGTTCTAACGCAGCTCAGAAAAATACTTTGCTGCCCAATCCCTGGATAACCAAATACTCGTCTATAGCACGGATAGCTTCCGACAAAATCGCAAGAAGCGTTTCGCCGGCCATTCTGTTGCAGGGTACGCTTGTCAGGTCGGCTTCTCACCCGATGGCAAGTGGATAAGTAGCGGCGACGGAGAAGGTAACGTCGTATTCTGGGACTGGAGGACTGGACGTATCAAGTCGCGATTGCGGGCGCATTCCAAGGTAGTAATAGCGCACGAGTGGTTGCCCCACGAGACGGTTCGCCTAATTTGATCACTTGTTTTGGCTGACGTGTTGACGACAAACCACTGTAGTCAAAAGTTGTTACTGCATCTTGGGATGGCCTCATCAAGCTCTGGGTAGGTCCCATGCACGCTACTGCCTCTATTGATCATTCAGCTAATAATCAACCGTCAGGACTAACATACTATTGTCTTACTGCATACTTGTACTACATTGTGTAATCGACTCTTCCACCGCAGTGGGTAGATGCTCATTGCGAATATTTGTTGTTCGTCCACTTTCAAGTCTGACCGAACACCCCAAAAACTACCGTGTCTCAATTCTGCATCGCCAAGTGAACAAGGAGAATACACGTTCATCATCTGAAGCTGTAGCTTGAATATCGTTGAATTACGTGCTGCATCAGGAAGATGACATATACCAAGGATCCAAGTTAAATCTAGAACAACATCAATCGGTCAAAACTTGGTGAGGGTGATGGCAAGATCGGTCTCTTTGCTTTCTGGAGGCCTCATCAAAGTTTCAGAGGATTCTATAGCCATCCTTCTGACGAGGATTCGAGGAAAAGTGACATAAGTTTCGAGATGACGAGGTTTCAGATATTTCAGAGGATGAGAAACCTCTGGGATCAGACGCCATCAAGTTTGATAAGATAGCCAAATCAAGTGGTCGTCCTATTAAGTGGCTCCATGTCCGTAATGGTGATATGACAGGCATCGTGACGTTTATGATGTTTCGGGTTACCTTTTAGCCGGTTGTGGCTGAAAACTGCGGCACAATGTCTTCTCTGAAACAAGGGTCCGATTCCAAGGTGGCCAAGTCAACAAATCATGATCATGAGGCAAGTGAACAGACGAGAAGATCCATTCATTTTACAAAAATTCGCGAATCATCGTGTGTATCCTACAGTCTATACCCTACACCCAACTCAAACACGTGTCGACTTCTTCACACCTGGACTGCTCCACTTGCTATCATAGCCAGTCGCACAATGTCCAGGACAACCCCGAGATTGCACCACCACCACATGATTCGGCAGCGGTCCGTGGAAACTTTGCTTCGGTAGCTGTACCCATGTTGGGAAACTATTAAACCTTAAACCTTACTGCCCACGTTGCACGCACCAAATACTGCCAAGCCCTGAGAAAACCCGCGGAACATTTGAGGTACCTAAGGCGACTGCTGGTCGTCACAAGGGTATCTGATGCTCTGAATGGACGCAACCGCGGCGTAATATAATTCCAGGACGGTAAAAATAAGGTATCGGAAACGACAATTGTCCGTCAGATGCGTTGAGATTGGGTGGGGGGCAATTGGCGCCGGGACGCCGCGCCGCAATCTCCCGATCAAAACACGGCGGAGACGGGGGGAAGGGAACCCTCTGGATGTGACAGGTATTACCCGTCTGTACCATGTGGGAACTTCTGCGAAGAAGAAACAGTAATTACGACCTCCCCTTCCCCCCGTTACTGTTCAGATTGTATAGTTAGCGAGAGGGAGGAACTGCATTCGTATACGGCACAAGAGAGTGGAGAGGGGTCAGATCGAGTTGAGTTGTTGAAACAAGCATTGAAATATACAGGCCGGGTTCTCGGATTTGTCGTCGTCCGTGGTGCCTGTGTGCCTGAGACTGACGTGACGCTTGTGACCGACCGATCCCCCGAACAAGCCAACGAATCCACATATAAGCTCCTTGTCTGGCTTACCCACATGGATCTCATCAGCAATGCATCTCTCGTCGTATACCCTCTTCTTCATCTCCTTACTCGGCTTGCTCGTCTCCGCTGCACCAGTACGATTTTTTCTTCCTGCACGAACCACATTTTGCTAAACCCGAGGCCTGGAATCCACAGGTAGCTGAACAGGGTTCCAAAATAGACTTGGTGAGTTGAGTTGTCGCGTTGAGTCGAGACCTCTGTTGAATGAGTTTCTCATCGTTCCATGCAGCGGAACTCTGGCGGTGGGGGTGGTGGTTCAGTTGATTGGAAGCGGGCAATAGGCGACAACAGCCCACTCCTCCATTGAAGCCGTGAACCTCGGTGGTCGATATTCAGAGCGTTCCTATGGTGGGCAGCGTTCACGTTGTGATCGCAATTTTATCCTGACACAACTATTCCAGCTAACATTAACCCACTGGCTCTCACATCGCATCTTCTCTTGGAAACTCCATGAAACAGATTGAGTTTGCACCCGGCTGGGTCATGGGGGTTGTATCGCTCGCGCTTTTTCGCGGTTCTATTTATGCGACTTTTAATTCTTCCACACTCACAATCTATTATCGTGTGTTGGGGGGTTGTCATCGAGGTTGTCATTCTTTTTTTCGTGATGGTTGTACCTATATCGAATTGCGAACACTCTCCTTCGGTCATTCTCAGTTGTTTCGTTGTAGGTTGATGTAATCCACTTGTGGGTATCATCGAATTGTGAAGAAAGTAGAGATGTCTGTTGCACTCGCTGTACGAAGTGTTTTTTTTTTTTTTGTTGAATCCGCATTTATCCGCATAAACTACGCTGATTCAGTAGTGGTTGTGATGAGTAGAGATCAGGTATGCATTGCAGCGAAAATCCGGTGAGACGTGGCCGGTGGCAGATATGGTGGCCAATGTGTAAGACCAAAGCAATTGGGTTGGCCCAAACCGTAGGGGCGCCGCACAACTGTAGCTATCCCAGTTCCCGAGGTCCATCTCGGCTTCATGGAGACCCCTGTTTCCTCCATATACTCGGAGTCAGGGATCTCTTGAAGCGTCCGCGGTGGGAAGGGGCCCAAGTGTTTGAGGCGCGATAATGACATAGATGGCCGCACGACAGGGATGAATCAGGCTCACTCGTCCAGATCTATCGTAAGATTGAGCTTGGTCGCGTCGTGTCACATCTGTCACGTCAATTAACCGTCACGCGTATCGCTGCTGCACCGCGGCATCCTCAACCGCCATGTCTCTCCTCGATGACCCCGTCCCCCAAGATGATCTCCTGCGCGAGAGAACTCGCATATTTGAAGACTTTCTTACAGCCGACTCACCTATCTATAACTATAAAGATGATATTCTCCGTATGCTTCGTTTCGACCAGACACGTCTCACGGTCAACATCGACGACTTACGCGGCTATCGACGCGACTTCGCGGACGGTCTCCTCAAGCAACCCGTAGACTTCCTTCCCGCTTTTCAAGATGCACTTATTACCGTTATTCAACAAGTACATGAGGACGACAAGCATGACATCGAGGGCAAGGGTTACGGTATCGCGTTCAACGGCTCCTTTGGTGATCATCATGTCAGTCCTCGGACGCTCAGAGCCTCTCACCTCAGCCATATGATATCACTCGAGGGTATCGTTACGCGTTGTTCCCTCGTTCGTCCCAAGATGCTCAAGTCTGTCCACTATTGTCCTGACTCCAATCGCTTTCACTCACGCGAGTACCGGGACGCCACATCTTCTACTTCCAACCTCCCCCCCACCTCGTCAGTCACGCCGCAGACGGATGATGAAGGGCATCCTCTACAGATAGAGTATGGCCTCAGCACTTTCCGTGATCACCAACGCATCAGTATCCAGGAGATGCCTGAGCGAGCGCCTGCAGGCCAGTTGCCGCGCAGTACGGACGTGATCATAGACGACGATCTGGTAGACAAGTGTAAGCCGGGAGACCGCATCCAGCTCGTTGGTGTCTACCGCAGCGTCGGTGGTGGTGCCACGGGAACGTTCAAGTGTGTCCTCTGTGTTGACCTTTGTGCCTCACTCGTTGAACACAACGCAGAACGCTCATTATAGCTAATAATATCGTATTACTCTCTTCAAAATCCGGCGGTGGAATCGCCCAGACGCCCTTGACGGACTCGGACATCAGGACCATCAACCAGCTGGCAAAACGCAAGAATATCTTCGAGCTTCTCTCACAGTCCCTCGCTCCATCTATCTTCGGCCACGATCAGATCAAGAGAGCCGTGTTACTCCTTCTGCTGGGTGGCGCTGAAAAAAACCTCCCGAATGGGACGCATATTCGTGGTGACATCAACCTTCTTATGATTGGCGACCCATCGACTGCAAAATCGCAAATGTTGCGCTTTGTTCTCAACACTGCCCCATTGGCCATTGCTACCACCGGCAGAGGCAGTTCAGGTGTCGGTCTCACAGCAGCCGTTACCACCGACAAGGATACTGGCGAACGCAGGTTGGAAGCGGGCGCCATGGTCCTCGCCGATCGGGGCGTGGTTTGCATAGACGAGTTCGACAAAATGTCAGATATTGATCGCGTTGCCATTCACGAAGTCATGGAACAGCAAACCGTGACCATTGCCAAAGCCGGCATCCACACCAGTCTGAACGCGCGCTGTAGTGTGGTAGCTGCCGCCAACCCGATTTATGGACAGGTGCGTTCCTTTTGTCGACAACTTTTTCCGAAGTTAAAGGTCCCCGTAGTACGACGTTCATAAAGACCCTCACAAGAACATTGCCCTTCCTGACTCTCTTCTCTCTCGTTTTGACTTGCTATTCGTTGTGACCGACGATGTCGATGAAACCAAAGATCGCATGATCGCCGATCACGTGCTACGAATGCACAGATACCTCCCGCCGGGCGTTGAAGAGGGTACGCCGATCCAGGATACGCTCTCGCAACCTCTCTCTGTCGAGAACCCTGCTGCCTCCGTTACCAACGAGGCAACTGATACCAGTCCATTCGAAAAGTATGACCCTCTCCTCCATGTCGGCATGGCGGCAGGAAGACTTCCCAAGACGCGTGCAGGACAAGCAAAGAAAGTCGAGGTGCTCAGCGTCGCGTTCATCAAAAAATACGTCCAGTATGCCAAAAGCAAGCCAGCGCCGGTGCTGACCAAGGGCGCGGCGGACTGGATTGTGAGCTTATACGCGGAACTGCGAAACGAGGCAGCAGAAGATAACAAGAAAAAAGTAGGCAAATCCGGTTTATTTATTTATATTTATTTCAGAGCTGACTGAAGAGTGCCTAGACCTCACCACTGACGGCACGTACGCTCGAAACTCTTATCCGCCTGGCCACGGCCCACGCCAAAGCGCGCCTCTCACCCAGAGTCGAGGAGAGGGATGCGTCTGCGGCGGAAGACATCTTACGATACGCTCTCTTCAAAGACGTCGTCAAGCGGCAGCGGCGAAAGAAACACAAGGTCGGCCATGGCGGCGCGGCAGCGCGTGGTGACGAGGACGGAGAGGAGGGCAGCGACGAAGACGAAGACGACCGAGTCAGTGAAGAGGAAGGTCAGCCCGAGCGGATGGCCGTGCCTGCGCCACCAAAGGCGAAAGCGATCGACCACGCACCACCCGGGATAAGCCAGGACCCTATCTGGGGCGTGGTGGATGGACAGCAGGACCAAGATGTGCGGATGGAACTTGACCCGGCCGTGGCTGCCGTCGGGGCATCCGGTGAAGATCCCGCTGGGATCAAGTCAGATAGGTACGCGACTTTAGTGGTGTACACAGCAAAGTTCCTGACATCAGACCCGCCTTAGATTGCAGCTTTTCCGATCTAGGGTCGCCCGACTCTGGGCAACAAACTTCCAAGATGACGAACAGGTTTTCTTGGCAGACCTCGTGCAGGCGGTCAACGAGGGCCTGGACAACACCTCACTGTTTAGCACGACCGAAGCGACTCTGGCGTGTCGAGCGATGACAGAAGCAAATGAAGTCATGTTGAGCGAAAACATCGTGTACAAGATATAATTTCTTTTAGGATGGATGATTCCACTCATTGTTTCCAATTAACTGTTGTTGTGATTCTTGCCAGTAAATCGGAAATCGGCGTGATAAAAATCTTTCTGATTGTTGCAAGATCCTGTGCAACTCAAAAATGGCGCGAGTTGGTAACTACATACAGTGTTGCACATGTACATGTCGACGTTCGGCGGAATTGTGGGAATCGCCGACAACATATACGCGACACGTGCACGAAGCCCGAACCGTCGGGACGGAGTGATCGCGATCGTGCTATCATAACACACAGTCCTCTCTCGCCCTTGCGATCATACGGACTTCCTCGCGGGTGAGGTCTGCGCCGTCAATCAACCCTGTGATTCGTGGGCCCCACTCCTGACCGAGATCATCAAACGACACTCCGAGGATCTGTTCCCAGACCTTGTCATTCGCACCGAGGATGCGACCAGCCTGAACTAGTCGTCGCCACGGCACTTCCACACGCTCGCCCGCATCGGGGAGGGCTATTCGGCAGGTCTCAACCCACAGTTCGCTCTCACGTTGCAAGACCCTGCGCTCAGCGCTGGTGATTTCGCGTGTGCGACGATAAAGTATCGCACGCTGGAGGATGTGTGTGCACAGATGAGAACCGATACGCCGGTATATCGAACTTGTAGGTGCACGCGGAAGAGTGCGACGCAAGAGAGAAAGGTGTGATGACAGCGCAGAAAGTGCTGGAAGGAGGGTAGGAGAGATAGCTATATCCGAGTGGAGTGCGCTGTTGCTACTGAGACTGAGCAAGAGATAAGACATCGGTTCCATGTGTCGGAGAGTGGGGAAGCCACACCTCGCAAAATGAACCTTCCAGGCAGCCTCTACCTCAGCACAGACTTGCTGGATGATCATTTCTTCTGTCCTTGTCACTAATTGTTCGTATTGTTGCACGAGCTCCTCAAAAATGGTCCCATCTGTGGCATTCTGTGATGAATTCTTAGGATCAGGGAGGGAGGGGTGCATCTCTGCCCGAGCTCGAAGAGATGCTTTGAGATTGATTTCGGTCCACAGCTCCAGAAAGAACTACCCACATGGTGCGTCAGTTTTTTCAGACGTTTTCACCTCGTAGAATAGGAACTTACTAGGTCCTCTCCCCATCCTTCCATTGCATTCGATATGTACCTTGCGCTGACCAATGCCTTGCACAATCGCATGATACCCTCGACCCCGGCAGTCGGGTGACCCCTGTTCCGGGTATCACCATTGGAGGTAGCTCCTAATGCGCCGGGTACAGCGCGAACGATGGAACTCGAAAGCGATTCGAATGCATCCAGAGAGGAAGAGATACGACTGTGGTACCCTTCAAGTAAGGGCAACTGGATATCGACGAGGAAACGAGTGCGTTGGGCAAAATTAGGAAGGGGTGAATAGCGGTCGGTTACTTGTTCCACGAGCGCTTTCAATTGCCGTGCTGATACCGTGTATCGGAGGTCGTTGTCAGAACTCACGGGATCCCCCGACTCAGAGGCATCGTTAACAATTGTCCACGCATCCTTAGCACCAAGAATCTCATGGTACCGGTCTAGGACGACTGTGTATGCGTGTGCGTGTGCGTGAGACGATGAACGTATTTGTGTCACAGTACACTGATGCTCACATGTTTTTTCGCCCTCGACCCACCTGTCGAACCATTCTTTACGCCCTAGGATGACTTCGCTGACCCCTTGCCATTCGGTGTCACCTATGCTCCGATGGGAAAGGGTTCTTGATAATGAGAATCCGGCTTCACGCAGTGATACATCGAAAGTAAGTGCCTGATATATCGTGTGAGCAAGAAGGGGAGGGTGGGATAGTAGCGAAGGTATGGTTCTTCTTATGTGACGGGTGAGGAAGGGCAGAAGATTGCAAGTGAATTCTCGCTGGGAAATGTGTTAATTTGGTGAGAAAGGGGATCTACGATGGTCGTACCCATGCGTCAACATCGTGGAACTTTGTTGATACGAGTAAGCTTTGGACGACGGTATCGAAAAATGGCCGGTGCTCGTGAGAGACATTGAGAATGTGTGTGAAATACCATTCGGGCTAGACAAAATGAGATCTCCGATTCAGGACTCCCAAAAAATATCAGAATCACCTTGTCTAGTTTGTTTGTGTGACGAGGACCTTCGAAGTGGTACTTGAATCGTTGGGAAATGGGCTGCACTAGCGCTTGAATGGGATAAAGTCCGTCTTTCTTGGCACATTCGTCTTCATCTGGGTGTAGTTTCTGTCCGCTGGAGAGGTGCGCTAAGCGAATGAAATCGTGCGGCTAGAGCAACACTCACATTTCTTGAAAGTCGAGTAAACGACGGAATACAGTCTCAAAGGATTTCCTGTGCTCTAGGCTAGCGACGGAGTAATCAACTGGCATGGGCCAGTGCAGATTTTCTGAGGCAGCAAGC
Organism: Lactarius psammicola; assembly: GCA_025769895.1. NCBI lineage: Eukaryota > Fungi > Basidiomycota > Agaricomycetes > Russulales > Russulaceae > Lactarius > Lactarius psammicola. Next base: position 122,424 of record WTXK01000012.1, on the reverse strand, counting down.
AAGGCACTGTACACAAAAGGTTAAAAGAGAATATGGGTCGAACAACACAGCAACATACGTAAAAAGAATCGCCTTCATCTTTGACCAGGTCCCCCTTCGTGTCTCTTCTAGGAAGGATACAAGTCGTAAAGAAATACCCGTCCCGCCCGTGACGTCGTCAACTTGAGAACAACCTTGCTTAACGGCGGAGACGAAAGCCTGTAACGAACGGTATGCGGAGACAGTGATGGGGCGATCAGGGCTGGTCTCTTCCACAGCGGCTTCACTGATAATCAGGTATGAATAGTCGGACAGAGGTGAGAGAGGTCACTGCGGACCTTAGTTGCAAGGCTCTGTGAATGACCTGGACGTAAGCTTTTATGCTTTCCTGCTCTCTCAAACTCCTGTGCATCGCTTCTAGATCCTCTAGGAGTGTCGTACTTTCACTTGGCTGGGAGCTCTCCGTGAGGAGCTGTCCAAACAACGAGGAGAGTTCATCGGCTAGTGAATGACCGAGGAGCGAGAGTTCCTGAGCTGAATGAAGACGAAGAGACACGGATGTGGCCTGCTCAGATCTCAATTTCTGAATGTTGGAATACGAAGCGGCCAGCTAAACTACGAGATGCGCTCAGATTATGTCAAAATATGGGAGGGGACACGCACAGAAACTCGGAGGGTGTCCCTCTCGTTACGCATGTTCTGCACGGCATCAGCAAGAGAGGAAGTTGGTCGAGAGAAGGCATGGTTCGCGTTCAAATGATTTAAAGCCTCTGTTTGCGAGGCGTCTATGTCAGGTTGACTGAGAAGTTGTTTGATTTGGTTCGAGAGGTTACTCATAGTCCCTGCATGCATGCGTGTATATGCTGCAGAACAGATGATGTATGCGGTCACTTTTGTCTCCACGTGACCATGTGTTTCACGTGTTAAGACCCCTGCAAGGAATAGGCTGGCGGTCAAGTGGACACTGGCACACAAGCAACGCGATGACCATACTTTCGACGCTCAGACAAAGCTCACAACCAGCTCTCACTAGCTTTGCTAAGACTTACGCAACACATAGGCCGCTTGTACAGCGCATCCTAACCGCAGCCTTCATCGCTCAAGTTCTCGCTGGAACATTTCGTAGCTTATCAACTCGCCCATCTCCTCCCTCTACATCGAAAGGAAAGGATCGTGATGGGTCCAAGGCGTCTGCATCGGAAAAGCCCCCCAGAGTTGCTGTACGCTTGCGACATATGTCTCTATAGGACTAACCTTACTGTCTTCATTTCTTAGGTCGACGCCGTGTTTTATCAGAGACTTACCAGGATTCTCAGGCTCGTGATACCAAGTCTGCGCTCAAAAGAGGCTTTGTTGCTCTTCATGCACTCTAGCCTGTTAATATTTCGGACTGCTATATCTCTGTATGTCGCTGCGCTAGACGGAAAGTGAGTTGCAATGTATCCCCGACGCGTCTCCATTGACTGTAGCATCTTTCAAGGATAGTCGCGTCGTTAGTACGCGCACAACCTCTCCCGTTCCTTCTGAACATCATCCGTTGGTTATTGGTGGCCATCCCAGCGACTTGGACCAACAGTTGGCTTAGCTATGTTCAAAATAAGCTCGCTATAGCGTATCGTACCCGCCTTACGGAGGAGGTCTTGAAACAGTACCTGGGGGATCAACAAGAAGGGCCGGAAGGCAAAGTATACTACAAACTTTGTAAGTCCAAATGATCCCGATTAACCCGTCAGCTAACAGTTCCCGAGCCAATCTTGACGATAGGGTCAAAAATCCCGACCAGATGATTACCCATGATATCCAGAAGTTTTCCAATAACCTCGCTGCAATATACGCCAACTTAGCAAAGCCGGTTCTTGATGTCATTCTATATAACTATCAGCTTTCTCAGAATGTAGGTGCCGAGGGACTCGTGTTACTTACTGTTGTTGTGCAACTTTCCGCGGCGCTGTGTAAGCACTTGTACATTCTGTTTACATCCGAAAGTCTTAGTTGCATGCTAATGCAGTGCGCAAATTGACGCCACCATTTGGAGCTTACACCTCAATATCTGCTCAGCTCCTGGGTGCTCTGCGCCACACACACTCGAGATTGGTGGAATTCGCGGAAGAGATCGCATTCTTCGGAGGCGAAGAGACAGAGAAGATGCTTGTAGAACGCGAATACGCGGGTCTTGTCATGCATGAGAACAGAGTTCTTGTCCGCCGCTGGTGGCATGGTTGTGTCGAAGAGGGGATTGTCAAATGGCTATGGGGTAGCTTTGGGGTGAGTGAAGTCTTTGTCACGTACGTAGCGTCTGTTCATCCATTAGCAATAGCTCGTCATCTGTGCTATCCCTGTCTTCTTCAAGCTTCCTGGCATCCACAACAGTGACCTGGGGAGTCGGACGGAAGGTGAGTATTCATACCAGGTACATACCAGTATACTCACCGGTCGTTTTTTAAAGGCTTCGTGACGAATCGTCGCCTCCTCTTATCCTCTTCAGGTGATGTTCAATCTTGATAGTCAGCTTCCTTTACTGACTACTCACACCAGACGCGTTCGGCAGGGTAATGTATTCCTACAAGGATCTTTCTGAGCTGGCAGGCTACACTGCTAGGGTGTCTATGCTCCTGGATACCATCCAAGACACCAAAAAGGGCAAATTCGAGAAGGCGCTGGTTAGCAGTGCAAGCACGGAAGAGAATAGTAAGATTCTCAAGGGCCGCGGAAAGATTATCGAGTCGGAAGAGATTCGATTCGAAAACGTACCCATTGTGACACCTAACGGAGACGTGTTGGTCAAAAACCTAAGCTTCTTCGTCAAACCGGGGGTGAGTGTGGCTCGACGACAAAGAAAACTCGGCTTTTGCTAACCAAAGTATTAGCGACATCTACTCATTGTTGGTCCCAACGGTGCGGAATATTTGTCCTGTAAAGTCTGTCCCACTGAGACCGCGCACCCAGGTTGTGGGAAATCATCTCTGTTCCGTATTCTGGGGGGATTGTGGCCGGTGTATGGTGAGTACGCCTGTTGCAGTCTCCTTTGGCGTTTCTTGACCACCCCTAGGAGGAGTTGTGTACAAGCCCCCAGCCAACCAATTCATCCTGATTCCGCAGCGACCGTACCTGCCAATTGGAACACTTCGCGACCAAGTAATCTATCCCCACAACAGAGCCGACATGGAGGAGCGTAAGTTGTAGATGCGCGGTCCTGATACCAATCCTAAGCGAGCGTTCTAGGTGGTATTACCGACGATGAACTACTGGAGATTCTTTCGATGGTGCAAATGGAAAGTGTGGTAGAGCGAGAGGGTGGATGGGATGCTGCACGCGAATGGCGAGACGTGCTCAGTGGTGGTGACAAGCAGAAGATTGCGTGGGCGCGCCTATTTTATCATAAACCCAAGGTAAGCCGAATATCCATAGATGTAAGGATAAGCTGATCGTAGATGAGTAGTACGCCGTATTGGACGAAGCCACGTCTCTAGTTCCTACAGAAATCGAAGGGATGATGATGGACCATGCCACTGAGCTCGGAATAACGCTATTAACCGTTTCGCATCGACCTTCATTGTGGAAGTATCATGCCATGATTCTGCACTATGACGGCCAAGGAGGATACGTCTTGTAGGTTCACTCTTATCTATCCAGTGACCTTCTTTCTCACAAGATCTCAGCACCGAGTTGGACGCAGAGAAGCGGCTGGCATTGCAAGAGGAGAAGCAAGCACTGGAGGCGAAATTACTCGAAGTGTAAGCACATTGGAAATGTTGGCATGGCGCGGACGTGCGTTGATGATAGAACAGGCCCAAGATGAGAGCTCGCCTTTCGGAGCTATTGGAAGCCACAGAGGATGCCTAGTGCGTAGACTAATCACAAGTTACTAGCGTTTTGGATGGGGATAGGGGTGTGTATTGCAATGTAAGATTGGGTCATGTTATACCCGTCTAATCGACCATACGGTTGCTCGTGGGAGTGAATGCTCGGAAGACGCATCAGTGTAGCAGAGATAAAAGGAGGTGGTATTGCGGCCAAGAGAGATGAAGTGGATATAGTACGATACCGACGGATCTGTTAAAGGGTGGTAGGTATGATGAAGGAGTGTTACGATGCACGACAGACGACCTCCCCGCTAAGGCGTAGCTGGATTGCTTCTCTGGCTTCCAGCCATTCAAATTCCTTGTTGCCCGTACGCACGACCGCGATCTCGCCCATTCCCAACGGCTTGACAGTTTTCGCAGAGCGGCCCGTACATAACCGCCGGATTTCACTGTTTTCCATGAATACGCGTTTACTCGGCCTGCTGACGAGGTGCATGTTCTCGAGAACCGGTCGGTCGTTCCTATATTTAAGATCTGCCCATATGCGACGTTGGGGCTCGCCAACCTCTAGAAACTTTGCTGGCGAAGGGGCTTCGATTGTACCACGCGTGATATTGGTAAGGAAACCGGCGCGGAGAAGGATGGAGAGAATGCCGAGATTTTGGGTGGTATGAGGGACAGAAATGCGTGCATGGCGGGCACGAAAAGCGTTTTGAAGACGCGCACAGAGGTCGTATGGGAGAGGCATTGTGACTGACTGTTCAAACGTAGTGAGCCAGTGGTGGGCGTGGGATGAGCTGAGCTAAAGCAGGACGCAGACCAATGCCGACTGCTGACGACAATGGCTATCCCCTGTTAGATTTTTTACCCCCGAACCCCCGAACAAGTCCTTGACCCGCTCCCTACCCCGTGAGATACACCTCTTTCTCCTGCGCCATGCACTACTTCTCCCAGTCATTCAACTACGAGTGAATTCCTTTCCTTTTTGTGTTGATGCGACGCTCACCACTGTTTCCCCTTATCCCACAGTCATTCCTGGGCGCATGTCATCATTGGGATGTGGCACAAATACCCCAATCCCCATTGCTCCCATGTCGTGACTGTAGATGTCATCGACCGCTCTGTCAATCCCGTTACCGGTCTCATCCGGACAGAGCGGGTGCTTGGTTGCAAGCAAAGGGCTCCTACATGGATTGTCAAGGTGCGTCTGTCGCCGTCGCTTTCACGTCGCTCGCTTACCGAAATGGCTATGGATAGCTCTTTGGTGGTTCAGAGGATGCATTCGTTCGTGAGATCTCGTTCGTGGACCCATCAACACAGACTACGACCATATCTTCTGTCAACCTCTCCCTCTCTCAATTCGCAACATGTCACGAAAAGATCCTCTATTCCCCTGCTTCTGGTGGGCGTACTGCCTTTCATCAGACAGCAGAGATCCAAGCACGAGTGGTGATGTGGCGAACCGCTGCAGATAAATTAGAAAATTGGCTCGCGATGCGCTTCGAGCAGAACGCGCAGCTGGGAAAGGTTGGCTTTACTGATGTGCTACGGCAACTGTGGGAAGAAGCAAAAGAGAAAAGCCCAGTGGGCACGCCAGCATAGATCCCTTCGTATGAAACCCTTCCTTCACCTACGATAGACGTACTTTATACGTTTTTAAAAGCGTCACCCTTCCAGCGCGTCCATACCACGATACTTGATGACATATTCCTTTGGGTGTCCCTCCCCCTTATCATTATGATCCACTTAGATGTTCGTTCCATTTAATGACTTGGGCCAATACGGTATGTAGTAGAACATTTCCTGAAGTCACTCTAAGTGCGACCCGACACTCCCGGCACGGCGTTAGTACAAACCCACTCATGGGACGGGTCTGCTATGTGATGACGACGGACGGGATGACGTAATACACCACTCTCCCTCTTCTCTTGCAAGTGTCATAAACTATCCGTTCATCAGTGTGACCATACATACAGTAACCTACTTCCGGAGCAGAGTGATATCTTGTCATTGACGTCTTCGACAAAAAGGCATCGCCCGCATTATTTCCGAATCTTTGCCTTTCGGAAGGAGAGGGGTTCGATCCCTCCGACTGGCGGAATTTTCGTCTCACTTCCTTACCATGGATGATCTGGTACATCACTGCCTTCGCGAACTTGCCTTTGACGGCGATCTCGGTGCGTTCGTTTACGTTATTTTTGGGGGCTGGCGGCGGTTCGAACCCGGCATGGGCACGACATATTGGCTGTCTCGGCTTGGCTAACCACTATAATATCTCCTTTCATAGGTTGCCATCCTTCGCGACTTCGCGACTTTGTCGCGGGTTATTACTCTGATTCTCTACAACAAGTCGTCGATGATGCATATTTTGCTTTCGTTTGGTCCCTGGTCGTCTCTCAGCCTACCGTGCGAGTGGGGACTGTACCAGACGGTACTACAACCGAAGTACACATCGCACCGCAGCAGAGCCAGAAAAGAAAGGTGAAAAGCAGTGTCGATGAAACGCCACCGGTAACTTTGCTGGCATTACTACCTGACGCGGGGTCAACCACTCTGGATGATCTACAGCTGAGGTACGGAGACACGCTGAGGGTCGCTGTTGACGCGGAAACTTCGTTCGCTGCAATTACTGGTTCGCATATTCGCGTATGTTCTCTCTACTTTCTTCTGAGCACATTCGTTAATCTTCTACGCATATAGCCACCTAAGCTAACGCCTATGGTCTACACAGCGCTCCAATTCATCACTCGTGGCCGAGAACATGGTATCAGCACCGTCGACCTTGGAAAGAAGACAGGATACGATCAAAAAACCTGTTTCTATCTAATAAAACAGTTGCTCGAGCTCGAGCTTGTTGTCAAGCTCCGTCGCGGAGGTGTGGGCACAAACTTCTGCGTTCACAAATATTTCTTTGAACGTAGCCCATTGTGGCGGCAAATTCAGGGCGAAGGTGCCAGTCTGTCTAAAGATATTCGAGCGGACGAAGGTGGCCTTGACAACGACGAGACTACTATAAGCCCGGATGGATTCCAAACCCCTGTTCAGTTTGATCCAATCGATGCTAGACATCTATCGAGCCTGTCTCTTATCCAGTCGAGAATCGTCAGACTGCTGAAGAACTGCAAGTCTTATACTCACCCCTCACAGAATCTGCTAGTCACGTTGGTAAGTGGAGCCGCCTGAACTTGATTCGTCATTAATGCGATTATTCTGTTCTAGGGGTTCTCAAACCCTACCAAAACTGATCGTCGCTTTTTTCAAAGCCGACTCCGCGAGCTTATTGAAAATCGTGTCGTGGAAAGAGTGATGTTGCCTAGTACTGCTAGAAGTGGGCAAGGTGCAATCCCATCCATTCGACTGGTCCCTGATAACATTGATGCCGCAAACGGGGTGAATGAGAGTCCGGCTACCATCACACGAGAACCTTCCATGTACGATGTACCAGGTTGGTATATAGACAAAGCACTTTGTCCCGGCCTAACGCCTTCGCAGATCGTCAATCAAGCACAATCAAGCTGAACACAACACTTCACAAGCAGATAGTCGACCTGCTGGAGAGTGCTGGGACGAAAGGCATGACCCTGAGTGTAGGCAAACTGGTACCTTTCGTTTGTCTCAAAATAACGCGCTGCCCGAATAGGAACTTTCAGGAGCACTGGGGAATTTCGACCGTCGTACACTCGAACTGCTCTTGACCAAATTGGAGAAAGTTCCTCCTCCAACACATCTTAGTGACTTAAGGATTGCCCAACTAATGGAGACTCATGGCCGTGAACGACGCTGGCGCTACTTTACGGTCGCATCTTACCGCGCAATCATCGCTAATGAGAAGTTGGACGATCAAGATGGCCCTTACTCTTCCGCTGACTTCTCCAATGTTGGTAACTTCGCGCCTCTCGTTACAGAAGACTTTTACGAGGACACAACTGAGCTTAATCGCTTTATGGACTACGCATTCAATCGAGTGGCAAAGGCCGAGGATGATACCGACGAGATGGCACGCAGGGGCGCGAAGTCTGTGATGCTTACAACGCTTCCGGGAAACACAGTCCGCGGAAGGAAGCGAGGCCGAGAGGAAGCGGGGCTAGGCACCGATGCAACTGAACACACACCGAGGAAGCGTGGACGACCACGCAAACATCCCTTGAAAAGTCAACACGACGCCCCTAGTATAGCCGAGAAGGTCGTCACTCAACCACGTGAAAGCCGTCGTAGTCTCCATGAGTTTGAGGAAAGCAGGGAGGTTCTACAGCTAGAAGGCACCAGCAGAGAGTTCAGAGGTGCATCAAATGGTGGTCAAGTGCCTTCACTCGAGGCGCCAAAGAAACGCCGTCGTCCGTCAGATGACAACCATGTCGCTCCCGAGGGATCACCGCCCCCCAGAAGGCGGGATGAGCCCAGTATGCGGCCCCCATCACCTCCAGTAGAACGCCCTCGTTCCCAGAACGGTGTCCATACTTTTGGTACTCACCTAGTTCGTCACCCTTCTTCTGAGCCACGATCACCGAATGTGCATGCGAGTGAAGTAGAGGCGCAGTCTACTCCCAAAGAATGCGGTCATGGTGCGCAAGGTTCTACAGATAGTGAACAAACAGCTCAGCCAGGGTTCATAGTCTCAGACCTACGGCATCATCTACCGCAGGACCCCTGCGCGGCAACTTTCAACGGCGATATTTTTACCTCATCCCAACTCAGTGACCCTAAAGCTAGTCCAAACCGAATTGGGGGTGAAAGGGTGGCAGGCTCAGATCCCGGGACAATAGCCCAGACTGAGACCCTGGTTGGAAAGTCTGTCATACCACGTATAACCTCTGTTGAGCTATCTTCGGCAGGGCAAAAGCGGAAAGAGACGTCTGCAACCCCACACTCGAGAAGCAATGTATCACTCCTCCGTCGCGAGAATGAATTCTTGAGGATTTTGGAAGAATCGGGCGGAATTACGCATCCGGGTTCCAAGGAGTTCTTGGATGCACACCTTGCTCTTTTGGACGCCTTGGCCTCAGCCGGAGAACCAACCAGCGGTTTACCTGGTGTTAAGGTTGACAAGCGTACCATAGAAAACACGTTCGAAAGCCTGGAAAGAAGAGGCAAAGTCAAAGTTCTAAAGACTGCCATCTCGACAGCGACGGGCGCCCAACGTCCTATTCGCATCATTTACTTCCCTACTTTGGACCAATCCGAGTTGGATGCATTCCTCACCGAGCTGGGAAAGGGACCGCACTGTACGCCGTATTCTGTTAATACTCCTTCAGTAGTTGGCGTCCTTCCTGGAAATCTGAAGACCAAGAGATCAACTCAACCCCCCAGACTATCCCAGCCGGAGCGGAAGGTTGACAACATAGGACATTGGCCTAAAAACAGTGGCAGAGCGGACCAGCTCTTCGAATCTGATGACCAAACGATTCACGATGTCCTTTTGACGGAGAGATCAACGATCGCACAGCTATACGGGTTCATCCCCGGGAAGATGACGAGAGCGCGGGAGCTCCATCTGGCCACTCTGGACGCCTTCAAGTTATGGCCTAACTCACCTATTCCCGCGTTGCTGACTGAACGCATCATAAATTTTTCTCAATATTTTCAAGGTCTGCCCGTCGAGACGTACTGCTCCCTTATATCCACTGTCGTCCATAGCGACGAGCTCTCTCAACTCCTGTCAACTGAGGAGGGTCGGCGAACGCTGGTCAAAGACTTGCCACAGTCCCTGCAAACGCTACTTCAGATAGGACGCACGCGTTCTAAGGAGCGTTTGCTCGAGCTTTTCGATATTCTGCGCCAATTGAATCTAATTGTCCCTTTACAACCGTCTCATTCTCAGGACCATCCCATACAGTCCGGATCGAGCAATGCCGTACCTTCATCATTTGAGCCATTCACGGGCAAAGTGTCACCGATGAGCTGTCGCTCTGCGCCGGACTTTTGGCTTTTCAAACAAGACGCGTCATTACATCTCTGGGCGTTGTCTACCGAATCACCTCCTTTCTGGAAGAAAGTTTCCGTGCGCACTCGCTCTGATGCTCTCAATTACTGGGGTGAATTGCAACTCGCTTGCGAGAGCAAGACATTTGCCCAAAGTGCGACGCAAGGCAGCCCTTCTCAGTCAATCACACCAGACCCAGCCTTTGCGCGCTTTATTAACCGTGACACCTCTTGGAATAGAATATACGACCTATCTTGGCACCAGCGTCAGTACCTGAAACGATCCATCTCCCGGCGAATAGGCGACTCATCCCTACGAGGTGAGGAGAGCGGTAATCTCGACTTGGAAAGGATCTCGTGGACTATCAGCGCGCCTTTGTCAGTCGTGAAGGACTTCCTTGAGAAGGAGCGCGTTGCTCAGCAGCGAGAACTCGACAAGGCTAGCCTTCTCACTCTGGAGGACGACCAAGACGAGGGACACGCCGGGAAGATGGCACAGGCGAAGGAGCTAATCGCACAAAAGGTTGCAGGTGAGAAAGTGCGCAAAGAGCGAGAATGGGAGGCCATATTGAGGACCGTTCACCCCCACGCACTGGAAGGAGCGGCGGCAATCAGAGTCGCGCGAGTCCGCAAGCGGTATTTACAATCCGGTGTGTCCAGCGACAAGAGTAGATGGGAAGATGAAGTGCGGGACGCTATCAGGGATCTCGAAAGTGCTGCGAAGAGAGTCCTGCCCTTTGCGCAGCGAACGGTTTTAGTGCGACCTCCTCGGAGTCTCGCGTCTGTTCCTACAACGGCCCAACCACCAGCAGGTCTTGCAGCTCCACTGTCCCCCGCTGGGCTCCCCCCGATAGTAGCGAGTCAACCCGGGAAGACAATCGAACAACTCATAACTGAGCAAGGGCCAGCACGCGAGAATGTAGGAAAAAAGAAACGCAAGCCAAAGAAAGGCAAGGACGGTGCGGATCTTCGAGCGACTGGATATAATTAAGACCCTTACTCAACTGTGTCCTGTGTTCACAGTAAATTTAGAAGACGGAAATGGCGATGACGACGACCAAACGCATCGGAGGAGTCGCTTCCAATGGAACAAGGACTACGACGAATTAGCGCAGGATGCCAGTGCCATTCTCAGAGTACGTTCAAGGGAGACAGGTACTCGCATGGACTGGTTTGCGTTAAGTCAGATCTTCCCGGCAGTTCCAAAGAACTCAGTGCGCCAGCGCGTAGCAAGCCTGAGGGAGCTCCAAAGCAACGAAATATACATGAGGCGCTTAGAGGACCAATGGGCTCGTCTATGGAAACAATATCGAGGCACTGAACATCTTCCAGACCCAAATCCCCGAAATCAAACAAACTTTGACCTCATTAAGCACCTACAATTTCTCCGGCGTTTTGTTGACAAGAACGCATTGTGCGTCCTGCGCCATCTCTTTGATCATATCGTGTCGGTCTGACCAAAGATTTAAGGCGAGTCGGTTTTCAAGAAACGGCCTCAAGTTTCATACTTCCAGAGACGGTATCTGCACTACAGTCGTCGTGGGACGTGAAAGTCCAACCGAATGACAATCCGACTTGGGAGTTTCTATGGGATTCGAGGATCGACTCAAATCGCGAAAAAGGGCTCCTGCAAATAGCATTCACTACCGGATCATATGAAATGCAAACATCTGGTAGTGGTCCAAGCGGCGATAGAGAGATACAGGTAGCCGAAGCAGCGCTGAAGGTTCTTGTGCCCCTGCCTCACGAAGATGCGTGCCACTAACATGATGGAAGATGATTTTCGGGACACCAAGCGAGGATTATGAGCCTCCGAGAGCAGCAAACCTGCTACGCTCTGTGGGGGAGGAGCAACTGGTATCGAAGGCGAAGGACAATCTCCTCAGCCGAGGCGTTCTTTCGAAGCTCGTTAAAGACCCTAACAAACCTAAACCCGGCCGAACTCTCAAAATCTCAGAAATGTAATTTCACTACTGACCTACTTACGATAACTGACCTTCCATTAAGCAACCAGAACGCCCTCGGTGGTTCCATAGTCCAAGATATGTTTCAGGATGCAACAACCCTAGATACGCTCTGCAGAGACCGAGACGGTTGGAGGGAGTGGCCGTTGTCAGCTTCGGACGGCGACCTCGCAATGCTTGCACAAATGACGTCAGAAGGTCTTGTAAGTCACATTGTCGGACTTATGAGATGAGATGGATTGTGGATTGAATGTTGTGCCTCTCAGGTAGATTTCAAGGTTGATATCGCGGACGCTAAGGTGGCCCGCACCGAGATCGACTGGAACAGTAAAAAAGCTGGTAAGTACAAATTGGCTTCCCTGCCGTTCCATCCAGTAAGGGTGAGTCTGCCGACTTAGATGACGATCACATCGAGACCACAATATTTGCACGGTTTGCGAGCGCACCGGACGCGGACGATGTCACCGAGAGCACGGCCCAGACCCCCTTATCTGAAAAAGACGACAACAATGCCGGACATGGCAAAACCGTTGAGGGCACAGTCGCCTGTTGTCGGAAGTATTCCGACGGTCTGGTGAACTGTGACTCGTGCCTGAACCTCGCGCTTTGCGGGTGGTTCGCCCAATCCAACGCGAAGGAGCGGGAAGTATGTCGACACGTTCTTAATATCCTTGAGGGGGCTGGCCCTACCGGTCTCGACGTGAATACTCTTGTCGTAAGTACTCTTTAACAATTTTGGTGTTCGTTAAGCTCAATAGCCAATTCAACCAGACAAAGTCCATGGAGCAAGACAATCTAGAATGCGTGGTATCTGTGTTAGAGTCTCTGATGGACAACACTATACCTCTCGTTGTTCGCGTGGGTCACGTTCGGCCACGCATTGTGTGTTCGAGTCAGTCAGCTCCATGGACAGTCGTGGTCAATGAGGAGCCCCGGATAAATGTGCTCCCACGTCGATGGTTAAACTCAACGGGGGAGAAAGTACGGGAAACGTGGCGTGCCGCATTGCGCGCCGTGATTGGGACTGTCGTGTTTAGACCAGGTATCTCCCAGGCAAGTGCTTGGGCCAGAGCCTCGTCGTGAGAAAACAGCTAATATCTGCGAGGGATTATACAGGCCGAGATCGCATGGCGGTTACGTTCTGTGTACGACGGGGCTGAAGTGATTGACGTGTTACGTCAACTTTATTCGGATGGGTACTTGCGGCGAAGAGTAGGAGCGAATGAGCGGGTGTGGGAAGTGGGATTGGTTCCAGTGATGGAAAGACAAGGGAAAGAAGTGTTCTGGTTCTTAGGTGATCTTCGATCAAGAAGATGGTATCATACCGGCGTGGCGAAATGAAATCGCTTGACAACGACGGTGTGACCTTCATTGTCATTATCTCGTTGTCATGCAGTCATCCCATTGGCAGCCCTTTACAGTCCACAACCCACGCCCACCTTTCTTCTTCTATCCCTCATTCGGCTGGGCCGTCTTGGCTGTCCTTTCTTTCACTTTCCATTCTTTCGCAGCTCGGGGAGTTGCATCGTCTCTCTTTGTTTTTTGTATATGCCCTAGCGGCCTTTCTCTTTGAGTCGCAATCCAGTGTCAGGTACCTTGGCATCCTCATACATTTCTATGTCCGTGTGCTCACCGTAGGTTAGTACAAGGAAGATTCTCTGCGATGCGTCTCAAACACTTTCTATTACCACTTTCCAACCTAAGGCTCGTCGTACGTTCTCCTTCCCTCAATGCTGGGTGACTCTTCCGCCTCTGGCACGCGAGTAATTCTGCACTGCTTCTCAATGACAACGGATGATCACCCGGCGGGTCTATCCACACCTTCTGATACCTTCTTTCTTAGTGGGACAGGGTCACCGCATCACGAATTGCAATCATATATTTTATCTTCTCTGTCCTTCATTGCGCCGTCCAGGTCGTCTTTCAGGTTCAGGCGTTTTCTGTCAACAATCAAGCTGCTGACTTCCTCTCTGGACTTATCCACACTGGCAACGCTACCTTCTCTGGATTCTTTGTTCTTGGATCGCAACTCCGCTTTTGTGACCACGTCCCAAATTCATTCAGCACCGAATCTTGTCGGCTTGTTTGGAACGGAACAATCGGTGGAACAGGCAACGGCACAACTGACGAATTGAAACTTGCCAGCAGCAAAAACGGCACTTTCAAGTTTAATTCTTCGATCACTCCAACGTCGTCCTTTATACCATTATCGACTCACACTCCTTCGTCTTCTGCGCCTCCCTCAGCTTCCGAGACGGGTCAACACACGGGAAAGAGGGCGTTCGCCCCAAAAGCTCACATCGAAGTAGCTAACTCTAGCGCTATCTCGTTAAACGGCAAGACGGGTGTCAAATTACAGGGTTTCGGGTACAGTGGGCAGAATGTCACGCTAGACAACAAATGCCTTGTTGCCCTCAATTGGCCTGTGCAGACGTAAGCTAGGTTTTCCCTATTGGCAATAAGGTTAATAAATTCGACGCCATTCAGACTGAAAAACACAAAGCGCGAAGACATCACGTTTATTGGCTTCCAATTATGGGTACTGGGAATGTCTTTAGTTGCTCTGCTCAATGAGTCGATCCCTCACATGTATGTCAGGATCTACCTTGTGGTCCTGAATTTCTGTCTCTTATCCACTTGGTTTTTAGCATCGCAACCGCTCTCACGCACCTGTCCGCAACGGCATGGGGAGCTTTCCAAATTTACAACACAGATAGGTTTCACAAGGACTTCAAAAGGCTGACAACCGACGGCGCCTGTCGAATCAACCTTCTACCGAGTTACTGGCAGGCACGTTCGAGCGCCGAAATCCCAAGTCTAGCTTCCAGTGCGGCGGCTTTGCTTATTTCATGTTTCCTATCGTTCAAGCTTATCAAGGTGATCACGGATTAGAATGATTTTTAAATGGCACGGCTAACGTCAGGTCGCTCGTCAGTCGTTTGGATGGCAAACTTTTAAGCGCGTCGGCGCCTCCAGGACGATCAATAAGATTTACAAGCTCATCCTGACTCTATCCATCGTTATTCAGCTTTCACTGTTCTTCGTCGTTTCAGCAGTGGCTCTTTGGCTCGATCAACTCTACAACGGTGCCATTGCTGTTATGGCCACGCAGTCAAAGGTCTATGAGACCTTTGTGGTGATCATCCTCGTTGTAAGCTGGTCTCTTTTCGTATCTGACTCTCGCTAACTTAGGCTTTGCAGCTGCTCATTCCTTGGCTTTTGACGGTACGTCGTTATGTGTATTTTCAATGAGTTATATTGAATACACTCTCAAGGGTTGGTTCGCTGTGAGGAAGGAGTTGAAGTTCCCGATGGCGGTGTTCCTCGTCCTCTCTGCTCTGTATCTCATCGCTTGGGGTCTAATGTTCGATTCGACGACATTCCGGTGGACTTTCGTCCAGTGGGCCTTTTTCGGCTCGATGGCGACTCTTTCGGCGGTTCTTGCTATCACTGTTCTCGTAGTCGGTATCATGTGCCGGATGAACTTCAACAAGGGGTTGCCTAACTACTGTGAGAGAATCACCATGCCTTCGTTGTCTTTGTGCTGAACACCTCCTAGTGAACGCTCAAGAGCCGCTTTCTGATGATACCTTCATCCAAGCTAGGCCAGCCGAGGGAAACGCTTACGATGAGAAAGTTGACTTCCCATCTACGGAGCACCCTGTCCCAACATTTTCAGCTACATTCGAGCCAAGCACCGAGACCCGTGCGCCTGGTCAGATGGGACTCCAGAAGGCCCCCCGATTTTTTGGCCGATCTGCGGCGCCGCTCGTCCAACACGTTGACATCGAGTCGGCTACGGGTCCCTCTGCAGTACACCCAACGTCCCCCGAGAGAGTTTATTCCGGGTCTACCCGGTCGTTGTTCCGCGCCGGCAGCCAACACAGCACGTCGAGTTCAAGTTCCACAGTGACGACCGAGTCAACCATTGGACGGTCTCGTTGGGTTATTGAGTAACCTATACTGTCATTTCAACCTTCTGTACTGTATCGATGGCTTTTGGAGTGTACAATAGATCGGTCTGACCGCCGCTTCTATGTAACTTATATTGAAACAAAATAGAGGTGCTCTCCGGTTCTGTCCGAAAAACGATATAACGTTACTTGTACATGTGTTTGTGTATAAAAATAGGCGGGTCCGTGAAAGTGTCCATTGGGGCGTGGGTGGCACTCCTGATGTCTCTGTTAGCAGTCGTTCGGATCGTTGATTAGTACCTCGGATAAGGTGCTGCTTTCAATTGACAGTGGGCTCTCAGCACTGCTAGATGAAGGATTAGGTGAAGCCCTTCGGGTGCCTTCGACTCCATTTCCTTGGATGGCAGTCTGACACGGGAGCGTTGACTCGTATGCGTCTTCAGGTGGCATCCTAGGTGGAGAGCTCTTGGTCATCTCGGCCTCGTCATAGTTTTGCAATGCCTTCCGGAAGTCCAGCATCCATGGGTGATCCATGAGTTCGAATGCACTGGGTCTCCGTGTTGGATCCACGGTGAGACACTCCTTGATAAAGTTGATACCGAGTTCGCTGAGTTGATCGGGTTCTGGGAGCGGCGGGTGTTGAGTAGCAACACCGATGTGGTACATGATGGTCCTGGTCATCCTATGAGGCTTTCCTCGGGTAGGGGAAACTACTATGCCACACGCACCATTCGTTGTCTAGATGGCTCCACGGTTTCTTTCCCGTCGCGAACTCAAGTACGACGCATCCCATAGACCAGATGTCCATGGCACCGTGTCGACCGCTAGTATCGTTCTTGATGACTTCCGGAGACATATACATAGGGGTGCCGGTTAGACTGCTGCTCATGCCCACACCAAGCCCACCGCCGAAAGCACCTTCAGTTGGACGACGAGATCGCAACATGGAGCGGTGGTTTCTTGCAAGAATCTTTGCCGCCCCAAAATCTACGAATTTTATAACACCGAGGTGATCAAGTAGAATATCTGTTCGTACATAGCGGATTAGCTAAGAGACGAAAGTGTCGATGGGTTCCCACTCACTGTCTGGCTTGATATCACGGTGGACAATGCCCTTGGAGTGAAGATACGCCAGTCCTTCCAGCATTTGCATGGTATAGACTTGTATGATGTGCTCGTCCTCGATACGCCCAAGTTCCAGAAGAGCCGCCAAACTTCCGCCCTGACAATACTCCTCAAAGATGTAAACTTTGTCTCGATGCACTTCGATTCCGTAATACTCAACGACGTTGGGGTGGCGCAACATCTCCATGACACGAAGCTCGTCACGGATTTGTTGGTAAAGACTCGGTGAGCCGGCCAACTCCTGGAATTTGATCTCCTTCACGGCCATCAGGGAACCAGAATCCAAGTTGACGGCGGAGTACACGGAGCCGAACGCGCCTGCGCCAATGAATCTCCCCTGTTGCCAGCGAATCGAGATGTTAGAGCTGAAGGATGCAAGGAAAACGGCCGATTGGTCCTCGAGCTTCTCGTCATCAAGTACGCGGCCAGCCATACGTTGCTCCGATGTCACGGCAGCCATCGCGCTCTCTAACTTTTCGAGTGCGTGTGACGTTTTCTCCCAGAATTCATTGATCGACGGGTCCAAATAACCGGCAGCTGCCAACCGCTCGTTGTGACCAAAGGAGGAAAATATCTCCTCCGCGTCCAAGGGGGCCTCCTGACGTCGTTCGCCCCGCATTTCCTTCTCTTTGCTCGCCTCAAAAGTGGAACGCGCCCCAAGAATATCGAAGTGGCTGATAAGAAGTGTCATGCAACTTGCCACTTTCTGCCGAAGCATCTCGAATTGGTCTTCAGGGAGCTGAAGGATATTGTTGCGTGTGCGATGGAGTGTAAATTCCAGTGCGTTGACGGCCCACTTGAATGTTTTCCGTTCATTTGGGTCGCAATCGTCGCAAATGAAGGAGACCCATGAGATGGCGAGCTTAACAAGGGACCGATTAAACTTGAGAAGCGTAGACCGGTCCATATACTTTTGCGCATGCTGGCCGTGGTCGGAGGCAAATAAATACCAACTCTCCAAAAGGTCTTGACGCCTACTGGTTTCTCGGAGAGTGTCGCGAACATGATGGACAGATTCAATAGTAGATTCTGCGAGCCGATTGGTAGCGCGATTGATCTTCCTCATCTCTCTGTTGACGGCGGGCAGGTGGGCTTGTTGTTCTATAATGCAGAGCGCAGGCTTGATATCAAGTTCACCGTCTTCATCCACTGCGAGGAAGACTTCGGCGAACTCTTTTTTAGCTAACGCTAGCCTCTGTTGGCCGCCATCGGCAATAAGGCGAACCCGGTCATCCTTCAAACCCAAGTCGATCTTGGGGATTTCTAGCACCAAGACAAGCCCGTTCCAGAGAAATCGGCTGCGAGGGGACAAAATGAGAAGATATCCAGCCTCGTCTGGGAACTCCGTGTGAAGGTCGTAGATGTCGACAATCTTGCGTCCATCATCTTCGAGTTGTTCAGTTACGTGAAAGGCTTCCAAAAGCATTCGACGAATATAATCTGGATGGTCCCGTAAAGATCTCGAGGCAATGATATACGTTCCTTCCTCTTCATATGTTTGCGTGAAAACAAGGAAATGATCCGTTTCCACCAGCTGGGCAATGAAAAGGTCGATCGGGACGTCCTCCAGAGTATACTCCGCCGAGTTGTTATATCTCTGGAAAACAAGCCTCAGCGGATATTAGATATAAGCGGAAATAAGGAGACAAGACACCCTCACCGAACAAAACGCTGCAGCTTGCGGTACCGTAGGCGGACGCTGTCCAAGATTTTGCCATACCAACTGATCATTTGTTCGTCATCCATATCTTGCTGCGACGCGGCGCGCACATATCCGTTGACGCTTGGACCCGGCCTTCGCCGCTGACCAGATGTCGGCCGTTGAGAAACAGGTAGGTGAAGTTGCGCGTCAAAGAAATTTGTAACGCGGACCATCAACTTGTTAGTGAGCGCACTGCTCGCACCATCAGACACGAGAGACTCTAAGCGTGGTTCCACATACCATAATTGCTCTGCAACCACCGATGCCCCACCCGGAACAGTCAATGCGACATCATTAAATGTTGGCCACTGACTTTCTATAAGGTCGGTCTCTTTGAAGTAGATGTCCTTGGCGCCGCTCTTCAGTTTCCAGTGGATCAATTTAAAGAAGAAACTCAGTGCGTCTAATACGACAGTGTCGTAATTATCGCTGATACAGGGTGGTAGGTTCCAATTGCCTCCTGGGTCGGGAGAAAGAAAGGCTTCGTATTGCCGCTTCAGCGTGCATGCAATCCCGATGTTAAGTTTGAGGTCATCTATCATCTGGTCAATAATTATGATGGCTGGCTCCTTCAGCTTCTGTGCGTAGTCCAACCGAACCCGTAAGCTCGCCAAAGCAAGTTGCGTTGGAAAAGAAATCAGGGGGACCAGTTCTCGTTCGAACGATGGGAGGTTCATCTTCCTCAGAAGGTGAGCCAAGTTGACTTGAGCGTCTCGAGAAGCGCCGATGAGAGAGTGCACAGTTGTCATGAAGCCTTTTGCGAAGGTCATTTGTATTGACTCTTCCTTCATGGCTCTTTCCAGGAACGTGGAACCGTCCTGCAACAGGACCGTTGTCACCAGGGGTGTAGCGGGCACCCAAGGGGCTCTCCGCATTTGTGATGGGTGCAGTAACGTCCAAAGTCTCGCTTCCTGTCCACTTCCGTAAGACATTGATTTGGCGCCGAAGAGAGGTGAAAATGGTAGACCACGTAATAAGGGCATCTCTATGAGCTTGGAAATCCTGGTTCAGCAACAACAGGTTTGTCAAGGTGGAGGGCTTTATGTGTTGGATACAACGTGTGTACGATATCCAAGTGCCGCAATACCTCGTCCACCTGTTGCAACGCGATGGCTCCGGGATCATCCCCGCTCTCGAGATCTCTAGCACGGAAGGTCAAGACTTCATTGATGGCGGGATCAACCGTTCTGAGTCTCAGATCCTCAACTCTTTTCCTCTCTTCCTCTTCGTCCGTTCCCATGATTTTGGCCCTGATGCCCAACCAGAGGTTATGGTTATACCTGTCTTGTTCTTCACCAGAAGTGGCGAGGGCCACGGCTATGCGCGTCTTCTCCGACTTGAGCACATCGCCATCCAGCACTGATGCAAGCATGGTCTGCCACTCGAGCCGCTCTCTGTCTTCCGGCGTCTCTGGTTCAATCGATTCGGACTCTAGCAACGAAGAAAATATATCCCGGACATCGCCAGAGCTATCCAACAATGTGCGCCCGAAATCTTCCTCGTCACTATCCCCGGTATCGACAGGCTGATTCGGGCCTCTTTGGAAATACTGGCTATCGGAGTCATTTCTAGGATCCTCGGAGCCAGAGCCAGAACCGTATCGCATGAGGAACTGAGTGAAGATGTCGTGATACCTCGCATAGTACTGAGGTATCTGTGTGGATGAAGAGGCAGATGAAGGGGGGCTACCGAAGGGACCTGCGGGCGAGTATGTCTTTAGGCGAGACTTGAGGCGGACAGATCCCGGAAGTGTGGAACTATTGGCGGAAGCCGTAGTGGAGAAGGAAATGGGTCTGGATGATTGCTGAATGTCCCATGAATCCTCGTAAACCTCATCTTCTGGAGGGGGTTCTACTTCTGTATGGGGGTACAAGCTGGGTATATGCCGTGGTAGTGGCATTTCAAGTCGCGTTATTGATCCGGGCCGATCTCTCCCAAACCCGCACTTACTATACTCTCTCTCATCATGGGCGTCGTAGAGAAAGTATGTAAAAACTGGACACTACCAAATGTACTCGATGCTTATATCTACCACCTAGATCAAAGAGATCGAGGGTGAGCTAGCTCGTGCCCCCATGTCGCATCCCAGATCGCTCTCTTGACAGCTATATTTAGAGGAGATGGCGAGAAGTATGGCTATAATCTGCTCTTACTAGCATACACAACTAAACTCGTGTCACAGCGCAGAAGAATAAGGTGGGATGGATCGAGCCTCTCGTACTCCATTGTCAACTCAACAACCTGTGTCCGAGTAGGCCACAGAGTACCATCTAGGATTGCTAAAAGCAAAGCTTGCGCGTTACCGCGCTCAGCTTTTGGAACCTACCACGAAATCCGGTGGCCCTGGAACTGGATTCGATGTGCAAAAATCAGGGGATGCTCGAGTGGCTCTGATTGGCTTTCCTTCAGTTGGAAAGGTATGTCCCCTTCTATCTTCCTAAACTCTAGCTGTGTACGCCCCTCAGTCAACCCTTCTGAGCAGAGTGACTCATACGGCTTCCGAAACCGCCGCTTACGAGTTCACGACCCTTACCGTGAGTTTCCCCGAAACAGGGTATCTGGTGTCAAAGCGCTAATGGAATATTCGAACAGGCCATTCCTGGCGTTATTGAATACAAAGGTGCAAGAATACAACTTCTTGATCTTCCGGGTATTGTGGAAGGGGCTAGCCAAGGCCGTGGTCGCGGTCGACAAGTCGTTTCAACTGCAAAAACAGCAGATTTGATCCTGATAATGCTGGACGCTACCAAATCAGAGGAACAACGTCGGCTGTTAGAGATCGAACTGGATGCTGTCGGGATTCGTCTCAACAAGAAGAAACCGGACGTTGTCTTCAAACGAAAAACAACTGGTGGAGTGAGACATTCTAGATATGTGATTGTCCTTCCTCTTACGCACTCTTTTTTGCAGATCACGGTGCGTCCATACCGTTACGTTTTAGCACTATTCTAAGTGATTTTCAGTTAACTGCTACTGTGAAACTCACCAAGACGGATGAAAAAACAATACGGACCATCCTAGCTAGCTGTTTGTGGCCCCCTCTTTCTCACAATTGTGACCCTCAAGCCGATCTCTAGATAAGTTACACAATTGCGATGTGATGATCCGAGAAGATGTTTGTCATGTCCTTTCTATCACTTCGGCCATCAAACTAATTACCCCCAAGATCACTACGGATGAGTTCATCGACGTTCTGATAGGTTGACGGTATCCCCACTCATGGGTGTCGTATCTGTCTCATCTACCTCACAGGCACGCGGAAGTACATACCATGCCTTTGTGCGTCTGGCGCCTGCAGCTCCTGGAAACTCATATACATGGTCTCCAGATGTCTATAACAAAATCGACGCTATCAGTCTCGAGACGATGGATCGTTTGGCCCATGATGACCACACGGTTGTCATCAGCTGCGAGATGGACCTCAAGTGAGCCATAACACATGCTACGATGTCATATTGTCAATTCCGCGCAGCTTGAAGTATCTCATTGATCGCGTATGGGACGACCTTGGCCTTGTGAAAGTCTACACAAAGAAGAGAGGTGCTCCCCCGGATCTCTTTGACCCAATCTGCATGCGCAAGGGGTCTACTATCGAGGTCCTTACCGGAGCATCAGCCTGAGCTCCTTCCAATGCTTATGTATTATTCAGGATGTCTGCAACGGGATCCATCGCTCGTTGGCAACAAAGTTCCGTTACGCGCTAGTATGGTCGGTTCTGTTTGCCTTCCTTCCTCTTTCGGCTTACAAAGGCTAAACCGTTCTCAGGGTGAGATATATCCTGGCACGGCGCCGCTATTCGAAGGTCTGACAGGTTGCTCACCTCCCCCTTACAATTACATAGGGAAAATCTTCAAAATTCGCTCCTTATGCGCAGAAGGTTGGACTCAATCACCTCGTGCAAGACGAAGATGTAGTTTCAAGTGCGTGCCTGACACATACATAGGATTATGAAACCGTTGTCAACGTCCTGCAGTATTCACGAAGTAGGCTACTAGCCAACGAGTATGGGAGGGCCACCTTGTGGTGGGTAGTAGTGTTGATAGGGATGAGGTCGTCATTGGCTGTTCCAAGGATTTGCCCACCGCTGCGCGCGTTGTGCGGCTCGCGCTTCTCCGACGGTTTTTCCAGTCATTTCTCCCCTTTGCTCAATACAGAAGTCAGTGCGATGGTTGGAGTACCTGCGGTTGCCAGTTTATTGTTTTTGCTTGCGATAGCGGCCAGTGCAGAGGCATCGGAAACACCCTCGTTTCTCCCGGTGCAGGAGCAGTTGCACTTCCCGTGTGGTGCCATTCTTCGGCTTATAAGGCATGTTGTTAATCGCCAACTTGAGCTGCGTGAAGTGTTCCTCCAAGTACTCCCATCTATTAAGGCCTAATTTGGGATACCTGATAATCATGGTGCGATGTACAGGAGTCCACATTACTGTACATTTTAAGGTCAAACCACAAAATATGCTTTGGGTATTACGTGCAAGCTATCCAGCATTGACTTGCTTGATCTACTCTTTAACCTTCTCCTCCACACGTCTCTGCTCCTCCGCCTCCGCCTGCTCTGACTTCTCTCATCGCAGCATGCAAGTGGCACCATGAAAAATGGTAGAATCGCGATCATGTCAATGGGGTCAAGGCCCTCGCGTGCATTCTCGCGTGCTATTCGGCGTGCCTCACACTCCTGTGCTCGGTTTTGTATATTTTCCGCAGTCATGACCCCCATGGAATAGGTGTTATTCCAGGCCGTATCGATCCCATCCTTCACTGCCGGTGTGCCAAAATGGTGAATTACAGTGCTAGCATAGACGATGTCGAAGAGAATGGCATGGAGGTACTCCGGAGTGTGAAAGATCTGGAGTGGAGAACCTTAAGGGACTGTCGCAGCGAGGAAGGGTGTGCTAGGCAGGAAGAAATGTGCAGTACACCTCTCTGCTGGTTTACATCGACGTCAATGTCGTCTGTGTTCATCGCGAAGTTAGGTGTCTGCACATCAAAGGCATCAATCTCTGATTAAGTATTGTACAAACATCACGCACCACTAAGGTGAGATCCTCATCCAACCTTTCATGAACAATTTTGTTTAGAAAGAGGCCATTTCGGATGCTGTCAATGTCTTTTATAATGTCACCCCCATTGGTGTCTCGACTTCGGTGCTGAGTATGAGTTGAGATGTACTACGCAATTGCTGTGGTAAGCAAGAACAGGTTGGAAGTAAGAATAGTATATATACCTACCTCATCACCCTTGCTGTGGGTCAGAAGATGCACAGTATCACAGTCAACCGCGTCCGCCTCTATCAAGACGCATCGCCCTCCATCCCGCTCTGCGATCTCGTCGCGGAATGTTTCCCTCTGAGTGGTGAGCACACTAGATGTGATTGTGTACTCAAAATATGAGGGTCAACTGGGAACACCGTTTGCCTCTCCTCCTCGCTTGTGTGATAGTATAGATCAGTAGATCTAGCTAGTAGACTGGCAGCATCGTGGTCTACAACACTATGTGAATCGCAGCTGGTAGAAAGGGAACCTTCAGTTCCAACAACGACTCAAATAGCATAGCGGATCCATTTGTAAGGCCTTTGTGAGAGCCGGAGTGTGTTGAGCCCCTCGAGTGGGAGGACAAGACAATGAACCCAATGCCAATTGGTACGACAAAGAGAGTGGCCAACACCAAATACCACGTTCTGATGTAACGAAGCGTAGACGTTGATCCGAGGCCCGGGAGCCGTAGCCATGACGAAGACTTCAAGCTTCAACGTTGTAGTACCTTTGTTTATTTTTTTGAAGCCAACAAACGAGTGTATGCGAAAACTTTGATATGTGCCCAACTTGAATGTAGCTGCTTCACTATGTCGGCACTATATAACAGAATGATACTATGGTGCACCGGCGCTCCATGCCCACAGTAAACCCATGTACAACATATATTAGTATTGCTTTTTGTGATTGATGGCGTCGTGCAGGGCAATTTATAATAAAACTACCTTTTACCATCAACACACCAACCTCACCGACCAGTTCCCCCAGATATGCCGGATAATTCTACACACTTGGTGCAGGCTGCCTCTGGAATCGAATTCATTTTCCTTGGTACTGGCACATCGGGCAGCCTACCCAATGTGTCCTGCCTCACCGCTCCTAAGAGTGATCCACCTTGCAAGACATGCCTCTCCACCCTCCAGGCTGAAGGCAAGAAGAATATTAGGAGGAATACGTCGGCAGTTATGCGCATTGAAGGAAAAGACGGAAAGAAGAGGTACGTTTGCCAACATGTCCTCTTTCACGATTGGACAGTGACGGTAGTTCAGGACCATTGTCATTGATGTGGGCAAGAATTTCCAGGCGGCTGCTGTCGAGTGGTTCCCAAAGTATGAACTGCGACATATTGACGCCGTGCTGATCAGTCATGCTCATGCTGATGGTACGCTTTGCCTGGACGCAAAGGCATTCATATGCTGATTCACGATTAACTACCAGCAATGAATGGGTTGGATGATCTTCGCGGTAAGTTCACTAGTACGACGATGGTCATGCTTACCTATCTCTTCATCAGGATGGACTCTGAGAGGGTCAATACAGAAGTTTATCGACGTCTATGCGTCTCAGGCAACGTTCACTGAAGTGGAGCGCTCCTTCCCCTACATGGTTTCTAGAGAATACGCGTCTGGAGGTGGCGATGTGAGCGAAAATACCGTGATTAGACTCCTTCTGATCATTTGTATCCCAGATTCCTGAGTTCAAGTGGCACATCTTTGAAGACAAGGTACCAATTGATGTCGCGAATTCTGGCATTATGATCACACCATTTGAAGGTGATCTCAGCTGCTATTTTATTTTTTTGGCGATATGTGGGGTATTAACGATATCGAGTGAAGTGCAGCACGGTCGTCTATGGGCTGCTGCCACTCCGCCGGCGTTCGCCCCTACGCCGGCCACCACCACGCCTTCCACGCCGACAAAGACGCATTTTACGCCAAAACCTGGCGCATCGGTATCTCTTCTGGCGCCGCCAGCAGCGCCAGCCCTGCCGTCACGTCGGCCGCTTGCAAGTAGTAACGACGGCCAAGGCGTCCCAGAACTCTATCCGTACTTGTGTCATGCATTCAAGATTCAGGATTCCGTGATCTATCTCTCCGATGTATCGTGGATCTCTGATGAGTCGTGGGCCGTGATAAATCAACCTTCTGTCGACAATCCCTCCCATCAATACGCCGTTGCCATCGTGGACTGTCTGCGACCCGTGGCGCATATATCTCACTATGGGATCAGGGAGGCTGTCAATGTCGCAAGGAGAATCAATGCACAACGCACTTATTTGACTGGCTTTGGACACGAGGTATCTCACGAAGAGTATGTCACCATTGGCGAACACGTTGGTGGAAAGACTATCGACAACCTAACCGCGACGGAAAAATACTGTATCGACCTTGTGGATGAAGGAAAGAAGATCTGGCTGCGTCCGTCGCACGATGGATTGCGGTTTGACGTCTCTAGTGAGGGAGCGGTGAAGGACAATAGCTACGAATGAAGGAATGAGGGATAGATAAGATAAAATGGACTTATCATAGATAGAGTATAGATCAGATCTTGCATCGTGTGACCGTCTTACCCGAAACGACCTCATAAGCGGGCAGCTATCACCTCACCTCTTGGTTCTTTCGGTACCTAGGCTGGGGTCGTTGTTTTCAATGAAGTTTTTTTCGCAATCCTTCTTGTACGAGTGCGTATGGTTCCCTTCTGCCTGCAGTGTATGTCTGATGCACTTCAGCGATCCCTGGCCCATTGTATCCCTCGCGTTTTTCTTGCGCTATCCGAACCCCTATGCCTCACACGTCCTTTCGTGTGATGTGATCTCGCGTGAATTTACATCCTCGGGCTCTCTTCTTACCACTCGTCTTATCCTCAAGACGGCGACGTTACCGAGATGGGCGCCAAAGGGCATCATTTCTCGTTCGGAAAGCTTGATCATCGAAGAGAGTGAAGTAGACCCACACGGGAAGGTAGTGCGCTGTCTCACACGTAACCTCGAGCACGTCAAGGCTATGCAGATCCACGAAACCCAGACTTTCAGTCAACTGGGAGAAGGGTTTGTAGATATTCTCTGGTTCTTCCACAGTGGACTCAAAGCAATTTTTTCAGGAAAACTTTGCAGACCACGGAAGCTCGAATTGTTTCAGGGTTTGGATGGGGCCTCACGAAACAAATTGAGAACTACGGCCTCGCGCGCTTCAGGAAGAACGTCCAGCGAGTGCGTCATTTCACTGAATCAACACTCATATCTGAGACGCTCCTCCCAGTCGCGTGAAGGTGTCGCCCTAATTCTCGACCTCATTCGTCAGGCTCGCCAGCAGCCCATGACACTGAGTTCATCCTACCTTAACCCCACCAGCGCCAGTCGTCTCACGACGAACCGCACGTCTGACCAATTTTTATCGGAGCCCCACCAAGTCTCCGAAGCGGATGATTCCCCACATTGGGACTAAATGGCTCATGACGGATTGGGTCGCTTCTTTCAAAATTATCGTGAATTCAGGAGTGGTTCGCTCGCCCCACCTCACGGAATATATTCCCCCTCATTTGCGCATTATCGGGCACCTTGCATTGTATTAGTATCATGAGTTGCACGTAAAAGTATTGAGTCGATCGAGAGTGCTTGCGAGGTGTCCCCATGCTACGGTCAGGTATCGATATTGACTTATTCCCCGCACATTGTCAATGAGGTGGCGGTTTTGCGCTTCCGAGTCAAAGAGATCTCCCCTGTGAGTCAAGGTGATATACTGGTCCGTGGTAAATTCCACGCATCAGCTCATGTATTTTCCCACTTCCATTGCCCGCCAATTCTGCACGGTCCCGTTACTGCCCAATGCGCCATTAGAATCAGTGCTGAGAATAACGCCAAGCCCCCACAAATCGTTATTCTGCGCACTGACAAGGGACGGTGTCGCGATTTGGCGCGTCAGGGTGTGACCTTCTCTCCCGACTCGTCGAACCCACGCATACCTAGCGCTAATAACTATCTAGCCGTTGGCCATCCTCGCATACCTTTCGAGAACATCGACTAGTGTCCAAGAACATGGGGAAAATCAATCCGCTCACTGGTCTACAGATGGAACGCGACTTGTTATACAGGTGTGTGGTCTCACACACGAACATTGGGACGGCTTGTATCGAACCCCATTTTAGACTACAAAATCATACTTGATTCTTGCCTCTTTACATCAAAAGCTGGACGAAACACCCTATGGCAATCCTCGGTTGGGACCCAGTACTTTGCGCACATTCCTTTCCGGGCCAGGAGAAGCTCTACCGTTACAGGCGCTTGTAATACGCTTTGAGGGTGTTATCCGGGTGGAGGGGCATCTTCTTAGGTAGGAGTGTTTTTCTGATACATTTGCGTATCAGTTCACGCCGTACGCAGCGTGTCTCCACGAAAATATTACATCCTCTTCTCGACGAAGAACCCACCGTCCGTCCAGCGCATACCCTGGCCTGTGACCAATGAATCAGACTTGCACGATAAAGAAGAAAATAGGGATTATGGCTACGAGAGTTGGACACTTAGCGACCATGGCAACCATTTCCAGTGGCTCGTCGACTCGAATGGTCAGTCGTGCATGTATAACGCGTCCGTTTTCCCATTTTCTATTATAGATTCAGTCGCAGTTGCGAACATCTCATCGCTCCGTGGTACGGACGTCGAGTCTTGGATCACATCAGACGGTCGCGCCTATCTCGTACAACTAACGGAGAGCGACACCGCTGCCTCGGAAGGAGTCGAGACTGACCAAGTCGTGTGTTTCTTACATGGGCACGCATATCACGCCTACGCTTACACGTAAACTTTTCATCAGACTTCAGTAAACGGAAGCTGGTATACAAGAAAATCCGACGATAATACCAATTCTCGACACAACTCCCGGTGGCTGGGCACATGCATTCATGATGTCCAAGTGCCCAAATGGGTGCAGAAGCGGAAGCAAGTCTATCCCGGTGAAGACGTGAGCACGGATGATTATGAGCAGCCCCGACGAGCGGTCAAAGTGGCTGTCAACATGAGGTTTTCTCTCATCGCCATTGGCACGCATTGGTATGTCGACCTCGGCGCGGAATTGCCCGCTACTGGCCTCATGGTATCTATTCACTTAGTGGTAATGTGGAGTACACGAGCTTCCCTTCGCAGCGTGGTGTCGCGCCCAAACCTCAAGTGTTGGAGGCTTTTCAATCTTATCATATCAAAGAAAGAGGGCCGGTCTGTGCCATGGAATGGAGCTCGGATGGATATGTCCTTGCGGTCGGTTGGGAGAAAGGCTGGACCGTCTGGAGCGTGACTGGTCGGTGCCTAGCATGGGGTTTTGGATTGGAGAATCAGACAGACGAAAGCAAGTACGACGATACTACTCTACTGATTTCTACAATGGCACTGAACTAATATATCTAGATTCAAAGACATATTTATGAATGGTATCAAGGACCTTGTGGGCCACTCGATCTCGTGTTCGAGTCTACGTTCTCAATTCTGAACAGTTCTGGGGCCCTGGTAACTTCGAACTCATCGTCCTTTCTCACCCCGATGAACGTAGTGAGTGGTGAATACCCTACGCTAGTGCCGGAATTAATATCTCGCATCAGTACCTGACGGACAACTTTTTGCAATCCCTTTCGCGAAGAGCGCTGCCACGGGACAGCACATCCCTGCAAGTTTCTCTGCCCCTTCGTGCACCATCGTGTGATAGCTAACAATGACCTTCAGGACAATGCAGAGTATGCTTTTCTGCAAATGGACGATCGCGTCTTAGTTTACAGGGGTGCTGATCAACCTGACATGAGCGTCATCAATCCAGAGTCCGATGTTTGGCAACACATTAAGGCTGGTCCCTGATCGCGTGGGATGGTGAAGCGTATTTAATGAGTTCGGTTTTCAGATCCCGCAAGCGTACCTAGCAACAAATTGGCCGATTCGCTACTCCGCAATCAGCGCCGACGGCAGATTGATTGCGATCGCTGGTCGACGAGGACTTGCGCATTACAGCTCAACATCTGGACGGTGGAAGTCGTTTTCTGACGAGTTGCAGGAGCAAGCGTTCACTGTTAGAGGTGGCCTTCTATGGTTTCACCATGTTCTGGTTGCCGCGGTGGAAATCGGGCGATCATGGCAGGTAAGCATGGAAGATATTGTTCCATTGGGGAGTATCCTCACAGTTCTCCCAGTTGCGGCTGTATTCTCGAGACTTAGAGCTCAGTAACCAAAACGTCCTTCATCGCGAGCCGTTAGCTAGTCCTGTGGTCATTCTCTCCCTCGTGGACAACTCTCTATTAGTTTATATGACGGACAATACTCTGCTGCACTACTTGATCGCTCCGACCGCCGACACGATCAGATTACATCTCGCCGGAAGCATTTCCTTCGATGGTGTCATTGCCAACCCCAATGCGGTTCGGGTTTTAAGTTGGATGATCCCCGCTGCTCAGAAACGTCAGTCCCTTCAGGAAACGAGTACTTATTTGACGTTTACATTCCCTCACTATTGTAGAACTCGGTGATCCCGCGGATGACCTCGCTGTGGCCACTGTTCTAATGATGGTTGGGGGCGAGTTGGTATTGCTCAAGCCCAGAAAGGTTTCTATTCCAAGGATTCGACTCTGATATCTTGCTGACCGAGGTTTACAGTCTGGCGACCAAGAAGTTCGTTATGACATGCAAATCCTAGCTGACCGGATAGAATTTTGCTGGATCCATCTGCATGGCATCGGAAGTTTGGAAAACTCTCTGTGGGGCTACGATGGAAAAGGCATGAGGGTCTGGCTCAATGCCTTGACTCTAGAAGCCACATCCGAGCCAGCTTCCGAATCACAAGGTGGCCATGTCAGAGAAAGCGTGAATGTTCCGCTCGATTTTTATCCGTTGTGTAAGTTCAAATCAAGCAGGGTGCTACTGTGGCGGAGAGTTTCTAACTCTGACGTAGCTGTTCTGATGGACAAGGGCATAATTATTGGGGCGGAGCACGAGAGCGGCATGGGAACAACTTTGCCCTTTGTGACATTCCGGCACGCAACGAGTGTAAGTCGATGGCTACCAACTGGGAGCGCACTTTAAACCTTAACCAATTGTATAGTCACACTTGTTTTTGCACCACATTCTACGCTTTCACCTGACAGTCGGCCAAGTACAAGAAGCGGTCACCTTTGCGTCGCACTACCAGCACCTCGTTTTCTTCGCACACGCCCTCGAGATTCTTCTGCACACCGTTGTCGAGTCCGAAGCGCCGAGTGAGGATTCGGCGACTTGCGCCAAGGATAGCGTCCTCTCGTCCGTGATCGAATTCTTGGATCATTTTGACGTCGCGCTCGACGTCGTCGTAGGGTGCGCGCGCAAGACCGAAATGACGCACTGGCGCCGTCTGTTCGACATTGTGGGGAACCCAAAGACTTTGTTCGAGGTACGTTGCCCTTCGTTGTGCCCTAGTTTATCGGCAAAGGACTGAACGCATATATGTAGACATGCTTGAACTCGCAGCGTCTGCGAACGGCAGGATCATACCTCCTCGTTTTACACAGTCTTGAGCAGCTCGACACTGGTCATGATGACGCGTTCAGGCTCCTGCGCAGCGCGGTAGCAGCCAAGGATTGGCAGTTGTGTCGGGACCTGCTGCGTTTTTTGCATTCTATGGATGATAGCGGCGCAGTATTGAAAGAGGCATTAGCTCAGCCTTTCATGATTGGGATAGATAGAGGGTAGCACCTGACAACAGAGGCAGACGGGTTTTGGGATAGGTACCAGTTACTGGTGCACGAGACTGACATTATTCGTGGCGTGACTGAAATTAATTAAATGACGCGTGTTTCGACGCGACTGTTGGGGGACCACCGGGAAACACCGAAAGGACACGAAGGGCGCCAGCGAGAAGCGCTCGTTCGAGTAATACTCTACATCCACCACGTCAAGAATTCACAATGGCCGACCGCTTCGACGAAGCCACCCAGGTTCGCGTTTCTCATATTTTTTGTTGAGCCGTGATTCTCACAATCACTCTAGAAGGAGCTACAGGCATTCCTCGAGCGGGAGCAGGCACAGGCGCGCGTCCAGCAGTCGATTCATACATTCACCAGCATGTGCTGGGACAAGTGCGTTCTCGTCCTTGTTCAAACTTCCGCTTTTAATGTCCCTTTCTTTTTAACCTCGATTCAGATGCATCACAGGCACGCCCTCGACCCGGTTCTCTCGGGGTGAGGAGAGCTGCTTGACAAACTGCGTGGAGCGATTCTTGGATACGAGCCTTTTCATGGTGAAAAAAATTGAATCCCAGAGGCAGGGTGCCTAGATGCATGTGTTCACCCTGGACGTTCCCCCACAGTAAAAATATTAGCGCGTAGGAGCTTGCATCTCGTGCAATACCAATATCATGAAATATAATGAATCCGATTGTTATTCATGACACGGTCCAAAGTCACAGTGGAGACACAAAGTAAGAAAGAGAAACAAAGTCACCCAATGGCATAATTGTACATAGAGGTAGACGTGATGTGAAAGAATGTAGATTAGATTGAGGTGGTGGAGCTTCTGCGAAAGTGGCCGGTCACAGTGCAAAGTGAGAGAGCTTGGTCCACGCATACCCGATGATAGCAGGGACAAAGAAGCAGTAAGCGTCGAGAATTTCTCGCTTGTGTCTGAGCTGGAGCGGGATATCAAGTGCAGGGAATTTGTCGAGAGAAGGGGAGAATGAACCGGTGTCATAGAAGCGCTGCATGAGTTGGTCCTTCTCGGACCACCTATTCCGTAACCAAACATCAAACGCCTCCCGCTCGTCCTCGGGGACGTCAACTCCGGTTGTCTGTCCATGTGGATAACCATTCGGTTGGGTCCTAGAATCGCCGTTGGATAGGGCGCCTATGGGCACGTGCTTGGCTACATCGAATCGACGGATGTGCATGTGAACAGCGGGGGGAGGTATCTGATCGAAGAAAATGGACCGCAAGGTGTAGTACGATTGACCGTATCCTGTTGATGGAACTCCTACGAGTACTGAATGAGAATGTGTCGGTTCAAAAAGAAACTGGTAAGACTTACCGGGGTATGCCACGGTGATGTCTAGTAGTTGAAGATCGGGAACACAAGATGACAGAGCACGGAGACTGTAATGCAAGCCTGTCGAACGTGGGAGAAGTGTATAAGACATGTCAGACTGTGAATTTCAATAAGTGGGAGAGGACTGGGAGGCGATATAGAGCTCACGATGCCGAGTTTGTCAGCGTACTTCTTGCTGACGGGACGTGTATCTGGGCTGACGAGGGTACCCTCTGGGTAGAGAATGAAAGTGAGCGGGGTATCATGATCTTGTGCCCTTGCACCCAAGAGAGCAAGCTGCTTCACGAGATAGAGACGATCGGAGGCCCAAGAACGAGCCAAGAAGATAAAGTGAAAGAATTGCATGCCCTGTACATTTGGTGACGTTAAACTGAGAGATTGCAAATACAACGATAAGAGCGCACCCAGCCAACGACTGGAACCCATTTAAGACTCTTCTTCAAAACGATGCAGACATCTCTGTGAGTGTCCATAAAGTATGTCAGGCACCAGGCATACCACCAGTCTGCATAGACCTAAAACCGGTAAGAGACATGTCATCAGACGGGAATGTGGTTCAGGTACGGACTTGGTGATTCGCGACGAGGATAGACTTTTGTGGAAGCTTGAGAGCCAAGACCCGACCGTTGCTACCTCGTATAGCGATGTTGTCAATCTCATCCTGGGAAAAAGCGCCAGGGCCGTTTTGCTCGAATGTTATGATGAGACGAGTGGGTGCAAAATATTGAGACATTAGGACTGGGCATGGGAAGAAGTGAGGGAAAGCGGTATGTATGGAAGGAAGAGGGACTCACTGAGTAGGGTACCAAATGAGCCTTTGCTAAGGCGAATGCCGGCATAATATATGGAGTCGGCGAAGGAGAGTGGAAGGAAGCGAAGAGGGAGGAGCAACACGAATTGTGAGAGATTGATCATGAGGCAACCCAACATGAAAACAGCAGAGAATATTATTGCGTGAATCGTCTGCGACCAGGTCTGTGGTGGTCGTTTCGCGATCTCAATAGCATGACTCTCTGCCATTGCGTTGCCGTTGCCCGTTGGTGAGAGATCAGAGTCAGAGACGCCGAACGAATTCTCTCCGCTTCCTCCGCCGCTACCGTTACCCTTGCCGTCACCACTTCCCGCCAAACTGTAACGCTTCCACTACTACCACCACTACCACTACCACTACTACCATTAATACTACTACTACTACTACCACCACTACTACCACTATTACTGCCGCCGTCACCACCACTCACCATGGAAGGTCCCTCGCCCTTGTCCAAAGACAAGGAAAAGTCTTCGCCGTCAAAGCATCCGGAATTTCCATTTCCCGCTCGTCGCGCGCCTTCCTACTTTGACCATTATCCCCGTCAAATGTCCCATCCTGCACCTCAGATGCACTATCCTCATGGACGCGCCGCTCGCTCTTTTGGGGCCTCCACTAGCACCCTTCATTCCGATCTATCGTCTAATTCCAATTTCGCAAACGTCACAATCAACGAGTTAAGCGGTCGTTCTGACCCTCATCTTTCTTCCTCCCGTTATACCCACAACGACGAACTCGTTCCCCCACGCCGCCGTTCTCGTCGAGCACCCAACAGAACCTCAACGGAACATCTATCTGACCTGTCTTACTTCCGGATATCCGATTCTTCCTCTCTTACCCAGATTGAGACGCCACCTCAGACGCCAGTTGACTTTTCTGCTGCGAAGCTCTTCTTCGATCCCTTTTCTGTCGTCGTCTCCGCGCCTATATCTGGCGTAGAGACCATGGACGCATTGGTCGATGGCATGAACAATTTTGGAACTGATGATCTATTCATGGGCTCGGGTGGTATCTCCGCACGTTCCCCGCGTCCAAAAGATAGGTTTCACCCTTTGCACCAACCACCACTTCCCGTCCCCCCACCCGGTGTGACTCTCGGTGGCGGTCTGTCACGCAAAATGTCATCAAAGTCCAGGGCCTCTCATCTCGATGAGGGCGCAGAAGCTGACAACGATGCCGACGAAGACGACGACGCTCGCCCACGCCCACGAAAACCCCCCTCTGTTCGTCACCCCACTTCTCGCCCAAAAGCGACGCACCCGACTTCTCCCTCTTCAGTCACTATAGGCAGTTCTCGTTCTCGCTCTACCGACGGTAGCCATCCACCATCGCCACCACTCTCGCGTTCAGATTCTCATAAGAGGGTCCCTCCCTCAATCTCAGAGATCATACGCGCATATGCTCCTCCGCAACAGCAAGCACGCTCCCGTCCATCCACAGCACGTGATTCAATGAGGGCGAGCAGCCATGGTCACGAAACCGTGTATGAAGAAGAACTTGAGTCAGAGCCTGAACCAGTCTCTGCGGCAGAGGAAGCTGAACTCGTCTCACGTACATCTGTCGATAGTGTCGCCGAAGAAGTCAGAGCAACGCTGCGCAATCAGACTACATCACCCGTCGTTCAAGCCCCGGCTCTCAGCCCCCAACCTGCACGTTCTCAGCAATCCTGTATGTCTGAGAACACTTCGGTGCTAGGTTCTCCTCGGTTGGAAGGACGCCGCACAACACCCTCTTATAACGGTGCAGATTTAGCTGAGGAAAACCCACCGGATGACCTCGCTCCTCCGCCGACTCAGTCGCAAGCCATCGCGGAATATCTTCGCTCCGCCAGACTGACTACCCTCCTCAGGCTCACTCGTCCTCCACACGCATCAATAGATAATCCCCTCGTTGTTAGCTTATCCGATCTGGGGAGCACCACAGGATATCCACTCGTCGTATTTCTGGGTCTCGGTGGCGTCCGATATGTTTCCGGCCTGTATGACGAGATGGCAGAATGCCTTGGCATCCGCTTAATCACGATCGATAGGTCAGTTTATTTTTCTACCAACCTCTTTTGTGGTTCGTTCTTTTTCATTGCGGTTCTGCAGGTGGGGCATTGGCCGAACCGAAGTTCCCAAGTCGAAAGCTACACGAGGGATCCCAGAATGGGCTTCCGCGGTTGAAGAGATTCTCGACCTATTGCATATTGACCAATGTAGCGTAATGGCACATTCGGCTGGTGCTCCCTATGCATTGTCATTCGCGAATAAGATCCCAGAGCGTATCCGTGGAGAAATCTTTCTTCTCGCTCCGTGGGTCGGCGGTGTAGAAGGAGGTTTGTTTATCCCATTTCCCCGAATCACTCAAAGTTTAAGCTCACCTATCTTATCAGCTGGTTACAAGTGGCTCAAATATGTCCCAACCGGTATACTAAAGACCGCTCAGGCCGCAGAGTGGAAAGTACAGGCGTGGATGCTCGGTAAACCTCCAACGGTTGCCTATCAGGGTATTGGTTACGATGCCAAATCTGCCGCCGCATCGACTGCGTCCCAGTCGACATACGTCCATCAATCTACAGACCGGAAATCTAAACCTGTGCCGCCTTTACCTCTCGCAGCTGAGTCGCGGCGACCGAGTCACAACTCCAGTGTCTTTAGCGAATATGACGACTTGCGGGACTTTGAAGGTCGTTTTGACAGTAGAAGCACTCTTGGCGCTAGGAGCTCTGGTTCTCACCGTAGCCGTACGGTGAGCGAGAGTAAGCATCGGCCGTCGTTCTCACGCAAGACGTCATCAAGAGGCTTCTTAACCAGGCTCAAAGGGGGGTCGGGTCAGCCGCAGCCTCAGTTACCTCCAGAGAAGCCAGCCCCTTCTGGGGGACGGAGGTTGAAAGCATTGCGTTCCATGGGTTCACTCAGAGGGCGATCATCTACATCTAACAAGGCCGTCACACCCCCTCGGGCACCCCCACAACTCTCTATCAACGCTGATCTTGGATTTGACGCCTTCAACTGGTCGACTGCCACAAGCCCGGGGACGGGTGATGACAACCCTCAGGATCCTTCCATATCGCCCTTAGACCCCCCCAACCGCCGTGTAGCTGGTCGTCGGTCCTTATCTCACAGTGCCGCCGCCCGACCACCCCCACCTTCCGTCGCGTCTTCTCCGCACACCAGTGTTCCCCCATCTCCCACTGTCACATTCAAAGGAAGGGCAAGTATCACCGCAACAAGCGCATACCAGGCTGCGCTGGGTAATGCGCTGATCGTCGCAGCGCACGCCGAATCCTCCCGCGGGACACATAGCGATCTGCTGCAGATCCTGAACCACGACCAACAACCGTGGGGATTTTCGTACGCTGCGTACCCGCATGCGGTGCGCGTGTGGTATGGAGACCGAGACGAGAAGATCGCAGAAAATGCAGTGCGCTGGATGGAACGCACGATGGGACCGGGACGTTGTCGCGTCCAGGTTGTGCATGGTGCGGACCACGGGCTGATGTACCGAAGCAGCGTCGTTGTGGAGGTGCTAGAGCGTGTGCGAGATATCTGGGAAGACACATCGTGAATGCTAACGACCCTCTTCCGGTTTGGCATGCCCATCCGCTTTTTTTTCGACAAAATTCGAATTCACTTCGCCCTCTTTTTTTTCATTTTCTAGCGTACTTCTGGGCTGAACACGGCTAGCTCCTTTTTATGTATACTTATTACGATGATACCATTTTTAGGAGTAATTTCTCCCAACTGTTCCATCTTTCAGCGCAGCCTGTCCTTATCGTATTACTGCACTACCACCTTTACTTGCTACATTGTTGTCTGCACTGCCAGAGTAATACTTGGATTAGTAAGCAACTCGTTGACTAACTCCATCCCCCCCCCCGAGTCACCATAATCACGTCTGCTATCGTATTCGAGTCGTAAGTAGGTTCGGCGGTGCCTATGAACCCTGCGAAGTGGAGGGCGCGAGAATCCGAAATAGAGACGCAGTCACATCGGGATGTAGCCGCGTGTAACTCGTGGGGCACTACCAAAGAACCACCTGTACGTTTGGTGCCGTCAGCGTCGCGCACTATGACGGCGGCAGCACTGCTATAGAGCTCGGTGGAGTTGCACAAACAACTTCATCGAGACATAGTTCTGGGCACGAGATAGAAACGTCTGGACCAAGTGAGACCACCACCGGAACTGGTTAGAGTGGGACCGCCGCAAGTACCTCTTCCGACCAACACACAGCCAGTTTGGTGCTGGTAAGGACCAGGCTGAAGCAGAGGGTGTTGAAGCTAGTGGATTGGCTCGAGTCCACACGTTGAAGGGAAAGCCTCACTCGAAGATAGCGTCAGTGAGGGGGAAAGGACCGTGGACTAGTACGGGTGGTGGGGGTGTCCTCAGGCGAAGAAGGCTGGGTGGTCGGAGCAGGCGTCGTCGTCGCCATCGTCGCCACCACGTTGTAAGTCGAGCTTGCATCCGAAAATACGGGGGTGCACGATGACACAGGGCTGGTGGCGGTTGCGGTGGTAGTACTCAACTTATTGCCAGAAGCCGGTCCATGGCCATGCTTGCAATACCAGATAATTCTTCCCAGGCATACATGACGAGGATTGACGCCACGGAGTCGGAGACACAAAATAGACATGTTAGGCATGTGCCACGACGCGGAGCGAGTCGCTGGATATCTTGCTGCAAAGCTACAAGCAAGGCGTCAAAAGAGAATTTGCCAGCTGTGCCATACCATAAGTCTGGTGTGTTGGTGACAGTTGTTGCCCTCGGGGTGACGTTAGTCTAGCAGGGGCGAGATTGTTAGAAAAGTGCTATGAGTGGTGTACGCGCCAACGGGGGATCGTCTCGACAATATTAGCGCTTGCCCGGGTCGTCTGGGCCAAAGAACCGCCGAGGCTAAGGGAGTGAAAGAAAAGATAAACAGCCGTTAGGTGAGGGTAGACGTAAGACATAGGGGCAGCACGAAGAGATCGAACTGAGGTTAGCTAACCGCTGTCGTTCCTCTTTCAATTCAACATGGCCACTCCCAAGGCCAACAAGTCAGTCCCATCGTCTACTCTATTTCTCCCTGACCAACCTCCCCTCGTACAGCTCCTCGTTCGCCCGTCGAAAGGCATTTGCTATAAAACATCAAGAAGCAGAACCGTTAACTCGACGGGACCTCCAACATGACTTTCTCCACCACGTCTTCGCATCCCAAGAACGTGTCTTCACTGACCCGACTCTGTCATCCACAAAGGGAAACCACCCTCCAACAATGGTCACCTTCCGCGATCTCTACGTGCACGCGTTGATGAGCTCTCCGCGATGCTCGAGGGCACTCCGCGAGAAAATGGTCGAGACACCTGAGTTTGCCACAGATTTCGCAAAAATATCGCTTTTGGCAAATGTTGGACGAGTTAATACAACGATGACTTGTCCGTTCTTTCTTAGTTCTCCTCTGTTGATGACTTTGACCCGGGATTGTTCTTAGTCCTTCCCGAAATGCGAACGGCATTACGTACATACCACCCCGTCCCTTCCTTGCAAAAGGCCGATGCAAATCTTCAGGACGCTCCCCGCATAAAGAATATTTTGAAGGCTTGCAGCCTTAAGGACGAGGCGGCGACCAACATGCCAGTCACTCCGATGGAACTCTGCACAAGAGCGGTATGTACACAGAACTGAGCTATCTCTCCTGCTCACCCACTCACCTTATAGGCAACCGGTATTGTACCCTCTACGAGCGTCGTGAACCTTTTCTTTGTTCTTTCCAACCACTTCACCGTTCGTCCCCCTCCTCTTGTCATACTGTTCAAGCGGCCCTAACTCACGTTCCAGGCCGTTGCGCGCGAGCACTTTAGTCGCCCCGATATCGATTTCCTCGATCTCTTTTTACCCGTAAAGTTCTCCTCGCTCTCCCGTGCTCGTGCCTTCCTCTGGCTCGCTTTCCACTATCACGAGGCCCCTACCACAAATCCGTTCGATGCACCACACGCAAGGCAACGCCTTGGTCTTGTCCCGGAGTTCGCCCCTCTCACCGATGAGGAATTTGAACTGGAGAACGTCGATCCAGAAGATGAGAGGGACTACGCGGCAAAGATGACCAAGTTGCGAATCGAGTTCCTCGCCAAGAACGCACGAGCCAGTGAAGGTCAAAACCCACAGGGCAAGAAAGGTGGGGCCAAATCGAAAGGGAGGGCTTTGTCCCCGGAGAGATCTGTCCTCGCAAAGAGAGAACGATCTGATCCGGATTCCTCGCCGGAAGATGGCAACATGGAGGACCTTGGTAAGTCGTGATAGCGTCAGGCTCGCTCGGCTCATATATCGTCTCCCAAGGCCGACCTACACAGCGCAGAAAGCCCGATCTCTCAAAATCGTTCAAAGCGCCTCGGACGCTTTCGGAATCCTCGGCGCCCCGTGCGTCCATCCGGCAAGCCAATATCGTCCATCGGTCGATTCTTCAACGTACGGCATCTTTTGCTGATGCATCTGTTACTGTTTTTTTTCCTGATCTGATGGCTTCTTCTCTCAGAGGCGTGGCATGTCGTCACCACTGTTGATGCCTTTTTCGATTCTGATGAAGAAGATATTGATGAGTCTTCGCGCCACGCATACAGTACGCTACCCGCTTTTATGGTCGACCTCCTCGCATCTGACTTATTTTCTTTTTCAGCCATGCGTCTCCAGGTTCTTGATGACTTTCATCAGAACATCAATCCTCCCATTCGCTCCCGTCAGTGGCAACGGGCAAGCGCCAGTTAATCAACATGGTTGCCTCCCCTTGTATATTTCTATATCTTTCTAATCTATCCCCGTACAAGTCCATCCACACTCGCATAAGTTATTTCATGTTTATACGTTGGCGTTTACCGTACATAACTTTGCGCTCACATGATGGTGTATCTAATAAATCTTAGTTAGGGCTGTCGCCGCCGTGTTCGGCACATGCATCACTCCTCTCGGTGCTATTCTTGTTCTACTTTATGAGCTACATTGCAATCGGAGCTACTCTTCGTGAGACACACGACGGAGCTGATACAACGATAGACTAATGGTATGCATGCAAAGTGGATTGCAGGGTGTAGAGGACAGAAGAGACACAAACAAAGTATGTATAAGGTATGGGGCCAGTCAATATTTACACATGCCTCGAGGCACTGAAGGAAAGAACAAATAAGGAGACAATGAAACAGATGATATGAATGATGGTTGAACCGAAGAAGCACCAGAAGATGTAGGGATATATCCACCAAGGCATGTAGTCCCCGGAAAGCATAAAATACAGCGATAAAACCGGCCCCCCCGGTTCCGTTCATTCGGCTATGGACATGGTGTGTGGGTGTGTGGGTGGTTATGGTGACGATGCCAAGGTGCAAGAGTGGGTCGCTCGCTCGTTATTCGGCGAGCCACTTTTCACACTTCTTCACATATTTATCGAGTAACTGGGCCATGTCGCGGACAACGAACGTCAGCACGACCGTTGCAAAGAATTCAGATGACCGTCGGAGCTTGCTCTCGATAGCGGATCGCAGCTCTGGAGTCAGACTGGCATAAGCGGGAGCAATGGGCTGCATCGAGACAGCACGCGAGTGCTCGTCAAGGAGTTGCACCTGCGCGAAGAGCCGGCTGAGTCCCTGTACGTACGACGCGGGTGAATCGAGGCTGAAACGTGATGCGTGAGCGTGAGTTTATTCATTCAAAAAAAAAAAAATGGCGCGTAAAAAATTAGAACGCACTTCTTCTGATTGGTGAGCTTGTCAAGCTGGCGAGTCAACTTGCCACCCCAGGAGGTAACCTCCATTACCAGTCAATATAAATAGAATTGAAGGAGTAAAATTTCGTGCTCACCCCGCTATTCTTCTTGATCATGAAACCTTCTCCGACGCCTAACTTTTTTCCAAAGTTCGCGACAACTCCGTCACACACGTTAGAAAACTCCTCTAACTTGAGCGACCACAATTCGCCTTCCTTCTTGCCGATGCCAGGTGCCAAGCTAGCGCTCACATTACCCGCACCAAAGACTCCGCCACTTGTATGTTGCACCTCCTCAAGCGATGAGCACAGCACTTCGACTACGCGCACCTTTTCGGGAAGATTTAATAGTCTCGCGCCACCCTGCGACCACACCTCCTGCGGGAACATGCAATCTTTGTGTGATATAGCCGCCAGTCTTGGAGATCATTGTGTGCCTCAGAAGACTCATCATATGATACGGTTTACGAAGGGGGTCTGAGGGTGCGGTAGGTGGAAGAGGGGAAGTAGGGGTTGTCGGGAGGTTGCTGTGTGGAATTGGCGGCGGTGGCACGAGCTGGTTCGCAGGTGTATCCAATGGCGGGGACAGATACCCAGTGACTACCGTGATTTGAGGGAGGGATGAGTTGCTTTTGGATGACACGGAGGTCTTTCGCGGAAGCATCGCCACAGCAGACGGGGGCCGTACGGAAGCGTCATAGGAAAGTGATGGTAGCCCAGTTATGCTCGGCCGTTGCCCAGGCTGCGACGAAGCACGGCTGCGTGCGTACGACGGGGGCGGTACACTGGTAGTGAGGCTGAGCATCTTTGGTTTCAGGGTTGGAGGTGGTACGGCATCTGCAGATTGAATGGAACTAGTGGTAGAAGTTGCTGGTGGCGCAGATGTCTTGGATCTCCTCTGGGAAATCGTGCCCATTGTCGTCGAGTTACTGATTAGAGTGGCTGGGGAAATGATCTCTGAGCGTGTTGAAAAGGTTGAGCCCCCCCGAGGCCGTGATCCAAACTTCACAGACGTGGGTGAACGGTCTTGAACTGGCTCAGTATCGCGAGAAACGGCCAAGGAGTCGGCCGAAGGTAGCGGGGGTAGTGGTTGCGTTCGAGCGGCGTCCATTTGAGTACTACGTGGCTGGTGACGTAGATCATCATCGACTCCGGGGTTGACCCGTTGCTGTCCCTGTGAGGTCTGCTGCTCAGGCTGCTTGTCACGTTCCTCTTGTAGAGGTTCTAGACGGCTATTGGAGCCTGTCCGTGAATGACTTGTAGACTGTCCTCGTGGTCGCGTAGCGTTCAGGTGTCTACCAGAGATTGGCTGATGGGGAGCGGGGGGCAAAGCACTGTGAGGAGGGGGTGCAGGTGGGGGGAGATCAGATGTAGCACGGGGTCGCAGCCCGCTAGAAGGTCCGGCAGGTGGGGGGCTTGGTGGTTGATGACGCGCAGGGGGCGGAGCTGTCGAGCGTTTCCCGTTCGGTACTACGACAGTTTCCCTAGCTATAGGCGTCTCTGGATCATTATCGAATGGCTGGGAGACACTCGCGGCGGAGTAAGGATGATTGTACCCGGAAGTTTCAACTGAATCCCGGAAAAGTTATAAAAAGTTGAGCAAGGCGCGATGAGGACTTACGCTCGGATGGGTCTCCACCTTCGAAGAGTTCATACTTTGCCGTTTCTTGAGACAACCTACGAATGTCAGCC
This sequence comes from Lactarius psammicola, assembly GCA_025769895.1. NCBI lineage: Eukaryota > Fungi > Basidiomycota > Agaricomycetes > Russulales > Russulaceae > Lactarius > Lactarius psammicola. The sequence continues at coordinate 79,731 of WTXK01000012.1, read as the reverse complement.
CCGTCGAATTGCGCAGCAGAAGGCTCGCGAAGAAGATGATGGTCGGAAGAGTCGGAAGAAGGGGAAGCCGATACGGGTGACGGCGGCTGGGTAGAGTCGGTAGATGTAGAAATTGAGGTCGGGTATAAAGTCGAGGGAGAATGGGGAGGGGGGGTTATGCTATAAATCAAGCTAAGAATATTCATCCGGTCGGCGTATGTGTCGTGCTGTGAGGTAAATTCATGTGATGAACGCAAAGCAAAGTTTTACGACGTGTGAGACATACGATTGCTTTGAGCCGTCGAACCTCCTCTTCTTGGGCCACAACGCTTCTCCGTCGACCTCCTCTTCGACGAATAGACTCAGTAGAGTCTTCGCCGCTCATGACACGCTCCATGACTTTACTGAGGAGGGCGACGCTCTTTCCATAGGCAACAACGGCGCCATATGGGTCGTCGTTAGTCGAGTCGAGCTTTACGGCTTCACGAGCCAGTTCGAGAGCCTTTGTCAAGGCTCGCCGCGAAGATGGCCGAGAACGCTCGGAAGATTGTTGGGAGTCTCTGGAGGAAATTAAAAGACGATCTGGTACTATTTCTTGATGTTGAACAGGCGGAGAAAGAGGGCGTTGTCGCGGGGGGGAACGAGTTCCGTTGGTTGACGGAATGGGTGCCACGGCCGGAGATGTGTGCCTAACTTGAGCTTGCGAAAATGTTGCCAGGCGGGGAGACGCGGCAGGTCGCGCGAAGTTCTGTATCATTCCCGCGGGAGACATGGGGGGGTCGTCGTCCATAAAAGAGGAGCCATCAGCCGAGGAGATTGCGGTGGTATCAGGCATTGGTACACTGGGGATCGGCTGACTCGGAGGAGGCTAGAGGAGGGGGATGAAGGGCGGATGAGCGTCTCCGCTGGGCTAAGGATGTGGAGATGTAAGGGGAAGGAGACATCGTGTTGGATGGACCAGCATCATGTTGCGGGTGAAATGAGTCCCAATCGCTGTTGGATTGAGTGAGAACCGAGGGTTGACGAGGGACACCAAACTGCATGAACGAGAGGTGCAAGAGTCGCGTTAAAGACCGCGTACAGCGTTCACGAGGAAAAGAATGAAAGACGAATGATCCAAGGCGAAATCTACGAGAATAGCACGCTGAATGGAGACGGGGACGAGGACGAGGAGGACAAGGGGGAGCTCAAGTTGGTCGTGGTGCAGTTTTACCTTTCTTAGTAAAGTCGATCATTCAACCTCAAAATTATTACTCTCCCAAGCACTGGGGGGGGGGATATCAAATTTCAAACGAGCGTGGTCAACAAAGAAAAAAACAGAATCAATGAACGCTTGGGGGTATACAATATCGTCCGTGCGTTCAACAAATGTCTTTACTTTTCCGAACCCCACAACATGCCACAAACTCAGCTAGTCACGGAAGTCGCCCGAAGTACCCTGTGCCGCGAGTCGACTCTCAAGGTTCCTGTATAGTTTCTCAGCGCACGAAAATGCTACTTTCTAGATAAGTACAAACCTAAGCGATTCCTCTTTCGCGAGGAGTTCCTGCCGCTTTTCATTGATTTCGCGTTGCACCTTGAGTTCGATTTCCCGGAGCTAACACGTGCATTCATCAGTCTTATGTATAACTCATGCATCCAAGCATTGGCGAACCTTCTCTTCCTCCCGGCGCAGTTGCTCCTCCTTCAGGCGCACGCTTTGAGTAGCGAGTTCCTCAGGAAGAATCGACGAATCACTATCGATACAGCGGATTAGTGACGGCGCACACGATCAAACAAATTAGGTTCATTACTGTGTGTCGGAGTGGACTGTGCGTGACAGTTTCTCGGTACGATACGTCTCGTACAATACGTCATGTGTCAGAGACTTGAGATCCGCCAGGTGAGAGCTATTATCCATGTTGTAAATAAATTCACGCGAGTGTCGACGGACTCACTTCAAAAGTGCGCTTCGCAGTCTGCTAAAATCGGAGTGCTTGGGGTTATCGACTTCAACGATACCCCAAGGATAGATCCTAGCGCGAGTAGGCTGGCCATCAATTTCGATCTCCTGCTCAGAGCCTACAATTGCAAAGGGAAGTAGCGCGCGAAGCTCGCTATTGTCTTGGATCGTCTCTTCGTCATCCTCTTCAACATCATAAGGGAAATTGTAAACGGGGATATCGTAGTGCTCGATGTCTTCCATGATCTATACTCGGGGTTTAGTGTCATGAAAGGTATCAAGTTTATGATGCACTCACTCGCTTCTTGAAACCACGCAGCTCGCTCGGAGTCAAAGAATCAGCCTTACCAACGACGGGAATGACATTTACGCGGGGTGAGAGACGACGCATGAGTTCGATGTCCATTTCACGCAGGCTACCCACAGCATAACATCAGCACCACACGTTGTTAATACATACAACGGATCTTACGCGTGACCAGTTGGGGGAATGAAGTAGAGGAGTGCATGAACACGGTTATCCCTGAAGCGGGGATTACGCTTAATTCGCGACTCCTCCGCGAGAATGTCGTCGTATTGGCGTTCCAAGTAGCCAACAATCTCCTGGAAACTGATCATGACTGTTGAGCTGGAGTATAGCGTATAAAGCAGGTCCTACGGACGCGAACTCATTGTCTATGTTGTCACCGAAACCGGGTGTATCCACAATCGTTAGAGCAATGCGCACGCCGTCCTCCTCCAATTCTAATAGGTAAAGGATTAATCCTTCGAAAAACCGTGATTTATTGGGGAAAACGGAACGTACCGACATTGACGGGCTTAATCCTGATGCCTTCTTCTACGTGCGCCGTCTCGGGACTGTCAGAGACTTTGTGTGACAGGACCTCTGACTCGCAGAGGGTATTCACGAATGTGGTACGACCAGTGCCAGAGGCACCTGGACAGCCAAGAGACAAACGAAATAGTCAGCAAACGAACCTATGCATGTAGCAAGAAGAACCGACCGACGACCATGACTGTAAATTGAACACCCTTCTTGACCTTGTTACCCCTGCGTCTTCCAGCAAATGACATTCTGACGGGCGTTGTTCAGTTCAAGCGTGGCGATGGATACGAATTGGGTGCTGCACCAAAAACGTTGAAACACTTTCAAGCTCCGACTGAAAATATCCAACCCAAAACAGCGCTTGCCGAGACTTTGGTGCACCTTCGGGTTTCGTATGTTGGTTTCTGCTCATGCTTTCGCTTTAAAATATCGCTCTGTATACGGACAATTGCTGGTTCGAAGGTTTAACTACGCTTCAACAGGCGCAGTCTCGAAGCCGACTGTCACAAGGAAGAAATACTCTGAACTCCCCTCTCTTCCTACTCAACATGCGCCATGTGACCCCCAGCATGAGGGGTTATCAGCTATCCCTCCAAACCTGTGCGCTCTTCGCCATCCTCTATCCGTACAGCGGCTTTTTAACCTGGTCGTACCTGTATCTTTGACCAGCTGGCGCGTTCATAGCTGGCGCATCAATTGCGTCTTACCAACTCATACCGCCTGACCCACCATTGGAGCCCATAGTTTCGGAATCTCATCTGACACACTCTTCACGTAAAAGACGCACCCGGCGCGTCAGAGATTCAACCCCCAATGCTCAGGACGCGTCCTCTGACTCTTGTTTGCCAAAGGTAAAGGCAGGCAGGCAGGCGAAGTCGCTAGCTTCAAATGGTGAGTCGTATGATAACAATGAGGTTCATTCAATGAATAAGCACCTTTTCATAGATGGGCCACCTGCACTTCGACCTCGAAACCAACTCGCGACAGAGATATTGGAGAATTTAGCGAAATTTCCCCATTGTATTTTGCTCACGCGAGTTGGACAGTTCTACGAGGTCAGTATCCCATTACCACCCTCAAAACCACCTTATGATGTGACTTGTATGTGCAGTCGTACTTTGACCAAGCTGCTGAAGTTGCGAGACTTCTGAACATCAAATTGACATCTCGAAAATGGGACAATCAAACCGTCCTTATGTGTGGCTTCCCGCTCGTCCATCTGCAAAAGCATCTAAACACTCTTGTCCAACAAAGTAACCGTTTTGTTGCGCTATGCGAAGAATTCGCGCGGTCCGTACCGCCTGGCACCAAGCCCTTGTTTGACCGACGGGTTGTTCGCATCGTTACACCTGGAACGTTGATTGACGAGCCATTTCTAAATCACTACGAAAATAATTACCTCCTGGCCATCAGCTCAGATGCGTCTCGCTCATTGGAAGGGCATGACGACGTGGGCTTGGCCTGGATTGATGTATCAACGGGCGAATTCTTCACGAAATGCACCACGATGGAGTATTTGTATGACGACGTTACTCGCATTCGACCGCGGGAAGTAGTTCTAACCAAAAGCATGGAGTCAATTGACTCGTGCCCAGTGCAAGCAATTGTACGAAGGGAATGTCCTGTCGTCTCGTATTCTGACACCGTTACTCCCACACATCCACAACCTCTGGTTCAGTCCGTACTCGCGTCCGATAGCATTTCTGTACATGCAGAGCCCCCCACCACACCCACCCTTTCGTCCCCCGAGACATCAGCTGTCAACCTCTTGACGAGTTACCTCCAGCTAAATCTTCTGGAGTTCATGCCAGACCTCTCTGCCCCCAATAAAGAGGTCGCCGAAGCAAGAATGGAGATAGATGCTTATACCCTCAAGTCCTTGGAGATTCAAGAAGGAATACAAGAAGGTGGAGCAACTGGCACATTACTGGGTTGCGTCAAGAAGACTGTGACTGGTGGTGGCACAAGGCTTCTTGCCCGATGGTTATGTGGGTCTCCCGATTGCTTTCCTACTCTCCCAAAGCTGACGCGCTAACCACAAGCTCGTAGGTTCACCAAGTACATCGCTGTCTGAGATAAATGCCCGGCAATCCCTGGTTGCCTTTTTCCATGCTCGCCCTCACCTTCGACGTGATTTCCGTGAACGCCTTCGAGGTATTGATGACGTTACTCGCACGGTTCAAAAATTTCTGTTAGGGCGAGGGAGTCCCAACGACATCGCCGCTATCAGTACAGCCATCTCGACTTGGTCTTTTATCAAAGGCAGAATCTTGTTGGAGCGAGAACTGCAATTGAGAGAGCAGGACAGCCACCTATTTCCAGAATGGGCAAGCGTCGACGCGTTAACATCGCGGATGGAGGAGTTGCCTGAATTAGTAAGAAAAATCCAGACTGCTTTAGATAGCACCACGACCCAAGGACCGTCGGAAACATTCGAGGAGGGCGCCATCCTATCTCCAGACCAGTCCTCCGATGAGAAATGGCAGCAAGGGTACCGGTGGTTTATCAATCCCGAGTAAGTTAATTTAGGCACGAACAACATCCTCAGTGCTAACTGCACGTAGGTTCTCCGAAGAGCTTTCGGCCTTGCATACTAGATTTCAGAGGCTCTTGAAGCAACGGGAGGATCTCGAGAGTGATTTGCAGCGCCATTATAGTACGATTTGTCTTTTATCCGGAAGGTGCATCATCTTTCTTACGGCCATATTCCACAGACGCGCCGTCCTTGACGCTGCGTTCGTCTCCGTTGCAAGGGTTGCACGTCCACATTGCGAAGTCCAAGCGAGACGCTGCAAAAGCCAAGGCTTCGCCCGACTTCACCGTCATAGCAGAGAGTAATTCAACTTGTTGTTTATTCAACCAGGTGAGAGGATAGCCTCGCATACACAGGGTTCAATTAGATCTGAGCACCGCAACATCAGGGTTGGGCACAGGTTGGAAGCGAACTCTTGGAAACATCTCAGAGCATCGCTTCAGCTGAGAAGGCTGCGTTCGAGGCGTTGAGGAATGAGGTACATACATCACAGGAAGGATCTGGCACCTTCAGTTTACTCTAACCAAACATGTAGGTGAAGATGCACGAGACCCAGCTACGGCGAACTGCTCGGGTGATAGACGAGCTCGATGTGACGCTGGGTTTTGCCAGCCTCGCCTCCGATATGCACTTCACAAGACCGAACATGACAGACGAGTTGCGTTATTTTGTGGCGGACATTAGTATTAATCGTCCTTACTGAGTCTCCTCTTTCAGTTGTTCATTTCACGTTGTCAATGGACGCCATCCTACTGTCGAAATCGGTCTTCTGTCTTCCGGAAGAATGTTCACACCGAATACGGTGTCGCTCTCGCCGGACTCACAATTACACGTCGTCACTGGCCCCAATATGGCCGGCAAGTCCACTCTTCTCCGGCAAACCGCTCTCATTGCCATTCTCGCGCAGTCGGGTTCCTTCGTGCCTGCAGACTATGCTCAAGTCGGGATTGTGGATCGTCTTTTCTCAAGAATTGGCGCGAAGGATGACCTGTTTCGCGACAGGAGTACTTTCATGGTAGAGATGCAAGAAACAGCAGATATCCTCAAGAAAGCCACCCCGAGAAGCCTCGTGAGTCAAAAGCACTTCTGTCAGCGAGAAACTAGGTTCAAAACTAAGAATATTCTGTCAGGTCATCATGGACGAAGTAGGCAGAGGGACTTCTGTCAGAGATGGGTTGGCCATAGCTTTCGCCGTGGTGCACCACCTTTACTTCAAGAACGACTGTCGAGCGCTCTTCGCTACACACTTCCACGAACTGAGCGATATGTTTGGGTGCACCTTAGACTACAGAGGCGCCAACCCGTTTGGGAGAATAGGATTCTTCTGTACCGATGTACAGGAGACAGAGGTGAATCACCTTTTTAAAAAGTATTGGAATTTTTCCATGTTCACACCCTATGTAGTCTGGCTCTTTCACGTACTCGCACCGCCTGCGGCCAGGTGTGAACAAGGAAAGTCACGGACTCAAAGTTGCCCAGTTGGCAGGGATGCCTCCATCAACGGTTGCTGTTGCTCGCGAACTCATGGCGCGCCTGAAGAGTGATGACGTCTGGATACCGCCCTTCCGAGAAGATACTCTCAAAGCACTTGGACAGTCGCTAACTCCTGACGCTACTTCTTCCGAACTTTGAATGACCAATATCAGTGTAGTACAACTCATAATAATGGCAATGACTTCATGTACACTTCTCGCATTTTCCAAACCCGTTTAGACCAATTTTTATCCTACATCGTCCAAATGTAGAGTAGCCCCTCTTGGCAAACCAGCTAATCGCCGACACTTGCATAGGGTTCTCCATGCGGGATTCTATCCCCTGCAATTGTGGAAACTATTGAGACTGACATACGTCGGCGAAGGCGCACAGTACGCTCTTTGGCAGTCGTTCAGATAATGTAATCTCATGTCATAGTGATACGAGGTAATGAGAAGGTTAGTAGATGCAAGTATCTCACAAACGGGGTAACCTAGGTGAAGTGTACCCAGTAAAACCACAACATAAGAGACGAATAAACACAAAAAAAAAAAAACAGAAAACAAAAAATCGTTCGTCATTTGCATCATGACCTTTTGGCACCACCCTACAATGAGTGGAAATATCATTGGTCACACTGTGGAAAAGTCGAAAATAGGGTCGCGGAACTTACATAGTAATTCATCATCTGCCCAGAATAATCACCTCCCAACCCACCTTGCATCGGCACAGTGGGCGGAGGTAGTCCTGTTAGATGTGGTGGCATAGAGGGGCGCATCTGTCCTGGTGGCATTGTGGGTGGGACAGCGCCGTATGGTGCAGGCAATGGCGTCGTACTCTGCGGCGGTTGTTGGGTACCCGACGGTTGTTGTTGAGCCTGTACGTTCTGTAATAGAGCAAGTATGTTGGATGGTAGATTGGCGAGAGGATTGCCTTGAGCAGGTGGTGGACCACTTTGAGGTAGACTTGTCTGAGATAGCGATGGAAAGGCACCAGTGGTCTGAGGGGCAGCACCAGGAAAGATAGGTGGAGGCTGTTGTACAGTTGGGGCAGGCGGGTAGAAGGAATTCGGTGGCATCTGCGGGATTTGGGGTACCGGAGCAGGTGGCTGGGCCTGTACCGGCGTTGGCGGCGCTCCTGGCGCTGCTTGGGGTTGTTTGAGTGCGGCCAGTAGCTGTAAGAAATAATTACATTCGTCTGAGGCAGTTACCGAGGAAACCAGCTCACCTGCTGAACTTTGCGCGCTTGGTCAATGCGGTCTTCGACTGGCTGTGAACGAAAGAATGGGGATTACAAACGTCGACAATGGTCCGAAGTCGCCTCTCACTCACCTGAGTAGGCGCAGAAGGCTCAGAATACTGTGACTGGCCAGATAAACCATAAGTATTTTGAGGGGCGTTACTGTATCCTCCGTCCCTGTTGGCATCGAATCGATCGTTGTAAGAGCTGCGGCCACCACCTCTTCCGGAGCCATGGTCATCATCATAGCGTTTTGGACGGTCTCGGTCTCGGTCCCAGTGGGGTCGGCGATCGTCATCGTGTCCAGCGAATCCTCGACCTCGCCCCCGACCCCGCCCTCTGCCTCGGAAAGGAGTAGGACGTGGGGCGTCGTCCCAGTCACGAAAAGATTCACGTTCATCACGACTATATATTCCAATTGGACAGTCAATACAAGTGCGGTGGGGATGCAAATGCTACACACCGAGATCCTGGTCCCGCAGTTTCCTCCCAAGCCAGTACAATATCCATCACACCGTCTTGAAGGCCTTGGTGACGCAAACGATCAAATGACTCTTCGGCAGACTTCGCCCGGATATCAGACGTGCCCTACAGTGATGATGCAAATGACTTACCCTCGTGTCATAGAACTCAACATAGCGTTGACTAAAGGTGCAGGTGTGTAAGTCCCGCTATTTTTACGGAGAGATGAAACTGACTCATGACGTTCCCCCACCGGCCGGACAGACTTGACGTCACCGAATTGCTGGAACTTCCTCCGCACCTCACCGTCGTCAATTGCTTGATTGGAGTTGCGCAAGGTCACGAGCAATGTCCCTTGCAACTCCTGTATGAACATCCAGTTATGCTGTCAGAAATCAACAGAGGCGGGATTTTACTCACCTGATTTTTGTCACCGCCCTTAGCTAAGTTGTCATCCCGTGGTAACGAATAATGGACATCGATCTGGTACTCCGTGTGAATTACGCATATTCACCAAACACCAATGGACTGACAGGTCTCCCACTGATCTCCGAACCCTGCAACCGCTCTCGCGCTCTTTCTGCAGCACGCAAATCATACTGCCGTCCCAGTTAAATCATCTAACTCGGGAGAGAAAATGTGTCGGACACTTACGAAGGTAACAAACACCATACCACGGTTTGCAATTAGATCAAAAAATGTCTTGATCTCGCCGTGCTCTTCAAATTGTCGGCGAACTTCGTCGCTATTAGTCTCATACTGGAAACGCATAGAACCACAAGAGTCAGTCCTTCATTTTCACTGCGCATCCCACTACAGGTGCCATGCGCTCCGTTCAACGTGACACTCGCCTTAATGTTGCGGATAAATAGTGTGCGGCAGGGACGCTCGCGCTGTATACGCTCTTCAATAATAGACTCGTGCACCTTATCGTCTCTTTCACGTTTTGGACCGCGCTTGGGCAGTCGCGCTCCAAATCCTCCAGGACCGCCGTAACTTTGACCTGGACCATCTAACGAGAATATTCGGGGTGAGATGAGCCGCTTAACTTCAAAAGAGAACCAGAAAATCGGAAAAGCAAGGAGATAGCATTATAAATGTGTGCCTCGAAGTCGCCGGCACGACGGATCACATTGAAGCCACAGAGCAAGATAATTTCGCGCACAGAACCAATCACGGCAGACGGTGCGAGGACATGCTCGGTCTCTTAAACAGCGCCAGAGTTGACCACACGCGTCGGGGATTGGTTCAAACTTTAGAGACGGTGGGTGTGCAAGTCAATGGGCCGTCGAGGGAATAGACTTTGCCTCAACCTCCAGAACGAACGAACGACCGGTGCCTGCAGTTCACAAACTCAAATTGATTCAGCAACTTAGCGCACCTTGGAAATTTCCGTTCCCATAGCTCTGATCATATCCACCTTGGGTATCTGAGTCACTGAACTGATTCGCAAAACCACCGTTCTGATAGAACGAGTCCTGATTGGGCCCAGAATTGTCGTAATTGTTATAGCCACCCATATTCCCTTGAGAAGGTGCTTGATCATATACTGGATGACTACTTGCAAAATCATGACTAGCCCCCGCGAAGGAGCCACGACCTCTTCCACGACCAAAGCCCCTTCCACGCGGGGGACCGTCAAAGCGATGGTATCTATCAGGACCGGGACCGGAGGGAGGACCACCTCTGCGAGGACCAACGTTGTCGTATGGTGGGCCGTAAGGATGGTGGCGACTCATAATGATTTCCTCCTCTCTTCAGAACTCAAATAGGGCGGTAAGAGTTGAATCGCGGAACTGAAGAACGACGGGTGTTAGATGTGGCTTAGATAACGAATGCTTAGAAAGTAGAGCGAGCGAGGTTGGGAGGAGAAAGGACAACGTTGTACTCTGCAACAGGAAAGGTACAGCGACGACGATGACGGCGACGACGACGTGAAGGTGTGGAAGAAGAAAAGAATCACTTGACAAAGCAAATTAAAATAAAATAAGGATATTGGCACTTCCGAATAAAGAAGTAGATTCTCACGGTTAATGGACTTTGCCGAAGAAGAGGAGCTGTACGTGTGCTGCCAGAGCTTGGCTTGTGTTATTCGGAACTGCTGCTAGTACAGTCACCTCATCCGCTCATGTCTAAACAACTCCAATTTAAACTCGTTCTACTCGGTGTGCATCACCCTTTGATTCAAGTCCATATTTATACTCACTCCATTCAGGTGAATCGGCCGTTGGTAAATCCAGGTATGTGCTTCCTCTGCACTCTTCGTCGAACCCATTTACCCCCATATCCTCCTACCCCCTAGTCTGGTCTTACGTTTTGTGAAGGATCAATTCGATGACTATCGGGAAAGTACAATTGGAGGCTCGTCGTCTTCACGCTTCACCATTTGCGACAGCTCACCTTCTTCACCCAACAGCCGCCTTCCTCACACAAACGGTAAATCTCGAAGATGGCACTTCTGTAAAATTTGAGATCTGGTGTGCACTTTCAATCAAATTACTTTGTGTCAAAGTTCTCATTCTCCATAGGGACACTGCAGGTCAGGAGCGCTACAAGGTCTGTTCACATTCATGGCATCTACAAAAGGTCACTAAGGTGTATTTATTTTCGGTCTTTGCCCTTACACCACAGTCTCTGGTATGCAGTTCCGCATTTATATGGTCCTATTGATCTGATCCTTGTAAAGGCACCCATGTACTACCGCAACGCAAACTGCGCAGTTGTGGTTTATGACATTACTCAGACTGCCTCACTAGAGAAAGCCCGTAACTGGATCCGTGAACTTCAACGTCAGGCCGACCCATCCATCGTAATTGCTCTTTGTGGCAATAAATTGGATTTGGCCGCCCGGCGGCAAGTGACACAGGAAGAAGCGCAGAAGTACGCGGAAGAAGAAGGCTTGATGTGGGCTGAGACTAGCGCCAAGACTGGCGAGGGTGTCTCAGATATATTCACCCGCATCGGTCAGTGGACCACTCCCTGGTGGTACTCGATGTCATTGACAATCCTATCATCCATCACAGCCAAGAAGCTTCCCACAACCGCACAGCCTGCATCAAGGGGAGGCGCTGGTCGTGCGGGTGCCACAGCTAGCAGGGCAGGGGTAGACTTGAATAAGCAGCAGCGACCCTCCACCTCTGCGGATCAGTGTAACTGCTAAGCCGCTCCCTTTCGTTACTATTTGTCATGCTACCACTTTGCGGTGATTCTTCTCATGGGCGTAGCCCCTAGATCCGCGTTGACGGCCCTTTTCCCGCGTTCTCTCTCCCTGACACAGCTAGCGCGTACGGTCCCCCATACCACTTGTAGTATCATTGCCCTTGTTCGTTGCTGTGTTGGCTCGCTTATTGATGCACGGTTTATTACCCGGACTCTCGCCATCGCATTAATGACCAGTTCCTCCCGATGAGTTCCAATAACGAGTACATATGAGTTAAATTCGAGACAAAGTCAAGCTGGTTATGGTATTATACAGAAAGCTATGTGTAATGGTGAATGATACTATTCGGAGAGACTTCGGATGGATAAGCAAGAAACCCGTGGAACAGGACTAAATTAAATTAAACGGATGGTCAGAACCCGGCAGCTTCAAGGCCTTTTTTTATATCGGCATGAACAAGCTCGGCTCGTTGCAACTCGTCACTTCGTTGCCAGTACCAACGCTCCCCCTTTGCGACTGCCCGTGTCATCTGGCTCGTAATGAAGTTCGTCATTTCGGGGATCTCAGGGATGAGATATGGTTTTGCCTGAAAGCGAAGCATTTGCAATGTGATCTCGTACCACTTCTGTCGCTTTACGAAGTGGATAAGAGTAAATTGCCGGTCTGGTCTGGTTCCAGATTGGACAACGACGTTGTCCGCGTGCTGCTCCTGAGCGTAAACGATGTTTTTCAGGAATGGTCCGACAAAAGGGACGCAAGGCCCCTCGATAGCCCCCAGTATACCGCGATAATAGCCATAATTGGAGGCCGGATGGATGACCTTACGGAGAGGTTCCAGGGATGATTCCCTACTCGAGTTGAGCCACGTGAAATGCAAGCGTGAGATCAAAACGCTTGACAATGCCGCCACTATGGAACTCATCGACGAGAAGTTGTTGAGGAATCTACATTTCTGCAAAACGCGGTTAATAAATGGGACTTGGGCGCAGTCGTTCATCCGACGTACTTCAGCGACGCGAATCCAAAAGTCCAGCACGTTCGCACGTTTCCCTAGTGCTTCAACTTCGAGAATGCTGCATTTCACCCAATCGGCCAGCATATCGTGTGTAGCGCAGAAGGCTTGGATGTTCTTAACTGTGTCACCTTCCTTGGTCTTTGCCCAGAGAAAGCACTCTTGAGCACGGATATCCCGGTAAAGCATTGATTCAAACAGCGAGAGGTGCTGGGCCAGTTCCATGGGGTCCACGCGAACCAGCTCCTGGGTGTCTCCTTTCCGTACCTTCTTCCACTTTTTTGAAGGCACGATGATCGCTTCAGGCGCTACGGGCTCTGCAAACGTCTGAAATGGAATCAGAAGCCGAACGAGGTCCCAAAGCCTTAGAATCTTACTAAACGTTCGAGGGATTTTAACATGTGCTTTGCCGTTAACGCTAGCGTGGAAGGGCTGACAATAAGAGATAAAAAGTCTTGCAGTTTTGGCGCAACTTCCGGATCCTGATTTAGGAGATCATACTCTTCCAGCCACATCGTCAGAACGGTCAAAACACGCTTTTGGGTAGGGCGCAGCTTTTCCCGCCTCCAGTGGTCAAATTCTTCCCCGGTGAGATCTTGCGGTACCTCCAATTCGTACTGCGCGACTAGGAGATCAAAGACCTCAGTAGGTGTTGCGAAGGTGCGGAACGTGACAAGGAAAGCGCGACGAAACATCTCTTGTTGGGACACCCCTAAAACAAAGGGGATTAGGTAATGGCGATGAATGCAGTGACAGGTTCCTCACGCAGAGGGTCCACTACTAGACGCTCCACGAGAGCGGGAAGAGTACCGGCCTTGACTGTACCATCGAACTCCAGCTTGATTTCTTCTTCACCATGTTGATGTTTGAGATACCACGGGAGATTGGCTTGGGCTAGTTTAGCGTTGTGGAACGCCTGCGCACTATCGTCTCCCGTAAGTTGTAGAATTTTTCCAGGTCGGGGGTGCGCATAGGGTAGAAAAGGAGGGGCAGATGGTGACAGAGGTGGAGATGGCTTTGACGGGCTAACGAGGTCCGACAACTGGTCGGAAGTCCGCGCTCGTATGATGGTGGACAGTCTCAGTAGAGACGATTGATCGTCTAGTAAGACTGGTCGTCGTCGCCGAGTGCGATCTTGTAAACCAATAGCACCGCCAGAGGAGCTGCGGCCCAGCACACCGAACTTGGATTCAATATCACCAGAACTAAGAGTTGTTGGTGCGGGCGATGCAGGGAGAGATTTATCTAGTCTAAGGGAAGGACGTGCTCTTTGGGAAACAGAAGGAAGGTCAAACGACGAATCAGAGACTGAGATGGTATTTTCTGTCTCGCGAAGCGCAGAGTTTGGTAGCGAAACCTTGGAAATCATCTTCCGTTGCGGGAATGTCATGGGATTTACTGGCAACGCTAGGAGAGTCCGACCAGTTGGACGACGGGGGCGACGAGGAGTCGAACTCAAAAGTGTTCTATGTAACGCTGTTTAGTAGCTGTACACATGTCCGGTGCGGAAAGAACGTCGCACCTGGGTAGTGTCGTTGTCGGAGAACGTCGCACCTGGAGATGACGGGGTATCGCCTGACCGAGTCGAGAACAAGGGAGCAGATCTGACGCTTTCTTGATCGGCACCGTACTCGGGAATACGAGTCCTCTCCAGGGCGGTGTAGGGCCCTCTAGCTGCATCGTCCGAAAGTGTATGAACGTACGAAGCGGGAACCCAGCCTACTTCGGATCCATCACCTCGCACAGCGGCCCACCATCCTGATTCCTCCTGCCTAACGATGTCTAGAACTTCATTTTTTCTAAAGGAGAGGTGATGTGGATCCGAGGAGACAAAATCATAAAGGGAAATCACGGTGCATATTCGTTCGTAGCATTCTCCTGAGGGGGATTCGTAGCTCCAAGGCTCCCTTCGTGCAGAAGAGGTGATCGGGGAGGATGTGGCGGTTACGTAATCTCGGAGGGCTGGGGTGTTTATCGAAAGACGGAGAGACTGGGGACGATTGAAGGAAGGTGAAACGGACATAGATAGTGAAAAGTTGAAAGGTAAATGAGAAATGAGAATGAGAAGAGTCGCGTGAATGAACACGGCCGGGACAGGGAGTGGAGAAATCACTGGCAAGTGTGTGAAGCCGCCCAGCGGCCAGGCAGACGTAGGATCACAATGGGGCACAGGATGTTGTGATCTGTCAAGAGAAAGCCAAACAGCGAACGGACGTAAATGTGTGCCGGTACCGTCAAGAACACTCCGCGAAAACGCCTTAGCGACCATCGCAACCAACTCTGTTAAGAAAGTAGAAGAAGTTGCTCGTTCTCATAATTCAGTCGAACGAGACACTCTACTAGAAAGAACAACAACAAAGGTCAATGATGCCATTGATGGGGCCGATCTCGTCAGGGGCCGAACGCGGGACGATTTGATTGATGGCTCGGGCACAATTATATGCCAAGTGCCGTGACCGACCCATATCCGTCACTCACAGCTATCGCCATCCGAAACGCGGAGGCGTTGCGACAGGCACTTCGGACAGAACCAAACTATTATCACCGTGACAGCAGCAGTGCTACTCTAACAATGGCACCATGGAGCTCTACAAAAGCCAAGGTGTGTCAGATCCTCATCGACAGCTTGTACTCTCCTGACCTCTTCCCAGGTCCAGCTACGGTGCGTCACCGTCAGCTGGGATGTTGCGAGTGTCTCACTAGTAGAACGATCGTCTATTTACAGTTTGTCGGTCCAGCGTTTGAGAACGCTGCAGGAAAAGAAGGAGGCCCAGGCTAAAGCGGCGCGTCGCGATATTGCTACGCTACTGGAGAGAGGCAAGGTCGAGACTGCGCGTATCAAAGTGGAAAGCAGTATTTCGTATTTCTTCTCGTGTCAGCTCTTGTCTCTCACAGTTCTCTTCGAAGTAATAAACGAAGATATCTACCTCGAGCTCCTGGAGCTTTTGGAGTTGTATTGCGAACTCCTAATAGCGCGTTTCGGCCTCGTAGAACTGAAGTGAGCCGGGCACACATCCGATATATTATGCTTCTCGTCTAAAGCGTCATCTCTCGTGTTTAGTACAAGAGAACCTGACCCTGCCGTCAGCGAAGGCATCTGCAGTATTATCTATGCGGCACCACGCACAGAGCTCAAAGGTGCGTAATTACGTTGTGGTGTGTTTCGAGCTCGAACGCCCCGGTTCTTAGAGTTGCACATCGTCCGGGATCTTCTCATGCACAAGTATGGGAGGGAATTCTCCGCCGCGGTAATGGAGAACCGAGACGGTTGCGTTAGCGAGAGGGTGAGGTCCTAGCTTCACGCCATTTTTTGTCGACGCCCAACAACGTAACACCGGCAGGTGATGAAGAAGCTCACTAATGATATGCCCTCCGCCGACCTTGTGGAGGCTTATCTCACGGAGATAGCCAAGGGTTATGGAGTACAATGGAACCCAGGTCTTAAGCAGGCCAGTGGCGATCAAAGTGACGAAGTTCAGGGACTGGCGGTCAGCGGATACCCTCCGTTCTCTTGTGGTCTGCAGATCGGTTAACCACCAACTTCGTTAGGACGTGCCTCCCAATGATGCAGGGAATATTGTCACTCAAACCAACAGCGGCAAGCCCACGTTCACTACTGGGGACGGGACACCGAAACTCCCGGATATTCCGCCAACGGAAGATGATGACGAGAAAGGCGGGAGCGAAAGCGCAGCACCCAAACCATTAGATGACTTCGCGATGCTAGCCAAGAGATTCGAGGCACTCAAGAAACGGTGACATACTCGCTGCGGTCGTCGTCGCGTAACTGTCACCCCTGAGTGTCCGTCAGCCGTCCCAGCTGTCCACGAGGATGACAAAGCGTTGTCTTCACCGACGTAACAGCAGGGCTCCTTTATACGTGATGCAGTGCGCGGGTGATCGGTCCATTGTAGGAATGTATTGTGAGTGGTTGTAACTTAGAAGGGTGTCATCGATTATAGTCTGCTGTTTGTCTGCTGTACAGTACAGTACTTCTGGTTGCTTTGTTCATTGAGTGAATGAACTCGAAGATGCAGCGCTACCCGAAAGCCGGGAAATTGGTTGTCCAAATACCTGGATGACGGGTTTCGATTTGCTCATACCTTCATCGTAAAAGCAAGGTAATTCTTTTTTTTTTTTCAGTAAAAAAAAAGAAGGGGGAGAAGAGGGGGGAATATTGGAAGACACGCGACGGGGATACGTGGCGTCATGGGGTTCGCGCCGAGCCGGGTTGAAGTGGATGAACGACCTCGAGGCCGGTACGGCGGTTGAATCAGGACCGCCGATGGGTAGCATTGGTTTGGGTGGTTCGGCTTTTTTGGGGATATCCGCCGGCGACGCGCACAGTGGTCGACTTGTGATCACACCGCGACCCTTTGCGTGCTTCGCGGGTCCGAGCTGTATGTGCGTTAATGATCACCGTGCGGCCATTTATATGTCACACGTTCCCCCCTCTTTGACCTCTTTGACCATTCCCCAACGATGAACGATCACATCGATGATGACTCTCATTCGGACGTCGAATCCGACATCTTCTCTTTGCGCAGTGCCCCCAGCTCAGCCACCTCTTACGATGTCTCCATGCGTTCCGGATCTCCCGCCCCCTCTATTTACTCGGTCACAAGCTCGATAAGAGCCGCTTCTTATCGTCACGAATACGGGAGGGGCCTAAACAACTACTCGGAAGTTTATCAACTCCCGGCAGATGATGAGGAGCTCGACAGACTTGGTATTCTGTCCTTTGAACCTTCCTTCGAGTGTCTCAACGCAAATTACGCAGACAAACAACATGACATGTTTAAACAGATAATCGGTCCATATCCTCCACCCATGGCCGAGGTTATGGATAATACCCCTTGGGAAACCAAATCCGTTCTCGACTTGGGCTGTGGAAGTGGAAGTTGGTGTGTCTTCGTCCACCTCTCAAGGCTGCCCTGATACTACGTTGCGCTAGGATAATGGAATGTGCTCGCGACTTCCCACACTGCCAGGCTGTTGCCGTAGACTTGGTCCCAATGCAATCCATGCGAGTGACCTCGAATTCATTTTTCCAATGAACCTTCTTTGACAACATACTTATTAGTGATATGCCTCAAAACTGCAGGTAAGGTGTTCCTGCGCTCACATCCGCGTTCTGTTAGAATCTTCGGCATTATAGGAGCGAGGTAGACGATATCAACCTTGGTTTACAACATTTCTATGGCGATTTCAACGTTGTACATGCTCGTCTCATCTCATCTGGCGTAAGTTCATTCCTGGGTCCCCGCTTGGGGCCGTCAGACGCGGAGACTGTTGTCATACTAATTCGTTGTGCTTAAGATTAAAGACTATCCGTCATTGATAGATCACATCAGCCAATGCCTGCGTCCTGGTGGGCTCATGGAACTTCTCGAGTTCGATTTTAGGGTCTATGGTCCCGATTTCAGGCCCTTTTCCTTACCCACAGGTGTCATGGAGCCGCCGTGGTTTCCTCGATGGATGTCCTTTTGTAATATGGCCGTTCGCCAACGAGGTGGGAGTCCCGATGCTGCCAATATGCTATACAGTTGGACCCTACAACATCCGGCTTTTGATGACGTCGTCTATCAAGACTACTTTATCCCGACAGCACCTTTCATGCCTCCAGATGAACCTAATTACAATTTCATCAGGTCTATCTCAGAAACTTTCCGCGAGGATATACAGGTGAGTAGATGCAAAGGATCCTCGTTGTAACGCATTCCCCCCTCCTCACCGTTGGCGTCCTTTATTCAGACTTTTCTCCGATCTGGTCGGCCTCTTCTGCTTGGGAGTGGGCTTGCGGAACCACTTGTAGATGAACTGCAATATCGCACGGACTTGGAGCTAAAAGAAGCACGCACGATTAGTTATATCCGCGTAGAGCGAGTATATGCTCGCAAAAGGCCTTAGGATTCTCTGGGCTTTTCCAACTGTTTCCCTAGCTACTTTATATCCCCTATTGTGTCGGTCACTTGGTTGTATGTCAACGAAACATTCGCTGTTCCAAGTACCCTATATATTTTTATGAGTGTGGTCTCTTACTCGCCCATTATGCATCACGTGGGTGTAAGTAGATAGTACCTTGGGGTATCAAGCCTACATTACACTGGCATACGTTGAAATGGTCGAGCGAGCCAATACCGAAAACTTGCCCGACCTTTCAGACATCCTAGTTGGGGACTCTCGTCAGCTTTTAGCGTCCATCGGGTTGAATGCGATTCCATCCCGCGAGCATACCTACCGTGAAATAGAACAAAGACTTCTCTTACCCGAAGAACGTCTCCCAGACCATTGGCTCTCTAAATATCAACTGTGAGTGCACTGCCTTATAACCATAGTCGCCAATCTGGGGTCCATTCTAGGTGTTGGGATGAACAGATCTCGATACCGTCGTTATTGTCTCTCAAGCCTTCTCCACCCCCAACTAGTATTTCGTTTATCAGGTCGGGCCTAAGCGGACGTGTTACTGGCTACGCTGAGGCAACCATTTCCCCCTTTTGTTGTACTCGATCGTCTGCGTACTTACATCTTACTGGCAGGTCGTGAACCCCCCAACTCAAACCGGTCTGACTTCGACATCATCTGATAGGCAACCCGCACCCGGTGCTAGCTTCGTAAGGGGAAAGTCTGGCTATGCTCCATTCTGGCCCGGAGGGTTGGACGCTATTGTCACAAAGTCTGATGCCGGTGGCTCCAAAGGCAGTGCTTCTGAAGCCAGAGGGCTACGAACTGTTCCTCCGGGACTTAAACGCGGCCTACGGCTTTCTACGGATCAGGATCGCGACTCCACGTTCTCGGAGCAATACGACCTCGATGGGTATGAAGTTTCAGCTGAGAGCCATGTAGTTATCCCTCGTCATCTGGAGCACGCATCAGACTCACGGACCTGCAACAGCCCGAGATGCTATCCCACGAGCTCGAGAAACAGCATCCGACAGAGATATCACAGGGCCAGTCTGCAGAGATTGATCACCTACTACCAGCCACGGTGATCACCACTCTATGTCGACTTGTCTGAGTCATAGAGCTAATGTCAGGGCAGAGGACACTCCTACGGCCGGTGTCGTCTACTCATAGAACAGCGAAGCAAGCCCTGGTGCAAAAGAGAGATTGGGCTCACGTCGTAGACGTTAACAAACCGATGAAAAATTTTCGTACGCTTATACCGAATCTAGCCCGCCAAGTCAGTATTTACTCCAATTCACTCTCGAGTAGCTTAGTGACGCAAAATTTAGTACCCATTTGAACTCGACACCTTCCAGAAGGAGGCGGTTTACCATCTCGAGCTTGGCGACTCGGTTTTCGTTGCTGCTCATACATCAGCTGGAAAGACTGTCGTCGCAGAATATGCCATCGCACTCGCAGAGAAGCATATGACGCGGTGCGTCTGCATACACTCAACCTCGTTGATTCTTGAATTGGAATCTATAGCGCTATATACACGTCGCCGATTAAGGCCCTATCAAATCAGAAGTTCCGCGATTTCAAGCAGACGTTTTCTTCAAACTCTGTGGGCATATTGACGGGAGATGTACAGATTAATCCGGAAGCCAATTGTCTAATCATGACGACAGAAATTTTACGAAGTATGCTTTACAAGGGTGCTGATTTAATTCGCGACGTCGAGTTTGTGATTTTTGATGAAGTTCATTATGTGAATGACACCGAGGTTCGCTCTCCCGCTGCGAAAGTTGGTGCCTTTCTGATTATGCCGAAATAGAGAGGAGTTGTTTGGGAGGAGGTCATAATTATGCTTCCTGATCACATCAACATCATTCTGCTATCTGCGACTGTCCCGAATGCCCAAGAATTTGCCGAATGGGTTGGGTGGGTACCGGCTGACCTTCTCTATAACCTATGCATTACATCGCAACTTTTCAGACGAACAAAGAAGAAGGACATATATGTCATTTACACCTCCAAGAGGCCAGTCCCGCTGGAGCATTACCTGTATGCTGGTCGCGACGTGCACAAGCTAGTAGATGCGGGCGGACAGTTCTTGTCTCAAGGGTTTGTTATTTTCATGGACGCTGAGTTTCTGATGTCCAAACTCGTCTTAGGTATAAGGATGCTGGGGAAGCGTTGAAGCGCAAGCAAGACAAAGAGCGCGAGGCCGCAGGCCTTCCCCCACTTCAACGGCTCGGAGCCAGAGCAGCAGCCCCGCAGCGCGGCCAACGCGGAGGCCCCCCCGGCCGGGGCGGGCACAGAGGCGCTCCAGCCAAGGCCGCTCACGTACACCGAGGAGGAGGGCCGTCTCGATCTCCTCATCAGGTAGACCAGGGCTTGTATATCCACCTAATTGGTCTCCTTCGAAAGAAAGCCCTCCTACCCGTCGTGGTCTTCACTTTCTCAAAGAAAAAATGCGAGCAAAAATGCGGGGACTTTAACGAACGTGGATCTCTCATCGGCAGCTGAAAGGAGTGAGATACACATCACGATCGAGAAGGCCGTGATGCGACTTAAAGGTACGCACTCGAGATTCTAGCTGACCAGTTTCAGTGGCGCATTTTGTGTGTAGGTTCGGACAAGAAACTTCCCCAAATCGGTCGAATGCGTGACCTGTTGTCGAGGGGCATTGGTGTGCATCATGGAGGACTTCTCCCACTTGTGAAAGAAGTTTGTCGTCGTCTTGGTCATCCTTAGGAACACTCTCATCACCTATCGTTTGCTAGGTAGTTGAGATTCTCTTCGCTCGCGGGTTAGTCAAAGTCCTCTTCGCAACGGAGACCTTTGCGATGGTGAAACGTGGCTTTATATGTTGTTGCCGTATAACTCATTCACCTTTACTAGGGTGTCAATATGCCAGCGAAATCGGTGGTCTTCTCTGGCATACGTAAACATGACGGACGCAGCTTTCGAGATATCCTACCAGGGGAGTACACCCAAATGGCAGGGCGTGCCGGCCGCAGAGGGCTCGACGTCACGGGCACGGTGCTCATCATCGCCGGTGATGAACTTCCGGAAGTACGTTCGCGTACGAGCATACAGTTCTTGCTATGCTCATCACCTCGCTGTTCCCCAGCAAGGTATCTTGAAGAACATGATTACTGGGAGGGCAGGAAAACTTGCATCGCAGTTCCGACTGACTTACAACATGATACTCAACCTTCTACGTGTCGAAACGCTCAAAGTTGAGGAGATGATTAAGCGCAGCTTTTCCGAAAACGCATCACAGCAACTGTTACCCGACCAACAGAAGGATATACATGAGGTGCCGCCTGTCTCGTACTCTTGACTGGCCCCATCATATCCTCACTTCACTATGTAGAACGAGAAGAGCTTATCATCGCTACCAAAGCTCGAATGCGATATTTGCTTAGGGGATATCAACAAATACTACGACTCCGCAGCTCCCATCGTAAACGCTAACCAACAATTGTTGAAGCTAGCCTCCACACATATGCAAGGTTTGAAATTGTTATCCTCCGGCAGGGTTGTGATTCTTCGTGATAGTGTATGCTACCCTTCATATCTCGGGTACCTTTTATCTAAAACGACACTTCTAGCACTTTCGCTGGGCCATTGCCGTGATACTCAAGCAATCGGCAACACGTGAACAAGTCAAACACTTCTTCGTCCTCGTTCTAGTGGGTCGTGAAGCGATTGAAGTTATTGAGGAGGAAGAAGGTACCATTCGGCGAAATCTCCCTGTGACGTACTCACAGCCTAACATATGTAGACATACAGTCGGTACCTCCCCTGTGGCCGCCTCCACCACAAGGTGCCGTAGTTAAAGACGGTGTGTATAAGGCAATGTCAGTTCCAGTGACGAGCATCGCCCTCGTGACTAGCCGAACCATCAAGGTGACGTCCGTGGCTAACCCGATGTGACGTCCCTTCACCAATCTCGACAGATCGACGTCGATGCCATAGTGGGACAATCAAGATCTCGTGCACAGGACGCAGTCACACAACTCGAGAACTTGGCAAACGAATGTGCTAGCTCCAATTACATTCCGGAGGTCGATTGGGCACGCATGCGTTTGTTTGATTTTCAAGAGTTGCTTAGCCGAAGGAATTCACTGGCCAAGCGTCTTGAGGGTTTGTCGTGTGTTCTCTGCGAAGACTTTGAACAACACGTGCGTTCCCACGTCACTTTCTGATTTCTCGGGGTCTACATGTGTTTTAGTACCAAACCTTGCACGTGGAACGGGTGCTGCAAGACAACATTGCAAATCTCAGATTGGCAATCTCAGATCAGAACCTCGAGCTAGTACCTGACTATGAGCAGCGCGTCGAAGTCCTCAAGGAGCTCAAGTTCCTCGAATCGAACTCCACCGTCTCGTTGAAAGGCCGAGTCGCCTGCGAGGTTAGTCTTCAGTCCGTTCTCACGTACCTCCCGCTTGACTTTGTTCTCAGATCAATTCTGTTAATGAACTCGTCCTGACTGAGCTCATTCTGGAAAATACCTTGGCGGCCTACGAACCCGAGGAGGTGGTCGCGCTTCTCTCCTCGTTCGTGTTCCAAGAGAAGACAGCAGTGGAACCTATCTTTCCGCCAAGACTGGAAGATGGACGCGATGCATTGCTAGCTATTAGAGACAGAGTGGCACGGGTGCAAGACTGGCACAAGGTCGTATCCGATGAGCACAGGTGGTCGCTGAACTTTGGGCTGATGGAGGCCGTCTATGAATGGGCCAAAGGAATGGTTGGTTTTCTGCTATATCGCAATTGAACGAGGACTGAAAGAGTGCCACTAGCCATTCGACCAATTGACGGCTCTGACTGACGTAGCAGAGGGAACAATTGTCCGTGTCATTACACGCCTTGACGAGACGTGCAGAGAAGTACAGGGATGCTGCTCGGGTGATCGGGGATGCTGTGCTCATGAAGAAGATGGAGGAAGCTCAGATGAAAATAAAGAGAGACAGTGAGTGATTGTCATTTCGCACATGCAGCCACCAACTCATCCATCGGACAGTTGTATTTGCGGCAAGCCTGTATTTCTAGATCAGATCTAATTCCGTTGTCAATAAAACCAAACCGAGGTTTATGACGTCATCACGTGGGATGATTGAGGGTTCCCACCAACCGACATTGTTCCCATTCTGCGCCACCTACCATCATTACATTGCAATATGGCCTTCCCTATAACCGCTGTTCAGTCAACATATCTGGCTGGAGAGACAACTCTTTGCGATAACTCTTGCAACGTGCGACCTACGTCATCCGATCCGCCGCCGCCTCCGCCTCCACCCCGCTTGGAACTGGGACCTCCTCAGCGCCGCCGTGTCAACCCTGAGAGTTTAGCTGCTCGCCTGGGCCCGGAGCTTGTTGCTGAGATGGAGAAGCATATAATTCCAGGAAGCATCGAGATGCCACCGTTCAGCGTTCGTCGCGACATACAAATCAAGTTTGGAATCGACAGACGCCACATCTACGATTTCTTCCACAGTAGAGGGCTCCGATGTCTAAATGAGAGAGCTGTGCGGAATAACTGTCTCGAAGTAAGGTATCAATTTTGAGGACATTATCCTACTCGCTCACACGCGCTCAGGGACCACAGACGAAATTTCCAAGACCCGCTCGAAACGCCGCCGCGGCACCTTCAAGCTATCCAGAATCCAGAAAGCGCAGAGCCGCTATCGCGGCGTCAGAAGTTGCATCCTCAAAACGGAATTACGCTCCGAGAAAACAAAAAAACAGGCAAAATCGGCTGGAACGTCCGTTGTCTCCAATAAGGCGGGATGATATCTGTTACGCTGACGGCCACCCGCTCCTTGGACCTGACTCACCTGAGTTGACTGAACTCGACGTCGAAAGTCTAACGCTTGATGTTGGCCAGGAATCGCTTCATTCTTCGGATTCTCCGTGCTTGGTATCTGACGTCGGCTCTGAACCCTTTTCTGGACAATTTTCGGTCTTTAGCTCGGAACACGCAGAAGCGGAAAGCGACATCTCTCTCTGTCACTCTGTCTCGTCACTCGTGGACTTGGTCCCTTTGATATCTACGCCTATTCTTTCGGCATCTTCCTCTATGTCATCAACAGTTTCGTCATCGTCATCTGACGATCTCACTGAGCTTCAGACCAGGGCATTACCATTGACATCGCAAGAGCGACAGGCACACTACGCGTGGTTAGATGAAATCATAGGACCTGCTTCCGGAATCCAAGAATGCGTGGGAACATACAAGGCTTTCATGGAACACCAACGGGAGGTTTATTATGATCGACTTTGCCTGATGGCTGAACCCATCAGAACTGCGGTTTCGCCAGCCACGAGAGAGTTCAAGTCATGGGTTGGAGGAGACATTTATAGGGGCACAGTCAGCAAGAGGAGCGACTCTTGCCGACTTGCTCGGCGAAGAACCATGTCCGCAACGGTGGACATGTGACCGATTTCTCGACCTCTGATGGACTCTTCTAAATTCACTTCCACATGATATTTCTAGTGACTCGGATACCTGTCCCGCTCTACCCACGTACCACGGATACCTCTAAACTAACTTAGTCTAGATCGATAATCATCATGGAGCAAGTAGCGCCCCCCCCGTCACCTAATTTGGTAGATTTTTGGCGGTCGCTACATAAGTTTTGTCCTGGGACAAGGAACATTTCTATATGTTGTGACGCCACAGTTCGAACATTGAAACGAAGTTCTATGATTTCGGACAGGTCTTGGCCAAACAAGGCCAGGTCGGTTATCAAAGTTGGTCATGGGAAATCAGAGACTCCGTTCGTTGCCGACCTTATGCCGACTGCAGAACATCGGAGAGTCACGCTGAGGAACCAAAAAAAACCATGCAAATCTGGTGTTGTAGGAGCTAAGGGCGAAGAGGTGGGGACATGTTGGAGAAAACGCTATGGGCACGAATACAGAACGTAACGATAAGTAGAGAGGGGGGGACGGAAGGGTAAGAGATTAGTAAGTGTATCCGCGACGTATCAGCGCCAATGAAGGTATTCGGATGGAAAGTGGATTATAAATAATTATTTCACGAACCACCATGTACTCGCGTGGACGCTCAAAAGACGTCTCCCCCGTCGCACTCGCTCGCCAGGTCTCCGAGGAACGACGTCGCAACAGAACATCCATCATGGCCCACTACCCTCTCCCCACCGACCCAGAGAAGTGTTCCTTTCCTCCTTTCTTCGTTCTAGCACCCTCCTCTTCACCGTCCCCCGCAGCTACCCCCTTCGCTCTCACCCCTCCTGATCCCACCCCACTCCCTTCCCACCGTCGTACTCCCATTGTCCATCTAGATGATTCGTATGCTCCCATAGACCCTCACAAATCTCCATCAACGGCTCAGGTGATCAATGTGGAGCCCCTCCCTCATTCCGTTCGGCCCCACCTTTCCTTCTCTCTTCCCCCTGATTCCTTGGGAGATAAACCTACGTTACAAGTGCAAGGTGCACAGCGTGCACGCAATAGGGCCCGTGCGAAGTGTCGCTATGAGACTCTAGCTCGCGCAGAGCAAGTCTTCGCGACTATTCTTGCTCGTTCGCGCCGCGAGCGCCTTGCCACTCTTGTGCTGCGCACACATCAGGGAGACGAACCGAAGGAGCGCGAGCGTGTCACCCGGGAGCACGAAAGACCAGAACGGGAGCGAGAATATCGTCGTCCTAACAACTGCGTCTCTCTCACCCACCGCACTAGTTTCCGTGTCATAGCCCACGCCACTCATCCCACGCCCACATCACAGCAAGGACCGGCCACCGATCGCTTCACCTACGCTTTTCCTGTTCCCTCGACCTCTTCCTCCCCAAACTCGGCTCCGACGCGGCAGCAGCAAAGCGGGATCAAATCCCGTCTGGGGATGGCGAGTTTGAACGAACCCTAAGGGCACCAATACGCGCAGCGTTTCTTTCGACGATATCCGTGCAAGCATGGGCGGTGTGCTATTTCCCACCGCCCCGGCGGATACAGCCACCTCAAAGACACGGCGCGAATCCGAGTTACTCGGAACATTATTGGAGGCTGTCCGCTGGGAAGGAGAGCGCTGGCAGTGGAGAGGTCGAGTCAAAGCATCGGCATCACTGTTACCAGAGGTAGCCTCCGAGTGTGGAGCTTGCGCGTCGGCGTCAATACCTCTCAACGGTCTCTCACTTTCTTCCTCCCAAGCTCTGTCGCTTCCATCTGATAGCTTAGCGTCTACCTCAGTTTCGACCGCGTCTCGACCAGTCTCGTGGTTGTCGTTCGGTTCACGCAAGTCAACGCCATCAATCAATACGGCACAGACAACTCCGCTTTCGGCGATCAAGGAGCTCCCATCGTTTACAGATCGTCCCACTCCGCAGCATTCGTGCGGTTGTGGGCGTGGCCAGAACCTCGTGGTTGTTGACGTCAATGATACCCCTTTGGGCTCAATCGTTGAGCCATCCCCAACCCCAGCACCTTTTGTGGCGAGTGTGAACACTTGTCAAGGACCCAGTCATCGGCGCTCTCGCAAAACTAGTTTGTCGATGCGGACATGGCTTGCTTCCTTGTTATCAGCAGCCGAGCGCGTCCAGCAGGTCTATATCACGGCAACGATGGCAACGCTTGTCTCAACAGATTATACCCCACATGGGCAGATGCTGGACGTCTCATCTGCTGAGGCACCTTCAGAATATTCAATCCCTCCGTGTGGTTGGCGGGCACAGCACAGTGACGTAGCCAAGTTTACTTCAGGCACACTATATGCGAACCGGGTTACCGTCCCTTATCTCGTTTTCCACCTCGTTGAACTCGAAAGCATACCCCACACCCCCCCTCCTGCGGTTGAATCACCCATAAATGGCCAGACTCAGGACTTCATTTCCCCTGCATACCATAGTGCTGACCGTCATATCTTCAATGCTAACCGACTTCACCTCCTGTCTCGGGCGCAAATTAACTCATGGCGCTTCCGCGGCGCGCCGGGCGTCACGCCCACGCGGGTGTTCTATCGTCCCGAGTTATTCTATCGGCTCGAACCTGGTGGTGGCTCCTCCCGGGGTGTAAGAGGTGGAAGTGCACTCAAGTGGGGCTGGCATGTCGTATGGGACACTGAAGGCAACGCCGGGTTGTAGTTCCCACCTTTCCCTCTCGCCTTTCTCTTTATTATGGTCAACCGTTTGAGATAATGGTTCGCGTATTTCATCTGTTTTGGGCTCCTGCTTTCGCATTGCTGTTGTATCCATGTACTACTCCTACGCCACTTGTACTATTTTGTCATGACTCACATCATGTCCACTTGTGTACTGTGCATCGGTGCCCCGGCACCATAGATACAGTTTCGTATTAATGACTCCCTAAACTTACCTATCGTATACCACACCTTTCTCGGTCTATCGGTAATGTGTTAGAGAGCATTGTAGAATGCACCGGACTTTTCCAGATCCACGAACGCTATACAGTGACTATCTGTCGTGAATGGTGTCCATCGTACACTACCACCCCACACTCCTCCCCCGTCCCCCAAACAACACACCCCTCCCGCGCCCAGCACCGGGACCACCTCCGCCGACCCCAGGGCCTTGTAGTTCCATCGTGCGCCCAAGGCCTGGAATTCCAAGTTGGGGTGGGGGAGGTTTTTGTTGTTGTTGAACCTGACCCGCCATTGGGCCCGGTCCAGGCAGACCAACACCAACACCGGCACCGTTACCGTTACCACCGCCAGTAGCAAAAGGTCCCCACGACGCACTGACAAACACGCCAGAAGCGCGATTGGCCAGCGTCCCGCCGCCGCCAATGGTGCCAGTAGTGGCAGCATCGCCCGCGGCGTGGTTCGGCGCGTTGGGTGGCGTGAGCGCGTGCAGACGGCTTGGCGTGGCGGCGAGACCGAGAACGCTGGGATCCTCGCGGAAGCCGAGGGTGAACGGGTTGGTCGGCTCAGCACCGATGTTCGTCCACGCCGAAGAGCCCGCCGCGACGGGGGGCTGCGCCGTGCCGTGGAGGAAGAGGGACGCCATTGCGGGCGGCTCGGGGTCGATGTCGGGGATGCCGGCGCCGGCGAGCGAGGTGGGGTCGATACCGAGGAGTGCGCGGAGGCGCGCGTTTTCGGAGCCGAGACGGGCAATCTCGAGTTCGCGGGCTTCGGCCCAGTCGACTTCGGGCGCCGGCTCTGGTTCCTGTTCCTGTTCCGGCTCTGATTCTGATTCTGGTTCTGGACCTAGTTCTGGTTCTGGTTCTGGCTCGGGCTTTGGCTCTGGCTCGACGTGTGAGGGGGGTTCTGCCATGGAAGCAGGGATCGAGGTGGAGCTCGCGCTGTCATCGGAGGTGGCGGTGGCGGTGGCAGAAACGTCTGCGGTAGTGGTAGTGTGTGAGAGAGAAGGTCCCAGCGGGGATGACTGCGTCTGGGGTTCCGATTCAGAGTGTTGATTAGTTTCGGTATGGGGTTGTGGGGATTGGACGACTCGGGACTCTGCACCCGATTGGTCTAGGTGCGTGTCACTGGTCAGTGGCTCGGACGGAGGCGGTGCAGGTAGCTGGTGCATATCATCCCCTTCTGCACTTGCATCTGCACCTTCCGATGCCGATGATATCTCTTCAGGGGCGTCACCTCCAATAGAATGTAAAGCAGCTTGCAACGCTCGGTTGAGGCGGTGGAGTGCAATATTCAAGGTCGGGTTGTTGGCCGGCTCAGCAGGAGGTAGTGGTTCGTGGGCGAGCAGTAAGTCATAATAGTCTGTGAGGGAAACTTGGTGCTGCTGGGCAGCGACCTTCCCAGTGCCAAGGGTGCATAAGTTAGAGAAGCCGTAACAAAGAAGCAGTGGAAAAAACGTACAGTGTGGCTGCGAAACTTGGTCATGATGGTCTCCATGGTCTGCTCATACTCCTTGAGCAATAGACTCAACTGTTTGTTCTCCTGCTGAAGGGTATGGTTCTCGATGATAATCTGGGCATTGGTACGCTCGAGCTCAGACTCAAGACTTTCTGCAAGGAAAGCATCGGCTCAAGGTAGAAGTTCTGCCCTCACATCTCGGTGCTTACCCTTGGAAATGTCCACATTGAACCTTCTCAGAGTAGATTCGGACTTCAGGTTGCCCGCATCGGCCTTGAAGTGGCAGGGGCGCCTCAGCGAACCAAACTGGGGACGCGAGCGAGGTGCGGTGAGCGCACCTTGAGGGAATCTGCTTGAGAAAGCAGAGAGGACGCGAACTTTTGGTTGTGGGCGAGCTGGTCGCTGATTTCACTGATTATTTGCCATGCTCTGAAGATAAAGTCGCCCTCGACGTCGTTGCCATACATTTTAAGGGCGAGGACGAGGGATGGAGTGCTATAAGTAAGCGTGGGACACGGGACTTGACTAACTTCAACTTTGATCCAAGTCAACAGCACAACCGTATCCTCACACAGCCATCATACTCGTATCCTGCGTTTAGTCGTTCTTACAACTTTCCTAGTCGCTTCTTTTATTTTCGCCGCTTTTTTTCCCGCATTTCTCATGGCGTCGTCACTCTCTCAACTCTCCGCATCAGTCACGCGCATCCTATCTTTAACTGGTTTTCCCAAGGAGCTCAAGACGCGCGATATTCAACTTGCCTTTTCAGAATGGGAGAATGCTAATGGAGGTTTTAAAATAAAGTGGATAGATGACACTAGTCTCCTCGTCGTCTTTGCGGACGCTACAGTTGGTGAGCACGCATACACCCTCTAACCACCAACAATCTTTACGTCCATCGCCGCCTCAGCGCTAACGACATGCTTCTGCGAACAGCTAAACGTGCCTATCTCTCCATTATCGCGAACCCACCAGCGATATTTTCTTCACCAACATCAGAGACTTCTGCTATCATCCGTCCTTACGATGGACCGGATGCTCAAACGATCATCCAGAATGTTAATTCGCGGACGCAAAATCCGTCCCGGGGACATAGCGGGCGTTCTGCATCCATTGCAGTTCCGAATCAGCGCACACGGAGCAATGGCAACGGTGCCAGCCTCGGTAGCCTTACAGTGGGGATAAACGGGAACGGCGCGGCGGACTTGCAGGCAAATGTCCTGCCCGTTTCCGGCCCCATTTCACCCATCGGACGCGAGGGCTCGCCTACGTTGCCGAGTTTACCTTCACACCCGACACTGGATTCACTAATCAATTCATCTTTGGGCGATGGATCGGCGCCCCCCTCGGACCCGGCTATCTTAGCCATCAGCCCCCAGGCGTCTGGCCCCAGAATTGGTGACCCTGGTAAGCGTATGTTGGGTGCTGCATTGGGCGTACGGCATCCGGGGTTACCACCGCGCCAAGTGGGCAACGCTGAGCAAGCGATGAAAGAGATTCAGCGGGCGATGGGTGGGTTGACAGCAGCAGAGTAAGCGCAAGTTATATTCGAGTTGGTACTGATGTAAACCACACTCGCCGTGTCCGCGTTGCCGTTCGTTCTTTAGTTGAATTGTGTTGTTATCATTGTTGTTCCAGTAATTGTGACCGGTGACCACTGTTGCGTGTGAGTGACGTGATTGATTGATTTCCTAACGGTCCTTCTCCTCGGTATCGGTGCCAATGCGCGATGTGGAGTGGCAGCGTCTGTTATAAACTCTTTGGACTTGAACTTCCTCGTCCTAGTCTACTATGCAACGTCCCTTCCCCTTTGACATCCCTTCACCCATCTCTATCCTCCCCTTCAACACTAATCACCCCATATATTCTCTTCGTGCCACCGCAGAGGCATCCACCCCTTCTACATCATCCATAGACACCCCCGTACAAGACCGTTTCGTGGTTCAGCCAACTCCAATTACCGCCGACGAGTCATGTCAGGGCTATTCATATTCGGGTCAGGCGGTTCATCCATGCCAGTGCATGCCGTCAGACCCTCTCGACAGTTTTCCTTGGGCTTCTTCGTCTTCTAAACCTTGCCTTAATGGAGAAGGCGCAATCTGTGGGTATCAGGCGCCAGCCTCGGCGCTTCTCAATCCGCACCGCGTGATGTGTAAGTTGGGGTCTTGTTGCTCCTGGCACGTAATTAATCTCCATGCAGGCCAACACTCACAGTACCCTTCCTTGGCTTACTCTACAACCAACCCTTCGGTCCAGTCCTGTCCCTGTTCTTCCGGCCCACCTGTTTTCATTCCTCGCACCTGTCATGCACATTCCCTCATTCTGGCTCCGGCTTCACATGTTTATCCACCACCACCACCACCACCACCACCACCCCTCGTACAACTCCCTCGGCACACAGAAACGACCATGAACGTTAACGTTGTTTACGATTTGACAACCTCCACAACCAAGTCCACCCAAACTAGCACCACGACAATGACTGTATTCCAGACCGGACTTGCTTCTTCAGCAGCTAATGTATCCGCCGCACTGGCACCCGATCCCTGTCCCCCTTACGCTCCGACTCGTTATGCACCCAATCATTACCCTGTTGTGCAGTCTAGATTGACCTCAAACGGTTGGCAACCCCCAAACACATCATCACATCATCCATTTCCTTCCTACGTGGCACCTGCACCCCTGCCCACATCACTCGTGCCATCAGTGCCCCTGTATCACCCAAAACCCGTCCATCCGCTCCCAGAATGGACCAAGAAGTCATCTCTCGTCCTAGATGAACTCTTCTCTGAGGAGTCTCTCAATACTGATCCCTCTACGATCCTGGCGCATGCTGTACCTCCCCTGCCAAGTGCAACCGACGCATCTTCTTTGGGCGAGTACTGGAATTATGGAGCACCTATCGCAAGCGCTGCAATTGAGGAAATTATCGATCCTCAAGACAGCAGTCGCAATGGTGGTGATGATGACTGTGATGATTGTGACGAAGACGAAGACGATGAAGACGATGAAGAGTACGATAACGATGAGGACACAGATATGGAGGGCGATTTCGAGATGGAGGTTCTCTCTGGAATGGACCCGACAATGCCTGAGGTTCACGCAATACCATCGGATCGTCAAGCTCCATTTTATGGACCGCTCTCATCCGCGGCTGTCCCTCTGTCTTCCTCCTCACTTCTTTGTCAACCTCTCCCCGACTTCGTGCAAAACCAGTTCAGGGCCTCGGCAGCGTAAGCACCCACGGGTGCGGACACTCATGTGTTTTATGTAGTACCACCTTTTGTGTTTTCTTGGACCGCTAGATTGAACGTGATTCCATTCGTCTCGTGTATCCTTGGAGCTCTAGTTTTCTTGTCATTTGTATCATGTAGATCATTCTTCTCCAACTGCAATATCAAATTCACCGTGAACCCGACTCCCCTAGTATATATATTTGAGTAGGTATGGAGATACAGTGTAATTAACCTTCGGGTCATTCCCGGATGCCGTTCCGCCTCGGCCCTCGAGCCGCACTGCGCGGTAATGACCTTGCCGCCTTTCCTTCTTCGAACTTGCCACCTCTGATTCCCTTCCTCCTCCAGGCGTGCCATTTCGACTCTGCCATGTCGTTCAAGGCTTTGGTCTATGCCTATGTCATTGGCGGCTTTACATTCATCCCCGTGCTAATACTCTCCGTAATTGCGTTTACTATCTACACTTCGGTCCCCGTCAATGATACAGACGTGTCCAAACAAGCTCGGGACAATGCAGAGCTCCACGACACCGACACCGCGGAGGCAAAGGAATCCCCCTCACCGGACCCACCCTTCGATTTGAATGATCTTCCAAAGACACGCAGGGGTTGGCTCACGATGCGGCGCACATTCGAGGAAGTTACCTTCGACGGCTCATATGTCACACTCATGAAATCCTTTTTGGATTCACGCTCCAAGGACCCCAAGCGGTCGCGTCCACGGGACATGTGGTATGTGGTACTCAAGGGGAAGGTGCTCTATTTGTACGAAGACGAGGGCATGACTGAGTGCGAAGCCGCCATCGAACTTGGCAGTCACCACGTTGTGATCTACCCTGAAGGTCTTTCCGATGGCGAACTCTTCACCAAGCGCCATGCCATTTGCCTCCGGCCGAAGCAGGAAAGGGGCACACCCAGCGTGGCCTCCGACACGCAGCTCCCCTCACAAAATATCGACGAAAAGGCAGAGGAAAGCAATGGCAATAACACGAAAAAGAAGCAGAAGGAGAAGGAGAAGGAGCGGCCCAGCGAGCTCGAAAAGCAGCGCGACTTGGCGCGGGAGGCGTCTGACCCGTCTGCCCCGTGGTTCATCTTCGTACGAT
This sequence comes from Lactarius psammicola, assembly GCA_025769895.1. Lineage (NCBI taxonomy): Eukaryota > Fungi > Basidiomycota > Agaricomycetes > Russulales > Russulaceae > Lactarius > Lactarius psammicola. The sequence goes on along the minus strand of WTXK01000012.1, from coordinate 46,078 downwards.
CCAGTGTCGAAATGGAGGACTGGTACTTTTCCTTGATACATGCGTCCGACAACCCTGCCAACTCGTCGATGCTCTCCCCTCTGCAGGCCATCTTCTCTCCTGCGGACATGGACCACCTTGTGACCACCCTTGATGGACAGCCGGATGTCATCCCGATGCGCTGGCTGAACGCTCTCCTCGGTCGCATCTTTTTCAGCTATTACAACACTGATGCACTCGAATCATACGTTATCGGGCGACTTATGAAAAAATTGTCCAAAGTGAAACGGCCGAGTTTCCTTTCCGAGGTGGTCGTCACGGAGGCGAACATGGGGAACAAGCCGGTGATGTTTAGCAAGCCAATGCTAAAGGAGCTGACCAAGGAAGGCGATGCGGCTCTCGAGTTGCACGTCCAATACAAGGGGGAGATGCGGATCACCATCAAGGCCGTCGCCACCATATCACTTGGCTTTAAACCGTACACGGTCAAACTCGTTCTGGCCGTAGTATTGCGAGAGCTGGAAGGCGACCTGGTGGTTCGAGTCAAGCGCCCGCCTAGCAACCGGATCTGGTATGCGTTCACGCATATGCCAAAGATGATTTTGAACGTGGAGCCTGTCGTGAGCGACCGTCAAATTACATGGGGCATGATTCTTCACACCATCGAGTCAAGGCTGAAGGAAATTGCAAGTGCCCAGTTGGGTTCCTGCGAAATCACGGTAACTGATACATGCTTCTATAGATTCTAGAATCCATCGTCCTACCAAACATGGACGATATTACATTCTTCGATAGCTCATCCTACTCCCGTCGAGGTGGTATCTGGCCTGAGGCCGGCCGCCGCGAGAAGCCGAATGTTTCTACGGTCCCAACTGCCGTCGACGACGATGTGCCCACTACATCAGCCCCTCCTGAGGTGGACCCCTCGCCTTTACTCACCTCAGGCGACTTTGACAAGGGTTCCCACTCGGAAGGGGAAGCTAGCGTGGAAGCTAACCACCTGCCGACACCACCTCAACTACCTCATCACGCCACATCGCTACCGGCCAGTAGGGGTTCATCCCCAACTCCCACCCACTCGCTTAATCACCATGATCGTTTGTCTTCTGCGAATGAGCATGGCCCACACGCCGAAGACCCCGACTTACTGACAGAGGTTGCACCACTTGAAGCCCACCGTCCCCCTCTTCGCCACCAAAGCTCCAGCATCAGTGAGAAGAGTAAGAAGAAGCGGTTTCTCGGCGTACGACGGACGACCCGCTCCCCGTCTCCAAGCCTTGCTTCGCATCCCTCATCCCGTGAACTGTCTCCCGCGCCGTCGTTGGAAAACCTCAGGAGTTCGAGTCCCGAGCCACTGTCTGGAGGGAGTAATCATGGCCCCATGCGCCCCCCGGCCAAGTCACCTACTATGTCCAGCCAGTCTTCGCTCCTTTCGACGCTGAAGTCTCGCGCTGGAGATCGGCAGGCGTTGAGCAGCACAGCGAGGGAGACGGTGCGCAAATGGACTGTCAGTTGGGGTGGTTTGAAGAAAGACCGTGATTCAAATGCAGCATCGTCTGAGGATTCAAGAGACGGTCGAGATTCTAGGAATCGTTCTACTTCGCAGAAGGTCAAGTCTAGTTATGCGGATATCCGGGCGGCCGTAGATGGGCGCAGAGAAAAGGAGCGTCGAAACTCCGATGCTTCATCGGCGCCCATACGTATACCCGACCGCGGACATAAAGGGCGAACGGACAGCGTCTCATCGTTGCATGACCGACAGGGGTCTTCGTTCTCGTCACAAGTCGAGTCATCTCCGGCGTCGTCGTTCGTTGGGGGCTCTGTAGATCCGCCAGTCGACGAGACTGCTCTTCCAGAGCAGCCCGTCAATCGGCCGCCGACGATTGACGTGGACGGCGCACAGGTAGACTTGGAGGAAGTAACTGAGACAGATCCCGCGCCAGTGACGGTCATCTCCCCTCCAACACCGGTCCCTGTCCCTCTTCCACCCCGTCCGATCCAGTCTCAGCCTTCGCAAGGGAAGACGATGACAATACCTGGCATCCACGCGCGCCACCGTGGCGAGGTCATGTCCATGGGTTATGTCCCGCCTTCTCCGCCCGCCGCCGCGGATGCGAAGACAGGCGTTTCCAGCGTCTACCGTCTGTGGAAACACTCGCCCGCTGCTCAGTCCGAACCTGCGAGCCGAGATGACGAACGGGCTCGCTCGCGTTCACCCCCAGTACTGAATGCGGACGGAGCAGAGACCACCACGCCAGGATCATCTCCCGCGCCTGCGCCTGCGCCTCGGCCCACGGCTCCTCCACTACCTCCGCGGTCACCGACTTCGTTGCGTCCGGTGCCGAAAGTTCCGTCGGGACCATCACCGGCGTCTGAGGCTCTGATGTCGATAGTGTCGCGCGACGAGCTGAGCCGTGCGGGATCTGAAGGCACGCAACGCGATGACGGCGGTGAGGGTGGCGATGGCGCTGAGACATTGACATCGAATCCCCCAGGCCCTGTTAGTCCCAAACCCCCATTACCAGCACGGAAGATCCATGCGTCTGCTTGACTTCGATCCTTCTTGGTTTCTTTTTTTCGACACTTATTTATGGCTTGTTATGTACACTAAGTGGGGTATCCCTCATTCTATTAGCACTTTCATTATACAAACCGACGTATTACACGATACTTTGCGCAGCGTGTTATATACTATACAGTGTTCTTTGGGCCCTCTTAATGTTGGACAGCTCAGAGCGAGCAATTGAGGGGCAAGCGCAGAATACATAATCCCACGTGATGTTGGTGGGGTTATGGGGGTTATCTCTCATAAGGAGCGTCCATCATGGCCGACTTAGTGCGATCCGCAAAACCTGGTAGACGATGGGGGATGAATGAACTCATCGCATTCGACATCGAAGTCATCGACGTAAATGCGCAAACCTTCTTTGGCAGTGCCATCTTGCCTCGGCCCATGGTGTCATCGGTTATTCTCAATAATTTGGAAGAACCTGCAGGCTCCTTGCACAAAGCCGATATGGTCTTCTTTGCTTACATAGAAGACGCTATGACCATCTCTCCTAGCGAGGAGTCCTTTGTTGACGACCTTGTTGCCTTTGTACTCGAGATAATACACTACGATGATGGCGCCGTATCATTCACTTACGGAAGGAGATGGCATTCGAAATGTGTGGGCAGCGTGTGGATGCCATAGCAGACGTTTGCGTTATGGAGCACTCCGGTATAGGTGCAAAGCATTTGCTCCTCGTGCAAGAGGATAAGGGCCGTAAATCTTACCTTTGCGCACCACCTGTCCAAGGACGATCCTGAATCACAGCTTATTGCGGGGGCAGTAGCAGGTTTTTACGAGAATAACAGAGCTCTTAGAGCAGCTGGATTGGTAGGATTACCAAAGCTCCAGTCTCAAACACTTGCAGGTATTACAATTGTCGGAATTGCACCGACGTTCTATAAGATACCCGTGACTAAATGAAATTCTTATCTCTCTTGCACTTCGCCGTATCCACCCCGAGTCACCACCGTCAAAAGGCTCGTTCCCCCAGTTCCTTTCCCCGGGAGGCTGGCAAGCGATGGCATGAAGCCATTGTCGAACAGACGCATCATATTGCAATACCTTGAGGCTTTTAGACAATTTATTCAGCGCACTGACTACTACTACTAGTTGCCGACTTTCAATGCGGGAGTTCTCTTTGTTCATGTTTTGTTTGTAAACAGATCTGCAGAATGCTTAAGTAATTGCCACCTTCTTTGATGCGAGATCGTCACCTTGTATCAACGAGCCGAGGTCAAATAAAATCTTTGATCGTCCACACAACCCTGACCAAACCCATGCCTCCAATGTAAGCCTCAAAAAGAAAAGCGAAAAACAGAGGGAGAGCTGTCGTGTTGTTCGTTTTAGCCGAGATAAATTCACCATTCATTCTAAAGCTGTGGTGTGTCAAGATGTTGAGCTCAAGGGCGACATTACCATCGGCTCAGGTATTTCCTTTTTTTTTTTTTTCTTGTAGAAACACTCAGCTGAATGGCTACTGGCAGGGACTATCGTACATCCAAAAGCAACCATTTTTGCTATTGCAGGACCTATCGTGATTGGGGCCAATTGCATTATCGAAGAAGCCGCGATCATTGTGAATAGGTAAGAAAGCGACACATGGTCCTGGCATCGCCTCTCACGCGTTAGCGGTTCGCTGTTTCATGCAGGCGTAAAGAGGTCATGCGAATAGGCGATGATAATTTATTCGAGATCGGGTGTCGTGCGTTCCCACCGCACTGCCCTGAATGTCGGCCTCATGTCCGTGTATATTGCAGGTGTCGAATCGCCAAGTGTGGGTAACTTCAACACGGTCTCGACACGAGCTCGCGTGCATCACACCGTGCGAATATCCTCGTATTGCGTCATCGGCGCAGGTTGCCTCGTGGTGCCGGCCGATGATGAGGTCCTGGACGAGTACACGGTCATTTATGGGCCGTCTGCGGAACGGCGCGTCTGGAGTGGGCGTGGAAGGGTGCAAGAGGCGGATTTGCGACGGAAACACGCAGAGTACCTCCGGGAGACGTTGCCCAAGTTCAATCGGCTGAGGAGAGGGGAGGCGCAGCCTTGATAGTTCGAACTGTCGAGGCGGTTACATTACGATCATCGAACCGGTTCGAGTTTGTGATAATATGGTTATCCTGGCGAGGCCGAGCCAAGGGTCGTCGTCGAGGGTCTCTTCGACTCAGCTCATGACGACCACCCGCCAATCTTTCATCCCTCTTTCTCCTTCTTCTCGTCCCACATCTCCACTTTATACCCAACGTTCTACTATCAGAATCAATACAACCTTGCTCGTGCGCCGCGATTCTATATCAGCTAACCATATCAAGCCTATCACTCACCCTCTTTAGCCCGCCCCCGTAAAACCGCCCCTACCCACAACACCCAAGCCCAACTTCCGGCGTTCCGCACATATGGAATCGTCCCACGCCCACGCCCACCACGCTTCCCTCTCTGCCCCCGTGACAACCGTCGACACGAGTCCACGTGAAGTATCTGCCTTCACCGGCCAGGTGCTCGACCGACCACCCACAACGAACCTTCTCCGTCCATGGCAGCGGGCAGACCTCGTCAGAAAGTCCCGAAAGTTGACCCAGCTCTTGGGCGAGACGCCCTCTCCGTTATCTGTCTTGGCTCTGCGGGCACCAGGGAGGGCGTCCTCTGAGGAGCCTTCCTCCCGGGTAGGGCGCTATCGGCCCAACTGGGCGTCTCCGGCAAGCACACGATCCACCGACACCATCGATACCCTTCGCAGACATTCGTCCCCACCCAGCCCTATAGAAACTCTGTCGTATGTGGGGCTTTGGCCGGCGGGAGAGGGAGGGGGATACAGGAGGGGAAAGGACAATGAAAGAAGAGGCAACAGAGGGAGACCTGAACCGGAAGCCGGAATAGTGATCGAATCGGCTTCGTTTATGGACCTCTCAGATGACGAAAATCCTTCTTTGGTTCACGTCCAGTCCCCACATTTTTCCCCATCCCCGCCCCCCTCTCGCCCGTTTGACTCACCCGATTTTATGACACCCCTTCACTCTCCAGAAGACGATCGCCGGCGGAGGAGGGAAAAGATCGCCAAGCTCCATCGCTACCTCGGCTCTCGTGTTCCCACTTCTCTCGTTCTTGGTCCCAACAACACAGATGACGCCCTGCCGGCTCTCGATCCTGCCATTGGCGACATCAGCTCTCGTCACCCGACTCGGCGTAGGAGTAGTTCAGCCGCCGAGTTTAAGAGGAATTGGTTCGGTGGTGATGATCGAGTAAAAGAGGAGCTCGACGAACGCGAGAAAGCTATCAATGTCCGCAGGGCGGTCAAGATGGAGAAGGTGTGGTCTGTCTTGGTGTCTTCTCTCTGATCCGAGTAACCTTAAAGCTGTTGTTTTTGCCCAGATGTTCGGAGAACAACCCCCCCAGACTCTGTATCACACTCGGCATTCTCCAAGGCCGACAGACAGGGTCCACTCGACTGAGCGGCCATCTCATACCGAGCGAGAGGCTGTTCGACCTGCTGGCCGGAATGCCAACCAGACTTCATATTTGAATAAGGGTGGCAAGCTGAAAAGACACCGTGCAGGGAGCCACTCGGAGTCAATTATACCTTTACTCGACTCTGAGGCTCCAGGCTCGCCGGGCAAGCGTGCGTCCGCCGTCTACATGCATTACAGATATTCCCTCGACTCTCTCAGTGAAATAATCGACCGCGTGAGTCCTCCGTCGCCCTTACCTCTCATCTATTTTAGGGGCACGGATGCTCCATGTTACATATGCTCACACTGAGGCCCGCAGGATGACAGGGAGTCTTTGGCCGAGCTCCATTCAATCTTAACCAACGATCAGCCGGGGGCCGAGGGGTACACCACTCCAACGCGCGAAGACGATGCAAAGAATGTCCGTTCGGAGCGTCGACGCTCGCTACCCACTCGATCGTCCAACCTCTCCCTCGCCTCGCAATTCAATCTTAGCAGCCCTTCTTCCCCCGAAATGGCTTCATTCCAAGCCCGCAGGAGGCAGGCTGCAAAGCTTACACACTTCTTTGGCGTGGACTACCGCGATCTTATTGGTGATATTCTAGAGAGTATTGAGCACGATGTACAAGAGGAGAGCAACAGGGGCAGCCTCCACCCGGAGGAGATTCAGGTCAGTTGGCTTTTTATTTATTTTTATCTTCGGTCGGGAACGACTTAGACCCGAGTGGCTGAATTTAAATCTGCGACTTGTAGGACCTATTGGTCAAGCTGCGCAACCTGAAAACGAAGCGAACTGCGGTAATATGAAATGCTCGATGTAGCTTCTCATGGCGTTGCTGTGTATATCCATGCGCATCTATATAATACTTGCTCGGTATCTCGACTAATAACGATCTCATGTGATGTGTATATATATAGCCTAAACCATCATGAAAAAAACACGCTGGATGTAAAAAAAGAATTAGGTTGTGCTACAGGACCACCAGCTCTCCTCTACACGAGTGACACCAGAAAATGTGAGACTCATCCAAAAACTGGGGTCGCTTATGTAGGCTGTGGGCATCATTGGTTGCATGCGGGTCCAAGGGGGATGCTTTGTCCAGATCTGCCGCTGCGCTCGCATGGTGGTACAGAGGCGAGGCCGCACGTGACGTAGGGACCGAGGGAATCACCGCCGCGGCCATCTCACTGTCAATCCGGGCCTTGAGCATTCCGAGACTGACTTTACGTTTGTGCCGCGTTTCAGGAGACAAATTTGCGCCGAATGCCGACGCCCCCGCAGGCCGTGGACCCCCTGCTGCTGCTGGGACGCCGCCACCGCCTCGGCGCTGCGACAAAGAGGCGCGCCGCAGGTCGTCCGACCGATTCCGTTGCCGACTCGATGGCCGAGAAGAAGGGTGTTGTTGTCCTGTGGGGGAGAACGGTCGCTGTGCTACTGCTGCTGCTGCCACGTGCGACGACGACGACGCCGCGCGGAGCTGAGCTAACTGGTCCTCAGACTGGCTGAGCTGTTTCTGGAACGAATGCGCACGGGCTTCGGCTTCGAACACACTGGATTGGAGCGCACGGATCTGTGACTGCGCAGCGGACAACTCGAGGCGGTGTTGCTGCTTGAGCGCGTTCATCATCTCCTTGTCCAGGGAGGATGATAACGGTGATGATGGTGACGACGACGACGCCGAGTGCGCGGCCGCGGCGGAGACCTCTGCGCGAAGTTCCTCGATCTCTTCGACTTTGGCCACCAGATCGGCCCGGAGGACCTCAATGTCCGTGCGCGCACGTTCCAGAAAGTCTTGCTGCTCCACTTCGGCCAGCTTGCGCTCCTCGAGCTCTTGGTGCAGCGACGCGATTTCCACCTTCAGGCTGTGTGAGGTAGACGACATGCGGTCGAGTTCTTCCACCCGTTGGTTGGCGAGTTGACGCTGTCCCGCCCGTTCCACTTCCAACTCTCGAACGCTCGCGAGCGCATCAGATAACTCTGTTTCGATTTGCGCATATCCCCTCTGGAGCTCGTCCTGGGTCTCTTGCGCCTCCGACCTGTCCTTCTCGCGCGCAGTTTCAGAGTCCAAAAGCTTTGAGGTTAAAGACTCGTTTTGATCCTGCGCAGCTTGGAGCGATGACTCTAGCTGAGCAATCACGCCGTCCCGGTCCCGAACTGCCTGCTCTAGGACGTTAGTCTTCTCGCTTAGCTCGAGTTTCGCATTCGTGAGTTCGACTATTTTTGGACGCATTTCATCTAGGGAGCGCATTAAGGATGAACCCTCATTTTGAAGATCTTGATGGGTGCGTTCGGCCTGTTCTGCACGCCGTATGGCATTACGCATGTCCGCCTGAGATGACCGTAGCTGCCGGTTGAGAGCCTCCTGGTTAGCTGCAGACTGAGAGGCCGCCTTGCGCAGACCAGCAATAGTACCGAGATGTTCATCGAGCTGAGACTGCAGTGAGGTCCTCTCCAGACGCAGGGCCTGATGTTCCGCGGTAACAGAGGACAGTTGTTTCTGGGCTAACGCATGCCGCCCCTCCAAATCGGACTGTTTCGCAGCCAAAGACTCCGAAGAGGCAGTCCGCTCCTTGAGCTCATTTTCAATTCTGTCGTGGTCGGCTTTGAGCGAGACGTTGGCCTATACATTTGTGAGACGTAGACCGGAACAAAGAGTGAAGGACATACTTGCTTGGACTTGGAGAGCTGAAACTCGAGCTCACTAGCCCGGTTTTGGACGTTCTTCAGTGAGGCCTCGAGCTGTCCAACACGATCATCGCTAAGCCGCTCCTGCAATTCACGGACGAGCCCCTGCGATCGCTCGAATTCAATTTTCAGCCCCTCAACGGAGCTCTTGGTAAGCTGTAGCTCCCGTTCCTACCAAGTATTGTAAGTCACCACTCCGTGTCAGTCATGAACGAGAATACTCACTCGCTCTCGACACTTTTCTTCCAACTCTTTCTCCTTCCGTGATAACCTATCAATTGTCGCATAATGCTGTTGGGATTCATTGTCTTGTTGTAGCATCTGCTCTCGAAAGGTTTTCGCAGCGGCCTGTTCGTCCCGGAGGAGAGCTTCTAGCTCGCTAGCCCCTGTTATCATCATCATCATCAACAAGTCTCAATCGGACGACGCGTTGCAGATTCTGGAAATGATCGAACGTACTACTTGAAACGTCAGACAGACGACCCAAAGATGTGCTCAACGACATCTTCTCCGAAACGAGTAACGCGATGGTTTGGCGTTGGTTTTGCACCTCAGCGCGTAGACTTTCCAGCTCTTCTCTGTTGGCATGAGGAGGAAAATCCGGCGATGGTGACAAGGACGGCGCCGCGTTTGTTGGCGGTACACTATCAGAAGGCGATACAATAGATGGTGTCCCTACTCGAGGCAGGGATGTCAGCCATTCATTCTCTGATACGTCTTGCGCTGGTAGACCTGTGCCCAGTCTGATACGTGTTTTTAATCGCTCGTACTCGCAGCCAACAAAGGAAATCAACGCTCACAGATCCGACACGTCAGTCTTGATATCCTCCGAGGGCTCCAGGAGAGTAGGGGTAAACGCCCTGACCAATGGTGAGCCTGGTGTTGGCGTTGTTGATGCGACTGCACCAGCGCCCGCGCTTGGAGTCGAAATGGGACCGGATTTCTTTTGCTGTCTCTTCTTGTTAAGCTGAAAGAAGGCGAGGTTAGGTGTACCTCGTCTGGAGTGTTTGAGCTAGAGACACGAACGAGAGCCTTAGCGCGCGCAGCCTTGGCTGCACGATCATCGTCCGACATGTAGCTTTAGTACGCGTCAAGTCGTGGTTTTTTCCTGGTATTATCGACTATTGGGTCAATGCTGACCGCTGACGCTGACCACAATGAGGACTGAGGACCGGTGATGAGTGACGGTTGACCACAAATGGGGGGTTACGGTCTCATCGTCAAACAGTCTCACGTGATTCTTCAGACTTGGACAAGTGAGAAAGCCAAATATTTCACAAACAATGTAGCTATGGGACTATAGGGAACAATTGCAAAAACATACTCTCGAGCACAGGAAAAGTCTACCAGCGATCAAAGGTCAAGCTACGCTAGCACAGTAATGACAGACGCGAACAGGCTTAGATAAGCCCTTTCCGAGTCGTAGACAGGTGAGAAGATAGGGAATGACACAAGATACGACCGCAAAATAACGAGCAAATAAAACCGAGCACGAGCGCGGCGCGTGGTCCGGGGTATGAGAAGGTAGCGCCACCGATTTGGCATATTACGGTCAGTTTAAGCCCAGACCTAAACAGAGGTGAGTATCCATCTCTCTCAATCATCAGACGCTTTCTCACCTTGAGAGTGCTGTCCCAACTTCCCGTACAGAGAGCCATCCCATCCACGCTCACGCCTAAACAGCTAACGCGATTTTCATGACCAGTGAGAACACCGACACGTTCACCCTTCAACGTGTCCCAAACGTTGCAAGTCCAGTCGTCGTAACCACCGAAAAGGATGCGTCCCGAGATAGAAAACGCCACAGAGGTAATCCCACACAGTATGTTGTCGTGCGTATATGTATTTAGCTCCCGATCTGCGCGTATGTCGAACAAGCGACAAGACGCGTCGTCGGACCCCGTGGCAAACGCATCCCCATTTGGGAAAAACCTAGAGGGTGTACGATAAGCTCCATGGAGAGCAAGAAGCGACGAGGAACCCACTGGACGGCGTTAATGTCAGATTCATGGCCAGTAAAAGTCTGAGTAGCTTTCCCGCTGCGAATATCCCAAAGCTTGGCGGTGGCGTCGCATGCACCCGATACGAACAAGTTTGGGTTTGGACCCAATGAGAGACTGAACAAAATAAGTATGACCAATTCGTCCACATAATGTTAATCCTACCTCATGACGTCGCCAGTATGGTCACTAAACTCTACACTGCGCGATCCTGTCTCAATATCCCATAGCATGCAAGTCATATCACCAGAGCTAGTGACAATTTGACGATCGTTGATAAACCTGCAGCAGCTGAGGTAACCAGAATGTGCGCTCAACTCGCGAGCGCCTCTGATACTATTGCCTTCTTTGCTGTGTAAGTTGTAGATGGAGCAGATATTGTCAAGGCCACCGCAAGCGACAAAATTTCCAGATGGGGAATAAGCACAGGTCATGACCCAACTGGAGCGAAGTGGGATAGCGTGGACTTTGTTGGTGGTGTATGCATCCCATACGATGAGTTTCCCGTCTTGAGATGCAGAGACGAGATGTCGTTTGTCGGTGGCCCAATGCATTGCGTATATTTTGGCGAGGTGACCCCTCAAAGCGCGACGTGGCTTCATGACGATGCGGGGCAAGGGATCAACCTCTGCGGCCATAGCTCGGACTGATGGTGGGTTAACGAACTTTAAGGCGAGGATGGATTGTGTGAATACTGACGACTCGTATCTGCCGAAGACTCTCGTTTTGCCCGGATTCGTTCTCTCAAACTGTCCGCCTCGCGACGAGCAGCCGCGATTCTTTCTTGGATGTCACCCTGGGCTTGAGACATGACTGTTGATGGATTGAAAGGAGGCGATGACAACAATCAGTGTCTATTTTTGCTAACAGGTGTGAGGGAGGAATGGCGATGAGAAAATTCCAAGTAACTGAGACAAACCACGAATTTGGGGGGAATAGCGCTTCCTAACTGATTTTGGGCACTGAGGTGAGAAGGGGCAAAGATCGGGGGAGAGGGGGGAAGTCGGGAGTGTCCAGGAAGGGGTGTCAGAAGAAAAGAAGATGGGAGGGGAAAGAGCAGAGAAGCCCTGGTGGTAAGGAGAGAACGAGAGCGGGAAGATGGCGACGGGGAAGGAGACTGAGGGGAGCGCTGAGACGACCAACAACTCATCGCCGCCCACATCTCTCCGGCAGTTTCCGGCCATCAATTTCATCCTCCGATAGCCAATCACACGTGCCCATTCGACCGTATCAAGTCCACCGCTGAAAACAAAACTACTGGGGATGCTGTCTTGCTACGACTGTGCAACACATACAACACATCAGGGAAACAGCAATGGACTGTTGGATGCGATGTCCCACACTGATTGGCGCCCCTCTCTGCATTCTTGTTTGGCTCGGCTTATCCAAATTAGCTACCCAAAACTTTACCCAAAACGTACAGCAAAGTATATTCGTCGACCCGACGGTATATCATATTTGTTTCGTCACTCGCCACACCACGTACCCCATTTACACCTTGCAACAGTTCCAAGGCGCTCAATGTCAAATGCAAATAAGCGCCAGCTATGCTCGAGTCACCGAAACATATACACGGACTACACCGATCGTTACAAACCGACAAATCCGAGCTCTCGACAATGATTCACAATTTTTGCTTGGTTTATTACCGGAGCTTCTAGCTCCTCTCATGTCATCCAAATATCCAACTTGGTGTTGTCGGCTTTTTTTTCAACGGAACTTGCTTCTCGTATCTTTGCCTATCCTGCCCCTCACTATTGTCGGATCTTGGCTACGGCCTGTAATCCGTTGCCTCCGAGTTTTTGTTCTATCCCCTTTGATCTGCCGCTTTGCGTATTGCCGTACAACGCCCATGGTTGGCGGCAACTTTTTCAACCAACGTACCCCTCTACGTTTCCGAGGACCGCTTGACTCGAGCCTCATACCCACCTTCGTCGTTTTTGGCATTATTCAGAGGTGACTGTCCTTGTCGCAAAATCCATTAGCTCATCGTTCGCTCGGTCACCTCCCGGAGTACTGTGTTGGTCGGAAGGTATAAAATGCCCCCCTCCTAACGTCGAGTCACCATCTGTTCAGAACACCCCTTACTCCTCGAATTGTATCCGTTATAACTCCCGCAAAAAGCTCCCATGTCTTCCAACCCTGGTAGGGTACATACTCCTCCGAGTCACTGTTTCTTACAACTAGTTTGGGCAGACTATATTCTCGTCTTGAACAATTACCTCCAACGTACCGGCGAAGCTCATCTCTTGAGCTGGGAGTTCAGCCAGATTGGGCCTGAACATCAAGCGACTCATACAGCAGTGGCAAAGCGTACGTTCACTCCTCGATTGTTAGCCTGATGGTCCCACTCATGAGTCGTAGTGAGAGGTTACCCTGTCAGCCAGGGTAGTGCCACAACCAGAGCCATTGCGAGGCAGATCGCTTCGTATCATTTCCTCAAAAGCAGAAAACAAATATGATACGTTCTGTGTTCGGCACTGGATCTTTGTCCTCGGATACACGCAGAAACTAATCCTCACACTTTCTCTCCTCTTTCTCGTCTCGAATGCACTGCTCAGTCACGTTTCTGTATGTTTCCGTTTCCTCCCACGGACACGAAATTCTGCTACAAACCTAGAATAGACGTACAATAATTGGCTATCTGGGGCGTCAATAGTCCGGGTCTGTCATGATCGCTTGTATGTATCAATACTAGACAATGCGACCAATAGCTTCTGTGCCAGAGTTGACTTTTTTCGGAACTGAACAGATGTAGGTTTCACGTATAGCCCAACTATGATGTTTCCAGGGAGCGTACTTGCTTCCCACTCTGTGGGAACCAAACACCGAGGGGTCACGAGATTATTCGTTAGGTACAGAAGGAGAGAATGTTCAAATGCCCTGAGGTGCGAAAGGGGGATGGGGAATGGGGCCGAACAGGACATGCACAGGCAAGGTGTGAATGAGCTAGCCGTGTTATTTCCAGCAAATGAGTGTTCGATTAAGCGATTACTCGATTACGAACAAATAAGCAATTTGAAATGGCGCCACGGTGGACTGAGCGGTGCCAGGACCTGACTTGGGCTTTGACGGACGTCACAGTGTAGTCTGCTTGCTGTGTCCCTCTCCACGCCGTGTAGCGCCTGCTGTGGGTGTTCTGAGATGGGATTGATATGAAGCTCGCTCCCCGTGACACAACTCGCGGGAACGTGTTTCGGCTTTACTCCTGCTGCCATACACCCTCCCTCGTTCAACCCTCCATTCATCCCACTCATTTAATCTCACCCTTCTCCGGTGCTAGGGCTCAAAACACACCTTCGTTGGTGCCGCGCGTCAAATGTGGAGATTAGATAGGAAGTACTCTTTGACCCATTCGTGCTACGATGGACCAGCTTGACGAGCTGTCTCGTCGCGTCCCCGCCGCATCAGAAAGCGACTTGACGTGGACGTTGCCTCGCGTTGGCACATTGAAACTCCGAGCTAGATGTTGACATAGCGTGGGGCTCTCGTCTGGTCGTGACACCCTGTTTTTAGCGTCTTGTCGTGCCTAGTCTGTCGTCTTTGCACCGAGACGGCCTGAAGGCAAAACTCGGAAGCAAGAAAATGATCAATATACGTCGTGGTGCCTCGAGGTCAACCGCCGCTCGGCATTTACGATCGTTATTCCTGGCTCCGACGTAGCATCCGACGTCCATAACCTGCGAGGCTCGTAGTACATGCACCAACCTCAGAGGTCTTGCTTCTCTTCCCACCGTCCAAGATCCGTGTTGTGAAGCTGCGGATTCGGATTCGGTATGCCAACTTATTTCCGAAATGTAGTTGAAGATTCGGGCTCATGACTAGTTCCCTTGACTGTGCACTCTCAAGGACGCCTGGCCATCGTTCACATCACTGTTAATAAACTTCTACAGTTAGGGGCGTTAATTCTGGCGTCCCTCCTGGGTATTGTCGGGTGGACAGTCTGGACCTGACTGTAACTCCGAGACTGGATGGCACAGAGGAAACCCCTGACGTCTGACTCCACCCCGGATCGATGCACACAGGTATCTGGGATGAGCACCCTTGCTCGTGCGTTCCCTTGCTCGGCCTATTGGCGTTCGTTTTGGCCCATTGGTTCTTATAAAACTGGTTGCGTTGACCTTTGGGCTGTAGACGACTTCTGCATCACCATGCCCCCTGGTAAGTTCTCTGAGAGTATCGTACCCTTGTGCTGATTACTAGCGTAGCCACAGGTACCATTGCTCTGAACAACTGTATGGGACACCACGTAAGGCAGGTATACCTGAACTGATTCCTTTCACAGTTCTCCAGGCCAGGCGTAAGCTGGCCTCTCTAAGCTGGCTCGATACACAATCCGGGCCTGCACATGAGCCTGAATGGACATCGGTCTGCAGGAGTGCGTAGCTGTCGCAGCTGATTATTAGGATGATTCGTGAGTTTTTCCACAGTCGATGGCAGAGATATTTCGTCTGGCACCGGAACCCATAAACATCTCGCGCGCGACGCTGCAGCCGAGCGAGCATTGGCAATCCTAACGGTAGAATGGGCCTGATGCAGCGCTTCAAACCATCTCCCTTTGGCATGGCATTGATTTCTGGTCATTAAACCTTCAGCATTTCTGTATTTATTTGCGTGTTTCCCATGTTCATTTGCGCCGTTCGGACTGTTCGCTTTGTCATTTCTACGTTCTCTTTATGTAATATTCACCCCATGCATATTTTATTTCGTCTCCATGTCTCTATCATTGAAACAGGCATACTGGACTTCAGCCGCACAGGTCGACCCGGGATTCTGATGAGACATCTCAGAAGTTGCTGATTGCCAGTATCGGTGTCATCCATCCATCCATCCATTCTCCGTGATTGGCCACGTTCCGCACTACGGATCGTCATCATCGAAACATACTGGAACCCCAAGTCCCCACTAGTGCTACCACGGACTCGGTAGGAAACCATTGTCCACCGCTCAGCGATAGCATACCTTTTTCACAGAATTTTGATTCTATGTTCGAAATCTGCAGAGCACAGCTTGAAATTGTGAAGCATGGAACGTTTATTGACCTACGCCTCTGGAGATGGTCACATGCTCTGGCGCCTAAAGCCTAATGGCGATCAATGAGAGTATTGTATGCGACTCAGATCAGTACACCAGAGCGTCGTCTGGGAGTGTTCAAGGTATTCTCGACAACCTGGGACACCTTTGATCCCCGCAACGGCGTCCCAATTTTCGTTGATGGAGGCACTCTATGGCTATCCAACATCCATCTGATTCGAGCTGGAACATAAACGTAGCCACAGAGTAAGTACAAATCAAATGTATCCTACTTGTCAGCCGTCGGTAGCACTGACATTCTTAATCAGCTCATCGGATATTTTACACGGTGGAATGCACCAGTCATTACCGGACGAATAAGTCACCGCCTCACCTGTTTTTGGAGGCGTCTGCACAATGTTTCTATGATCAAGAAACAGCGCAGTTCAGATCACTAAATACAATCCCTGGTTGTTACAACGCTTCTTGACACCGCGACTAATATCACTGTCATTGTCAGCGATGCGCTTCGGGTCGCGTATCTGTCCCTTTGGCACAGGTAACGAGCTACGTGACTACCGCTACTCCAGGCTCTCGGTTCACTGGTTCCGTCGCCCTATGCCACGGCACCCTACACCGAGAGTGGGTACCGTTAATGGAGGCAACCTGGCACGGCCCTATGGCCCCTACAATGCAAATTCAGTTCTGAGCACTATAAAACCACACCATGAGTCCCCCTTAGCGCAATTCCCAAAACTCAATCACCCGCATCGAATAACTCCCAAGAATAGTTCTTAGTCCTCATGACCGCTAATCTTCGTGCGTTTCGCTCTCTCTCGTGCTCGTGGCGGGTTCATACTCACACCTCGCGCTCCGTAGCACCAACCGTTCGCCTCAACAACTGTCCGTTCTTGTCTATCTCTCTTCTATCCCTACTTACTTCCGATTCACACAGACTTCCAAAGTATAGGGCGAGTCTGGTCAATTAGTTATCTCGAGAAGGACAACGGACCAGCTGCTGATAAAAGGTGGTCTACCATAGTGAAGAGTGAGTAAAATTTGTGTATTTGTAACGTCCCCTCTTGAATGGCGCTCCATGGCAGTCGACGGGGTAGAAATGGGGTCGCATAGTGCTGCACGCAGGGCCGTGGCCAAAGAGGCTGCTGCCGAGCAGGCCTTAAGGCGTTTGCGCATTTCGTGAACCTCCTACGCTACCGACGCCGCCGTGACCGTTCTAGATCGAGATTTGACCCTTCTTAGAACAAAGTTGTAACTTGTTGCCTAGAATATCCGTCTGTACTTATAGATAAATCTGTCCATGAGACATTGACAACTGTGACTGGCCGCAAAAGATGTGCTTATAGTTGGGATAGCTGAGCTGGTCACGCCACAGCGTCGGGACATAGGTTGACGCCTGCGCCGGTCTGGTGGGACACCGCGACCCATAGCCGCCGGTGGAACTCTGGCACTCCTTTGAAAATGTCGCGTCGTTTTGTGCCGCACGTTGTCGCAGCTCTGACTGGTGAGTAAGGCTGCAATATCGCCCACCTACTTCTCACTGCTACCATTTCTGGTCATAGGAGTAGTGTCTGGAATCTACATATTCAGACCCCTCGTAGAAAACCCGGAGTTGCCAGTGGGAACTCAGCCGTACAAACAAAACCCAATGTCCGTTACCCAGTGCTCCCGTAGTAAAACAGAAGACCTGACGGGTACGCCAATTCACAGTACGGCCGACCACTCTGGACCCATTGGCAATTTTCCGGCGGTGGACCAGTCCCGGGCTGGTGATACGAAATAACGGTGACTAACTAAACCGTAGACAACGATTGTCGTAGTTGAACGTTGAACGTCGAATACCAGCAATTCTCATGCCTGAGAATCGTAGACACCTGTCACCTAATGGTGGCGAAAAAAAGTACGGAAATGATTTGCTGTCGGTACAAGTGATATCACGTCATTCTAATAGCAACCATACGCGAACGTTCTATGCATAAGCTATATGAACCAATCCCTTTCAATTATCCGTTCTGTTTTGCCTGCGTTCCCAGATCTAAAGAAAAGATGATAAGCGCTAGAGTGACTGTCGCGGGGATGGACTTGGTACCTCTATAACGGTTTCGCCAAGGAATATCATTTCCTTTCGTATCTCCTCGACAATAAGGTCCTGGATTTGGAACCATTTCTCGTTTTCTCCAGTGCCATACCCAGCACGTAGCTGAACCTTCCAGACAGTATTTTCTTTATCCCGGGTTGTACCAGCAACAGACTCGTGGACTACATTTGCGATCAGATCGTAGACAGGGGCAGGTTGTTGATCAGCAGAACTTAGATCTGAAGGAGGTAGTCAGACATTTTTCTGAGCGCAAAATAAGCGTGCCTCGTTGAAACTGACAGTCACGAAGGTCAAGGCCCTTCAAAGGAAAATTTACGATGGTTGGATTTTTCTCTTCAACGAAGTTGTTCTTCGTAAACCTCTTGTAATGAACAATAAGATACGGCGGAAGTTGTTCACAATTGAACCGACGCAGTTGACCCCTCGATTCCTGAGCGTAAAATCATATTATGGGCACACATTTCGGAAAAGAGTTCCACGTCACGAATGAAACGAACCTGTGTCTTGACACCGTCGTATTTAGCAAGCACGGCATGAATTCCAACTTGAGGGATGATATTTTTCTCCACCGCATCTTGAAAGAGCGGCGGTGGCGGGAGGTCGACGGCGAGAAAAAGGAAAGGTGATGTCGTTGCCTTGATTTCTAACAAATGGGAAAGTAAGGCATTGTCGCACCAAAGAAAAGCACCATTCGCTTACCTCTGTCAATGTCGAATACAGGCTTCTGATTTTCTGATCCATCAGGACGTACAACCACCTGTTGTGTCTCCGTACGGACTTGTCCCTGAAAAGTAGAGAATATAATGCCTGCAAAACAAAAGGAGTCCCATCAATTCAGCAAGAGTTCCGCATTTTACGGGTGTGGTGATGAGACTAACTGGAATTTTTTTTCCTGGTACCCCCCAAATCCTTGTGCAAATCGTTTAGAAGCCACCTCAGGAAATTCAACCGGGTCCCCCTGGCTTTCCAGTCTGAATTTGCCGCCGCTAGCTCTACCAACTTCCTGCAAGAATTCGTGAGGGCTGACCTGACTCTTAAACAATCGGGGGTTCCATAGTTTCTTTGCCAGGGCAGCGAATCGCTTAACCAACTCGGACTGCTTCCCATCAAAGCGTGAAAGCAAGAGGAAGTCACGAAGCGGCGGTACGTGAAGGAGTGAGTGAATGATCACATTCATATAATCGTTTCTCTTGATGTCGTTCAGACCCACGTAACCTGAGATATATGGCTTGGAAGATAAGTCGTAGGAAGGTTTCGACAAGTGAGCACCGGTGGAGAGCGAGGCGATTCCGGAAGATGAGAAGGAAGGTGAGAGTACAAAGGCTATGTCCTCCAAGGAAGGATCTGAGACCGGATAACCATCTGGCAATACATATACCTACAGAATACATTGGTCACATGCATCCAGGAGAAGCTCACTGCACGAGACGCACCTTGGTAGTCTCAAGGTTGATGAAAACGTGGTGATCGTCGTGGATGGAATGCGCATATGCATAAGAATTGCGTCCTCTCCCTTGAAAGTACTTCCCGCATACGAGGCAGCCGTAGACGTTGATATTTGAAAGCGACACAGAACAGACTTTCTCAAAGTCAAAGTCGAGGGCTGCGCGGTTTACCTGAGGACTATCTGAGTTTCCACGAATGCGCAGACGATGTGATTCGTACTGTGTCTAAGTACAGGTCAGACCCATGAGCCACGCTGTTGCGTGCAACAACTTCAGGTTCTTCCGTATCAGAGTCTTCGTTATCACGGTCGGCAGGGGGGCTGGTTGAGGTACTCCCCAGCTCGTCTCGTTTAACCCTCTTTGCTGGCCGTTCGTGCTCCGTGGCAGGATCCATGTAAAGTCAGTCTACTGTTATGGCAGGGGTAAGCGGTGATTCTTACATAAGGACACGCGCTCCAGCGTCGTCGCGTGCTCGCCTACAACGACTCGGGTTTAGCGTGATGATATGCATACGCCATGGCACTGGCAGGGCCCTGCGCGCGATATCTTTCCTACGTTCTTCACCATTCTCCTCTCACCAACCCAATGCACCCCTCCACATCGACGAATCATTTAGGACTATCCTCCAGGATATTGGCGACTCCGTTCTAGATCAAAAGCTAAACGCACCTCCTCGTATGCACGAGTTGACCGCCTACCCTACCGACTCCGAATCGGTTCACCTGACTCACCTGGATGATGAACCACACACCCCAGTAGAACGCAAGTCTCCGGCGGCTCTCTTTGGGAGTCAACGACTAGGTGCCGTCGTTGTCCCCCAAGAGTTACAGCAGACTATCTCTGGCTTAATATCGGGTGAAAATGCTGCTATGCTCATTGGTTTCCGTGTTCACTTACTCATCGCATGCAGACTCTGACAAACGCCTTCTACGCCGTGACGCGAAACGGCTCTTCAACGAGCGTGGTGACGAAAATGAATGGAACCCCGCACTGAACGTCCATTACAAGTCCTATAAGCAAGCGCGTCACCACGCAGAGCGCGATGGCACCGCCTTTGCTTCTATTGTGCTTCCCGCGTACTACTCCGCCATTTATTCGGTCCTATGCCGTGTCAGGTCGAGGTTGGGCCCTGAATGGTCTGTGCAGAACGTGCTCGACTGGGGCGCTGGGACAGGCAGTGCTCTTTGGTGAATATTCAAGCACATTCGCTGAATAAACCTGACATGTACATCGGCATTTGCAGGGCTGCTTGCTATGCGTTCCAGAAACCTAGTTCCCCCGACGACGAAGGCAGTCAAGTAGCTTTGTCTTCTACTGCTATTGTCAAATATATTGGCATTGAGAAGCGCAGCGGTCTTGTAAGCATCGGAAGGCAGCTTCTTGAAGGTGGTTCGATTTCCAGTCCTCGGGGTTATCCGCTTATGAGAGCGTTTAGATGTACCGCATGACGGATTGGATGTATCCTGGCAAAGAAAGTTTCAACCCGACAATATCCCACAGGCTCATGGCGGAAGCAGCACCGTTGCAATCTCGGCTTTCTTCCTGTCGACATTGCAAACGCCGCTCCAGCGAAAGGCGTTGATCGAAGAAATATGGGAAAGCGATGCAGAAACCATTGTGATCAGATTCACCCTCTTCGCCTTTTTGTTTCTGATATCTGTTCTCAGGTCCTTCTAGATCATGGCAATCCCTCCGGCTTCCAAAGCATCGCCGAAGCCAGAGAACTTCTCTTAAACTTGGGCCGGAAAGAAGTAGAGAATCAGGGCTCCGAGGAAAATGGGATGTCCGGATCGCACGTCTTAGCGCCGGTATGCTACTGCTATGCCTTTCTGGGTTGACTTATTGATGGCAACTAAGTGTCCCCATGATCTCGGCTGTCCCCTTCACCGGTCCAAGGTAGGGAAGCTCGTGTGTGGATTCTCTCAACGAATGGAGCGCCCTTCGTTCGTTCGTCGTACCAAGCATTCTGGGGTTGGTCACGAAGACATTGGATATTCGTACATTGTCATCAGAAGGGGCCCAAGGCCGAGAATTCCTGATGTCAAGGTTGGTCGGCTGGGAGAGGTTGGGAGGCGACAGATACAGAAAGAAGGAACCAAACGCGGACCAGTTGAGCTTGAGCTGGATGACGGTGGTTCTCTGGCCCCTACCCAAGTTGCTAACCCAAGTGTACCGCCAGAAGAAATAACGGAACCGTGCACCCACAGTCCAGCAGAGATTGACAGCCTATTGAAGGCAGAATCTTTTCACTGGCCACGCCTGGTTTTTCCTCCTCTCAAAAAGAGTGGACACGTAGTAATGGACGTTTGTGCGCCATCTGGTACGTCGGCGCTTCTCACACGCAACAGTTGTCAAACCCAAGCATACAGGCAGTATCTTGCGTATGACCGTCCCAAAGTCCCAAGGGAAGCAACCATACTACGACGCCCGCAAGTCCGCTTGGGGTGACACCTTCCCGCACGAGCCCAAGAATCCACCCCAAATCAGGTTCCCTCAACACCAGGACCAAGCCGGAAACGACCGAAGCACACGGCCATCGAAACGCAAGACTGACCTGAAAAGTCATAGGAGGGACACCCGTTGAAGCTTCGGGTTAGGTTCGTGCTGTCTTTGCGACCAAGGCGAAAGCGTAACTTTAGAACAAAATCAAAACACCACTGGGACGCCTTCATTCTTCATTCTTCATATTTAATATTATTGCCTGCCTGAGAGGTCTCATTCTAAATTTACCATGTTTATATTATAGTCTATGCGACACGAACTCGCTATATTCTATAAATCCGCAATCTGAATACCTGGGCCCTGCCTAGAGCTGATGATCACTTTGTTAATAGCATTCACTGACGTTTAAATAAGCATGGCATCAACTATCAATTTTATATCTCTCACCGGGCTTCGAGCTTTGGTCTTTATCCGCGGATTGGAGTTGATTCCCAGTTGCACGTTTAACAACACTGATAAAGTGACGAACGTTCTTGACAACATCCTCAACTGGGTAGTCCAACTAAATCAGTGGTAAGACATATCATGTCGGAAACCTGCATGATACGGACTCACTTTCGCGATGGGAGTTCTGATTGTTCCCTTTTTGTCGCCTTTCCACTCTGTAGTTCCCTGTAGGCGACGAATGTATCCTGCGACGTCATCCGTGACTGTTCCTCGACGTTCGGATGGCATTAGGCCGCGCGGACCAAGGACGCGACCAAGACGCTGAGAAATAACTTTAATGAGAGTTGGAGTTGAGAGGAACAAAGTCGCTTGAATCCTGCCACTTGCCACCTGGAGTACATCAGCCTCACATTCTCGGATTAGAGTTAGTTCTTACCGCCTCGACGAGCTCTGCTCCACCGACTATATCGGCACCGGCCTTCTTAGCCGCTTCTGCAGCCTTCCCGTCAGCGAAAACGAGAATTTTATCCTTGGCCTTGGCTTTGGGTTCTCTTGGAAGAGAAACGCGTCCTTTGGGGATAGCCGCGCCCCTTGGCATTGCGGTTTTGATGGTGAGTTCGTACGTGGCGTTTGGAGAGCCAACCTCGACAGCCTGAAACACGGGTCCAAATTAACGTGGAAACACACGCATATATTGAACGCACCCGTAGGACATGTACCGCATCCATGAGAGTCATTTTCTCCGCATCGTAAATACTCGACTTGAACTTCTTACTCAACGCTCGAGGCTTGCGCGTAGCGCCGGCCGATTTCTTAGCCTGGCGAGCCCAACTAACGTTGGTGGTGGAGAAATCACGGAGGGATAATTGGCTCCTCTAGAAGGAGGAGTCAGCATCAAACGCGATGATATTTCGTAGAGCTACCGACCTTTGCCAAAGCGGCCGCCGACCGAAGGGCGCAAAGCTGCTGAAGGAATGACATGGCAGAGAGGCAATGGTGGTGGTGGCGCGAGGCGAGCGGGCCGGAGTCAGAGAGCCAACTGTGCGTTCCTTTCTACTTTGTTCCATCCAACTCAAATGTCGTCCTCTCGCCTGGCGTTAAGCCAACAAAAATTTCCTCTCCGCATTTCAGGAATCTCGGTTCGGCACGCTGGGAAGCGCGAGACGGCGACTGCAGATCCCACCAAGGAGAACATACGCAAAGCTCTCTACCCCCCCAATATCTCTAACAAACCGACCCCAACAGGCACATGGCGTCCCGACGTTGCCCGCGCCATCCAACTTGCCATCCCTTCAAAGCAAGCTCACGATACCATTGAACGCGCCTGGCTGCTTTACCAGCGCCACCAGCGTTGGAAGCGGGAAGAAGAGCTAGCTAAGAAATATGAATGCATGCGAAAGGCGATGGACGAGTTGGAGAAGATTGACCCCCACCTTTTTAGGGAGGCAAATTGGGTGGAGGACCCAAGACAGCGTGGCGTTGCAGAGACCGAGTTGGCGAAGACCCTTCGCGGGGCCGAGAGAAAGGCTTTGGAGTCGCGACTACCTGGACTGTTTCCACGGGAGTTGCGTGTACCGACCGACACGCCAGCAAGAGGGGGTTGGAACTACGAATGGAGACCAGTCGCTCGCAAAGCTTGATTTCCGGTAAGGGGCGAACTTGCTTTTTGGCGAAGGAATTTCAATGCATGCATCTCTTTTCCCAGTTTCCACCTTACCATATATCGGGGTCATTCTCCCTGTCTATTCCTGAAATCTTCTCATGCATATATACGAGGTATAATCAGGTTTGGATAGTGATACAAAATATGATTGAGACAGTGCGGGACGAACAACATCATATACATTTAGGCCTAATCATCGGCATGAGCCTTTCAGGCTTCTGGTAAGTCTCTACCACCGTTCGATGATGACTTTGCCACAACAGCTCCGTGGACCCGTCCAAGTGCCCCTGTCCACCTATCTAGCGCTATGTATCGCCGCCTCTCGAGGCTTTGCCTGCAAAGCATTAAGGAGGTGCACATCTTGACTGTCTAGAAAGAACGTACTGCTTGTCCAATTCTAAGCGCATATTGACTTGATCGATCTTGCCATCTATCTTCCCCTCAAGAATGAGGTCAATTAATAGTTCCTCTACTTCGTTTGCATCGACATTCAGTTGCTAGAAACAGTTAATTGCGCGTTGTTCGACCTTCTATACCCTATTACAAACCTTTGCAAGGAACGAGAGCTCAAGTCGGGTGTAAGGTTTGATGAGGTCAATCAAATATTGAGTCCTTAGACTACGGAGGAGATCGCCAATGTGTGAACGAATAAAGCTGTCGTCCATGATCGTAGAGCGATTATCTCCACAAGGAAGTTATCAATCGCTAATGACCTATCTGGGCATCTCAGGACGCACCTCGAATAATCTTTTCGGCCGTATGAACCTCACGACGTTGATAGGCGTCCACAAGATCTGTCATTGCCGTGATCTGCGGGTCGCTCTTATACCTGAATGAGCAAGGCTCGAATCAACTCAGACGTCGAAAGAAGGAAAACCCACGGCTTGGTCTCCTGGCTGTCGAAGGGATTGACCTCGCTTCCTGTGAGCATGTTCGCCAGCACGAGGTACTTGAGCACTTGAATACGCTGCGGTAGACCGGCCTCATCGTAGTTGCGAAAAGATTCGAAAAAGTCTTCGCTTGCTCGGTTCCATTGGCCTACCAAAAGCGCTCAACCAATCGAACCTCATGTGACGGTGCGACCTAAACCAACGTTCACCCATCCACATTTTCCCGCCGCACTCTTTGATGATGCCCATGATACGTGGATGCGGTATCGCGGAACGAATGCTATTAGAAGCGTTGTAGATCTCCTGAAAGGGGTTCGCATTTGAACACGCATCGAGTGTAAACGGCTTTGCTCGCCTTCAACTTCTTGTAGTTTTTTGTTTCGTTATGCATCTGGATCTCGAGTGCATAGATTTCGAGTAGCTGGGTGCCTTTTTGAGATTGGTCTTCGCCATTTGCTGATGTGTCTGTCACAGAATAAAGTTCGCGGATCAACTGGATACACACAAATGGATAAGAATTAGATGATGAACGCAATAATACAAGAACAAACCCTAGTTAATCGCGTATACTCCCTGCGATCTAGCCAAAGCTTAGCCAACTTCAAATTGGTTTTCGCAGACAATCGCTTGTCGGGGCGTTTAATCGATACTAATACGATGTACGAACACATAGAAAGGCATACCTCATTCCTTGCCTCCCGGAGCGCATCTTTTGTTGCCTGGTAAAACCTTTCAAGCACCATGACTTCGACAGGGCCCCCCTTTCCCCCACCGACGTAGTCGAGGATGCCATTGATTGTCTTCTCTGCGTAGTTGCGGGTGACCGTAGACTTTGTATACGTCAACAAGCGCATGTACGATTTGAGGGCATCGTTTGGTCGGTGGAGGGTGAGAAATAACAGCTTGGTGGATTGCTTAAGTGCCTTGAACCCCCTGGAACGCATCGACTTGAGATAGATACTCATGGAGGATACATCGAGGCCGTATACCAATCACTCTTCGGCTCATCTTGGTCGACGATTGCGGCAAACTCTTTCAGAGCTTGCTCAGGAGATTCTTCCTTTTTCGCTACGATCTCATATATGAGCCAGAGCCACAGGAGTGAGAAGGGTATTGAACACGAACACTTGGCGGTGTAGTACATGTTCTCGACGTCTACAGTCCCAGTATCGTCGCCACCCTCTCCATCTGAATAGTCAAATCCATAGTCCTGCACTCTAATGGAGAATATACGCTAAAGGTAGCGAGATGGTAGACGAACCTCATCGTCACTACCCTGCATATATTCGGCATCTTCATCGTCCATGATAGCTTGTTCGTCAAGAGTTGGTGGATATTAGTGCCTGATGATTTGGTGGACACTGGGGTATGATGATCGTAGTACCTACAGAAAGTCACGTGCGGACGCGCAAAGCGCAAAGCGGCTGCCAGATGAATCGGAATCACGGTGTCCGTAGAGGGACCGAGGACAGTATTCCCTGATCCTTATTCCCATTTCACGGCATTATAAACAAGTGTTAGATTGTTCTAGCTGAGCAGTGACAAGCCTGGCTTGCTCAAATTGTCCAAGACCAGGAGCCGAAATTCACTTTCATCGTCTTAGTCAGCGTTTCCTCGAAGCGCCTGAAGACCGAAGGGACTCCAACTTGGGATCCACCCATAGCAAGCGATAACGATGTGCACTTCGTCCCCCTCTACAAATTCTTGATCAAATCATGCAATGGAGTCTCCTACAGCAACCACACTCCAAGTAGGGCATTCTGATACGTCATCTTCTGCCAGCAATCGACCACAGGAAGATGTGGCGAGCTTAACATCGTTCAATCCCTTTTCCGAGGAAGATGAACACGATCAATCATCTTACGCTCTTATGACCTCGTTGTTTTCCAGGGTCAAAAATACATTTACCACTCCCCTATCCTCAGCACCTCTTGTTTCTACCGGAACCGGGGCTGCTGTTCCTTCCAACACTGTCCCTGCTGAACGAAGACGGCCTTTGACCTCGGTCGTCCAGAACCACTTCAATGAATCTTCACGCTCCTCTCATGAGCGCCCCCCATCTATGACTGTTGTTTCGTCTCATCTTGCGCCTCCACTTGTGTCTTTGACCCCGGTCGTGTCCGAAGGGCTCACTTTTAATAGTGATTTTGACTCGCCTATTTCCCGCGGAGCATTTATCAACCCGTCTGCATCGGATGGCTTGGACAGTGGCCTTTATGGCACCACCATTCCTGGTTTCTCAATTCCCGAAGACGCCAGAAGCATTAGGACTGTCCCCCAGCGTCAGGACGCTCTGCTTCGGTGTCCAAAGTAATTCGGAGGATAAGAGGTGAAGGTGAGTTCAAGAAGGGTCGATACGTTTTTACGTGGAGGCCTCATAGTATCTAGGTTTGTCGAAAGATTATTGGATGGACGACAAGACATGCAAGGAGTGTTACGATTGCAAAAGCGTTTTCACTGCCTGGCGGCGGAAGCATCATTGCCGGATATGCGGTCCGTCTACGTTGTTAATAGTAGTACATGCCATGGCCTCAATTAGGTTTCACAGGTCAGATATTTTGCTCCCGCTGTGCGTCCAATATCATCAAAGGATCTCGGTTCGGGCACGACGGTATGATCCGTGTATGCAACCTATGCTTGGAAAAGCTGGCGAACGAAGATGAAGATGACGACGACGATCGGCGATCTATCTCCAGTGTCGTTTCTCCATTCGCGGCTCACCAGTTAGGGTCCGACCCCTTGTCCCTGAGTCTCGCGCGACATCCACAGTCCCCATTTGCAGCGTCACAGCTATTTAGCCGCACGGAGGAGCCGTTCAATTTGTTCTCCATCGCTGAGACTAGAAGATTAATCTCAGGATCAGATGATAGCTGGCTTCTCGTCTCGACCGATGACGCCACTTGGTCGCTCTCAAGAGGATTCTTGGGGTCCACAGGCGTGGAAAGCAGCAGCTCCTTTCCGACGCGGTCTCGTGGATGACGATAAGGATCTCAGCATCGTCACTGACACCTTCCCTCAGGTCGGTTCACCTATGGCTTCCGGGATCAAAACCCCATTGGACTTTCCGGCGACTATTCCCGTCCCCAGTGGTGCCCTAAACTCCATACAGTTTCCCTTGAGCTCCCCAGACCGTGTACCCGACAGCCCTGGGCCGCAGAGCGTGCCGCGGTCTCGCTATGACTCCTTTGCAGATCTAGATCCCCTCCACGCCATTCATTCGTAGTCGAGTGCCAAGCCGGCTCACAGACTTCATGATGGCAGGGGATCCTGGATGGCGGACTAGACGTGAAAGCACAGCGTGTGTTCCCCATCCTGTGCATACGCTTCCTTGACTGATTATGTTTTTAGATACGCGCAAGAAATAAATCTCGTTTCCATGTCCCACCTGCAATTAATGCTTAGGCAGATGCTTACAAAGGAGAATATACCCAACGTAATGGAGTGGGAGGAGACTCTCCTGAAGTTAGCCCTAAGGATCGCTCGAGAGCTGACATTCACGGCCCACCCTCACCGCCAGGGTCCGGATATGGACGTTCGGCGTTATGTCAAAATCAAGAAGATCCCTGGAGGTGCTCCCAGGGACTCAGAATATGTTGACGGTGCCTGTCATTACCAAGAACGTCGCTCACAAGAGCATGACAAGGTCACAGCGAAACCCTAGAGTCATGCTGGTAACGTTTCCGTTGGAGTTTAGCCGTGTGGAAGGTCAATATATGCAATTCGGTCAAATCGTCCGTCAGGAGAAGGAGTACATGGGAAACCTCGTTAGCCGCATCGCGGCTTATCGTCCTCACGTGGTCTGGCAGAAAATTCTGTCTCACGATTAGCCCTTGATGCACTCGCAAAGCAGGGAATAGCCGTCGCCAGGTCTGTCAAGGCGTCTGCTGTACAATTTGTCGCGCGCATGACTCAAGCAGACGTCTTTTCCTCTATGGACAAACTGGCGTTGGAGCCTCGTCTTGGCCATTGTGCACGTTTCCGTATCCAGACGTTCGACCATGCTCTAATTCCGGGCCATCGAAAAACGTACATGCGGTTTGAGGGGATGCAATCGCGAAATGGGGTGCACAATTGTTTTGAGAGGGGGCGACCGGGAGACATTACGACGCATCAAACACGTAACTCGCTTTTTGACATTCATCGTCCGCAGCCTGAAACTCGAGACACACCTTTGGAAGGATTCCGTGATCTCTCTCCCTCCCCTAACTGCAGATGCGGTTCCATCGAACTACCCCTTTCGCTCCAGCGTCGGCGGATCACCGTCCCATCGCGATCATTTGGCGCCATCCTCGGACTTGACGCCTATGAATCATGACGATATTGAGGCTGATTTACCGGACGACGATGCCGAGCAATTGCGTCTGTCGCGTCGTATACAACAGGCTTTGGATCCATACCTCACCACGTTTATCTCTGTATCGGCGACCCTCCGTTTCTTACCACCGTATCCCTTAGGCCGCATGAAGGAGCTAGACGATAAGCTAACCCGTGCCAAGCATGCGTGGGAAGATGAAGTCGTCAGACGTGAGGAGAAGCAGCCATCTACGCCAATTCGGGGATCCACCTCTACACCTCAACTCTCGGATCATGACGACATTAAGGCGCAGATTGAGTCTCTATCTAGCCCAGCTATAGCGATGACTCCGTCTCCTAGAGAATCGCTTTTTACAGAGAACGAACCGGGATACTTCGACTATAAACCAAATTATGCCTCTTCTCAAATTACCTTATCTGCTATACTTCCGCCGGCTCGAACTCCCATTGAGGAACCTTTGGTGCTCAAATCAACCGAAGACATTGCCTTGGAAAGCCAATACAACCTTGTGAAATGGCAACATCAAGAGCAGCAGCGCATATGGGAGTGGTACCTTCGGAAGAACGCAGACGACTTCATCGTAGAAAAATATCAATGCATCAGCTTGCGGGAGTATACCTTTCCGACTGAAGAATACGGTCGTCGTGCCTCTTGTTTTCCTCCGTCCCTCCGGTACATCACATATTATGGGGAAAATGACTGTACGCTTGGCCAATTCATCGAGTCGTCCACCGCGGATACCCTCTCCTGGACAATGAATCCAAAGCAACCAATTTGCACTGGCAAAGGCTGTAACCAGCCACTGGCACGGCATTGCAAGATATACGTTCATAATCAAATCAAAATATTCGTGGCGGTTGAGCAATGGGACGGGCAGATCATTGGCCTTGGTCCCACCCCCGAACTCACGACTACATGGAGTGCTTGTCGTCTTTGCGGCTCAGCTACCCCGTTCATACCTATCTCCGAAGAGATGCAGCGTTATTCGTTCGCCAAGTTTCTCGAACTCCATTTCTATCCTACGGATGTGCAATTGGTTCATGGCGCCGGGTGCGAGCATAATATTTATCGGCATCACATCCGTTATTTTGCAAGGCGTGGGATGACTGTCCGCTTCCAGGCAGGACCCTATCACGCTTCACGAAATTGTGTTCCCTCCTATGCGTATCCGAGTTCAGCCAGAGACTCAGCTCCGTCTCAAAAACGCTGATTACGACCGGTTGATGAATCGCAATTCTCGGTGGTACGCGGCGTTGGTGCACGATCTGAATCTGATTAGGACGGATGCGGCAACAGGGGACGAGGAAACCGATGCGAGGCTCACCTCTGAGCTCAACCAACTCATTCTCAGAGCCGAATCAGAGAGGGCTGAAGTCGTCCGCATGGTGAACGAGATATATCGTGACTCACCGTCTACAGACACACTTGCTCTCAATCAGGTCCGCTCTTACCTTCAGGATAAGATCGTCGCTTGGCAGGTGGACTTCGATAAGCTGCCCAAGCTTAAAGGAGGGCGGGCAGATAAAGGTAGTAGACGGACCTCTACTTTTGGGACCGTTCGGGCGATCTGGCCCAGAAGGATCGATCTCCCTGACCACGCAGTCCCTTCGTCCAGCGTTTCAGAGGCAGAAGAGACGGCTCAACCGACCAGCACGCGGCGAGTGACGGGTGATTCGTTCGTGTCACCCTCGTCCGCCTCAGAGGCTTCGGAGACAGAAGGACCAGCGGGAACAATCAGAGTCAATGAGACACAGGAACCAGGGAAGGCAGTTGAGCCCGCAACGGACCCTCCAAACCCAGGGGCTACGCCGTTGACGAAATCGGACCCCGAAAGTGATTCCACCATTGGAGCTCCCAAAGCTGGCTCAACAGCGAGTGGCGCCATTCCTGAAACCTCTCCCCAAGTCGGTCCAGTCATTCGAATGCGTTCGTCCAATTGACATCATTGCTCCAGGAAGCTTTGCCCACGGATCAGAATGCCCTTCCCGGAACGATGCCGAATTCAAGACTGCCGAGACGCCAGATTAAACGTCCAAGTGTTGCTGAATTGGTGAAGAAATATTCGGAATTCTTACCCTCACAAGGTGTTGAAGAGTTGGCGAAAACGGCTCTATCCCCTCATCTCGATACAGCGGAGAGTGAACAGGAGTTCGCAACTCCCTGGCCCAAGCCCCAGGCCGGCAGAAATAGGCTGAGACGACCTTTGGAAAGGAGACCCTCCGCCTCCGATTTCGAATCCAGCTATGCCGCAAATGTTGCCCCCAGGTATCTCATGCATAGCCGAAGACCAACGCGACGGGTTTCACAGTCCAGCCGAATTCCCGGTCCAGTGGGTTCATCCAACTACACCTCTCGTCAGCATTCTCCGGAAAAGCCTGTTCTATCATTCGATTCAGATGTGGCAACGAAAACTGGTATTGCCAAGGGGCTGATCCCGAGCGTTATTGGAAGAGGTCTTACCACCAAACCGAGTCGTAATCTCGGGAAAGACAAATCCCAACTACGAACCGTTTCTGGTACCGTGAGCAAGAGCGTCGCGACGCGCCGCGGTGTGGCTCCTCCAGGGAACAGGGTCTCTAATATCGCCAAACACTTTGAACGCATCAACAAAGATAACGAACGTGCGAATCGCAGATATGCAGTCATCCGCGGTCGACGAGCGCGCCCAGTCGCTTCATCCAGAGCTAAGGTCGAGGTATTAGATAGCGTGAAAGACGCCATACAGGACGAATCAGAGAGCTCCGACTCCTCTAGCGAAGCTGATGATGAGGGAGGTGACGATGAAGACACCCATAAGTCGTCAACTAAGGTGTCGCCGGAGGTATCCGGCACTCTCCCGGTGCACGGAGCTGACGACGAACCGAAGGACTCCACGCCAGCGCAGTTTTCTGAACTCAACGCCCCTCCTAGTTCGGCAGACAGTCCGGGAGTATCGTCGGGGTCACCCCTGGTATCACGGAGAGAGACACTGACTTCTGCGCCTCCATCCCCGTATCTCGCAGACACAAAAGCTCCTACTCCTACGCCGCTTTACGACCCTGATCTTGGTCCGCCAGGTCAAGAACGTAATTCGCTGTTCAGCAGAGCGCTCTCTGGTTTTTGGCTTCAGAATATACCTCACCGGAATCGCGCGGACGACGAAACAGACGACCCTAGATACGACCCCGAACACATCTTCAGAGATTCTTCCATGGTAGTGCGCACAGACGAACCTACTTCCATCATCGCTCTTGCTCTCAAGTCAGTCACGTGACATAATTGTTGTGGTAGTGGCTGACAACAAATTACCCTAGTTCTCAGCAATATAGAGACATGCTCGCCAAGTCCCGAGCCGAGAAACGTCAGTCAAGAGAGCCGAAGCTGACCGAAGGTGGTGAGGCTTTCATGCCAGACGACCGTTCCGTGGCTGGCTCGACATCAACGTGGGGAGTTGTTAATATTGATCCGTCCGAGAACGGTGACCCCACAGATGAACTAAGAGCCCCATCATCAAAGCTCCCATGGGCTATCAGTATGTCTCTCATTGTCGCCGCCCATTCCTGTGATCTGACTATCGCAGCATTCGAGAGTGGCGGGCTAACCATAAGCTGCACTGTCCTTTATCCGGAACAGTTCGATGCTCTGCGCAGAACGTATGACTGTGACAAGAGTATGATTGAGTCTCTAGCCCGATGCGTCAAGTGGAATGCGAGTGGTGGCAAATCAGGATCTGCGTTCTTGAAGACGTTAGGTAACCAAAAGAGCATCGAACTACAGCAGTTCGCTGAAGCATAAGACACTCTTCCAGATGATCGTTTTATCGCAAAAGAGATGTCTAGGACAGAATTCCAGACGATGGAATCGTTTGCGCCGACTTACTTTGCGTACATGTCTTCGGCTGTCTCTGCGAACGTCAGTCCGTGTAGCTTTCTTCCCACCACTTATGCTAATTAGAGTATGTAGCGACCGACGCTCCTTGCAAAGGTGCTCGGCTGCTATAAGATCTCGTTCAAGAAATCCGGCAAGGATAAAGGGTCGGGTCGATGGAAGTCTACACAGATGAACCTAATCGTTATGGAAAATCTATTTTATGACCGCAGATTTTCCAAGGTATATTAATCAAGCGGCGTGCTCAGAAAGTATCCTGATCTTTTGTCACAGATATATGATCTGAAAGGCTCCACGCGAAACAGGCACGTAAAATCCACCGGGAGAGAGAACGAGGTCCTATTAGATGAGAATCTTGTCCAAAGTAAGTCCAGGACTTTGGTTTCCATTTATAAGTGCGCATATTCTCTATCATAGGTGCCCACCTAGCGCCTTTCTACTTGCGTGAACACTCCAAGCGTATCCTAAGAGGTGCATTGTATAACGACAGCAAGTTCCTCGCCGACATCAACGTGATGGATTATTCTTTAGTAGTTGGAGTTGATAGCGAGAAGAATGAACTAGTTGTTGGCATCGTTGGTATGTAACAACTTGACATGGCCTCCCTTCTTAGACCCTAACGCCCCTCAGATTATGTCCGTACATACACCTTGGACAAGAAATTAGAAACTTGGGTGAAGGAGACCGGCTTCCTTGGCGGCGCAGGCAAAGGCGAACCCACGGTGGTTACACCAAAGCTATACCGTCAACGATTCGTCAGCGCCATGGAGCGCTATTTCCCACTGGTGACGCCTGCCTTCCTTGGTAGACTGGCTGTAAAGCTGATCGCAGTTTTCAGGTCCCCGATAGGTGGTCGAAACAAAAGGATGCCCCGGAAGAAGAGGGGAACATCCTACTGGACCTCTGGCCAGACTGGTGAACGACAATTTCCATGATGTCACGCTCTATATCCACTTGCTACCGCTATCATTATATTTCAAGTCACGTTTTCATATTTTGTCTATATTAGAACTAGTCATGTCACGATACCTAATGCCAATCGTACTTGTAGCTTGTACTGACCTCGGGGGTCAATATCATAATTTGCGTACTTGTGCGACTGTTTTCGCAAGCTCTTGCGATCGCTGCTTTACAGCGGCAGAGAACTGCTCTCTGTTCTCTTTTTTCTCGAGACGACGTGCTTGCCTTGCTGCCTTGACCGTGTGTTTGCGCTCCTTTTTTTCTTCTGCAGATTCTCCACGCGGTCGCCGTGTGGTAACGCTGGAATCTAACGCCGTGTTTGCCCTATTGAGATGACGGAACAAATTACTACGCACTATGAGCCTTCTTCGGAGGAAAAGACTGGGGAACATTCCGTTCTGAAGTCGGAGTGGGATTGCTTTCAACAAGTGGGAATCCCGTCTTGGGATCTAACCGTATCCTTGGACCCTTTCGCGCCTCGCAAGCCTTGATCAAGCGAGGATGGTTTTCAAGGTTCGTGTACGTCGCTTATAAAACAATGAAGGATTGGATGTTTGCAGCAAGAGACGGCTTACTCAGGACTGTCTCTACGTCCCAAAGTTCTCGCTTCCCTTTTTCCTCAATCACGGAGTTAATATCACCGTCGTCACGCTCTTGTTGATCGGTGCTGTCGACCATGACACGCTCGTCATGGCCCATCGCAAGACGGAGCGATTGCAGTTTCTCTGGACCCGAGCCCTGCAGTGAAGGTCTCATCTTGCCACCAGATACTTCGTAATTGCGCAGAAAATCATCCATGAGAGTTTCAAAATCCTCCCGCGACGTAATGAGCTCCGGAGTTGAGTCAGAACCATCAGAATCGGGAGGCTCGTCCTCACTGTCTTCGTCTTCCATGTACTCTTTCTCGATCTACAAACTTCATCGATACATGGATAAACCACGGGCCCAGCATGCTCACTTTATCAAACCAGTCGTCGAGGTCTCTTAGACCTTCGGATCGAGAAATAGACAGGCTGCTCATGGTGAAACCTGATGCATCCGAAGTTTCTCTTCCTCTACGCCTACGACCATGAGCGGAGAATTCTGGCATCTGTCCAACGGTATCCCCCGTCTCTGAGCCGCCGTCGAAGAGGGAAGGATCCACCGCCTTGCGACCCTGCTGTTCCTTCTGGAACGCGGCGAACCTAGCCTCCCACCCTGTCTCGTCTTCACCATTACTTTCGTGCGTCGTGTTGGTGCCGCCGCTACCACTGGCAAGTGACACATCTTCCACGAATTCATAATTTAATGGTTCGTTCGCATCTCGTTCGCCATCGTTGATAAGTTCGCCGAAGAAGTCGTCGCCAAGGTCGTCATCTACATACGCGTCATCTTCCAATGCTTCCAGCGTTTGCCTCAGATGAGGGTCCATATTTGGCTGCAGCCCAGATATTGAGCTTTGAACGGCTGCCTGGCTCTCAAAATCGCGGGGAAGCTCCGAGGCAGAAGGAAAGACCTCTGCGGGCAGATCACGGAGCGAAACTGGTAAATTGCCAGTGGTTGTTTTGGAGACGGTCCGCCTTTTTGGTGCTTCTACAAGAATCGACTCGAAACCTTCGTCTTGCTTGTCAACTGATCTCAGATGCTGCATATAGTCATACTCTGTGTCGTCAAAGTAGATACCGTAGAGAGTCGCTTCGCCAATGTTAGGTCGTTCGGAGTCAAGCGTAAGGTCTGACGGAGTAAGTTGACCCTCAAGGATCTGCTCTTGATTTGCCCTGGTAGGATGGTGTTACTCTTTAAAAGGGGCAGGCATTTCAGAACAAGTGACCTTTTTCGCATTTTCTCGGACAACTGGTTTGAGGACGTGTTGGCTTGCATCCGGGTCATTTATGAGAGGGATCTCTTTGAGAGCGATGGACAAGTTGAAAATGTTGGGCTCCTGGCTGTCTAAAGATCGATTTCGATGGCATCGCCGGAGCGTTTGGTGTTAGCGTTAGGGTCCCAACGACGATTGAGATCCCCGAGACCATGATTAACCGGGCCGGATCTCGGGCAATGTATCACGTGATCGAGGGTGGGTGTGAACTGAACGGAGCCGAGCCAAACTCACCCGCTCGAGCCTCGGATGCGATTGAACCTAACCACTCAAAGTTATGCACCGTGAAGACCTACGTCGCGGATTTTCGATATACGTCATCTCCTTATATTCTGTTTTTCCTCCTATCTTACTCTTCTCTCGCCTTTACTAGTCACCAGAACGTTGTCCTTGAAATAGACTTCGCCGGGGCTCTTTGGGTATACTTGTTTTCCCCTTTCGCCAACCTTTCTCCGTCCTTATCCCTCTCCAGGGTTACACGGACATCATCATCGTACCAAATGACAAGTTCCTTCGCACCATTCATCTCCATTGCCGTCAATGTGGTACGTGGCGGGGATGGGCCTGTCGTTGTAACAGTCTGACGCGTTGTTCTAGTCGTCCATAGCGTGACCAGTTGCATCTCATCGCGCTGAATTTGTACAATACGACCCCCTGGCAAATCTGACAGTCTCGGACCCCTCAAGATGTACACACTCACCCTGAACTAAAGCGAAAAATATACTCGGCCTTGGC
The DNA here is from genome assembly GCA_025769895.1 of Lactarius psammicola. NCBI lineage: Eukaryota > Fungi > Basidiomycota > Agaricomycetes > Russulales > Russulaceae > Lactarius > Lactarius psammicola. The sequence continues at coordinate 9,665 of WTXK01000012.1, read as the reverse complement.
TGAAGGCGACGAGGGCGAGCTATCGATCGCAATACCAAAGGAGGTGCCGTTGAAGGTGTCAGGAAGTTTGCATGCCAGTTTCGCTGCCAGCGAGGGTAATTATTCAATTCCCTTGTCACTTGCGAGTGGTTAATCGCCTGATTCTAGCTGCGACACCCGAGCCACAGACCCCTGGAACGTCAACCCTCCCAACTGTCGAGTTTGCTCCTATCACTGTTCATATCGAATACAGTATACGTAATCCCTCGGATGGTTTGGCTTTCGTCCGACCCTCAGACGCATATCCCCACGTATGTTGCAGTCGCGCTTTTGTAAGGACGCTACTAATTGGTCACAGCGCGTACCTCATGTTTACACGAACCCCATCGTCTCCGGACGCCGCGCGATGCTGGGTCCCTTGCATCGATAGCATCTGGGAGCGGTGTACCTGGGACTTCGAGTTTGTAGTCCCACGTAGTCTCGAGGATTCACCGGCCACTATCGACGGAGATGTTCAAAGCGAGCACCCCACTCTGGTTGTATGTAGTGGGAGAGCTCGTGGAACAGGTAACGTGCGTCTTTACGCTCACCTGCAATTACTAAGCCCTTTTGAACGAAAGGTGGCCCACCCATACAACTCTAATAAAACCATTTTCACTTTCTCGCAAGCGACACCCACTTCCGTGCAACACATCGGGTTCGCAGCTGGTCCATTTCACATATTACCCATTTCCGCTGGGGATGTGGCTGGGGATGATCCAGGCAATTCTTTGCAGCCCTTGATGCACTCGTTCTGTTTGCCGGGACGCGAGACTCAACTTGCTGCTTCTGTTCCCTTCGTTCGACAAGCCATGACCTTCTTCACAACAGAGTTCGGGTCTTATCCTTTCGGATCACACAAATTCGTGTTCGTTGACGAACCTTCAACGCTTCGCTTTGACACATCTGGTTTGACAATTGTCTCGGTGGACCTGTTGCATGGTGAAGATGCCATTGACCAAGTTTACGAAACCAGACAAGCTTTGAGCCACGGATTGGCTTGCCAATGGATTGGAATTAATATTCTTCCCAAGACTTGGTCCGACTTGTGGCTGGTTAATGGACTTGGCTTATACATCACCGGACTTTTCCTGCGCAAGCTCCTGGGAAATAACGAGTACCGTTTCCGACTGAAGAAGGATATGGAGCGAGTAGTTGAATGGGACCAAGGCGCCATGCCGCCACTATGCCAACCTCAGATCCAAGACCCTCCGGATTCTGCGGTCCTTCCTTTCATTAATCTCAAATCACCACTCGTCATCCACATTCTAGATCGTCGTCTGTGCAAGTCAGGCACGTCGCTCGGATTATCGCGTGTCCTCCCCAAATTGTTCCTTTCCGCAATATCAGGGGAGCTCCAGCACAACGCATTGTCAACGACCCACTTTCTCAGGACATGTAGGAAAGTCAGCGGCGCAGAACTTACATCATTTGTGGACCAGTGGATATATGGCAGTGGCTGTCCAGCTTTCGGTTTTTCGGCCAGTTTCAACAGGAAAAAAATGGCCGTGGAGATCACGATGCGACAGGACGCCCCAGCTTGGAAGGGCTACGAACATGATGAAGTCCGAAGAACTCTTTTGAACCCAGTACCATTCTTCGAGGTCCTTTCTCATCACTTCTACCTGATAATCCATTTACAAGTCGTTCGTTTCTAGGGTCAAATGACCATCCGAATTCATGAGGCGGATGGAACGCCCTATGAGCACGTCCTCGATATTCGTTCTGCGTTCAAGCGATACGAGGTCCCGTTCAATACAAAATACAAACGGGTCCGCCGCAACACGAAGCGTTACCTTGCCCGCCAAGCTGCCGCACAAGCAGCAGCAGAGGGGGATGCGGAAGCTGCAGAAGCCATGGGGATGGTCGACATGGGCTTTGGGCTGGAGATCTGGGAGAAAGAAAAGGAACGAGAGAACTGGAAAGTGGCCGACTGGACTGAAGATGATGAACAAGTCATGAGCGGGGCAACCTATGAGTGGATACGAATGGACGCCGACTTCGAATGGATTGCGACAATTGAATTTACTCAGCCTGATTTCATGTGGGTATCACAACTACAGAGAGATAGGGATGTTGTTGCACAGCTGGAGGTAGTATACACACTTTTTTTCATCTACCACCCTCTAATTAATCCGGTTCTTCAGGCACTCAGGGCGTTATCGAAAATGCCGAACGCCATTGTCTCGAGCACGTTCACAAAAACAGTGCTGGTGACGAACTACTTCTATAGAGTGCGTTGCGAAGCCGCCCTAGCCCTTGTGAAGGTGAGAATGCAGTATCGTTAGGGGACAATTTACTCATTTGAACCCAGTGCGCCTATCAGCAACTTGATTTTCTTGGCCTATTTCATCTTTTCAAGCTCTTTCTACGATACTGCTATGATCCAGAGGACCCTCAGCAAGATCTTTTTACGCATTCCTTTGTGCCGAGACCGAACGATTTCTCAGATATTGCGGAATATTTCGTGCGGAGAGTGAGTACCGAGAGAATGCAAAGTCATCGACACCGCTTAGCCCTTTCAATAGGCGATCGTGAAATCCATTTCGCGGATCAGGTTCGCAAACGGCAAATGCCCCACAATTGTCCGGCAGTTCTTGATAGACCAGTTAAAGTACAATGACAATACTGCCAACTCTGTACGTCTTCGCTGATGTCACAGAGGTGCATACACTCATCATTCTCAGTACACGGATGCCTTCTACATATGCACGATAGTATCTGCTTTGGCTTGTGCAAGTGTCTCCACCGTTCCCCCAGAGCGCGGAGAGCTGTTCCCAACGGAAGTTAAGAGTGATCAGACAAGCGAAGAGGCCGATCTTCTCAAGCAGTCTTTATCTGAAGTAGATAGGTACCGCAGCATGGACAGGCTTATCCCATCACCTCATAATGTTGTAACAATGGCAACGCTCGAGGTGAGCTTTGTATCTTCTCGACGGCCGACTTTCGTTTGACGTGAAACAGTTCCGCTTTCTTTTGAGTGTTGCGGGGTTGATTCCCAATGATCCCCGTGTATACTTCCCACTTACGCGGTAGCTAATGTCTCATATCTCCCCGGCGCCGTCTCATTCCTCTTCATAGAGAGGGAAACTACACTCAAGTCCGCGTCGCAGCCTTCGATGCATTATTCCTCACCAAGTGGTACACCTCCAAGATTATGCGTTATATTCTAGCTGTTGCCGCAGGCGATTCTTCACGTACAGTACGCCGCCACGTAGCGCGTAACGCGTGCCAGTCGCTCGCATTACTGGTATCTATGGGCGAACTGAAAAATTCGGTCAAAGAGTCGGAGTCACTTCTTATTGAAGAAGACGGTTCAGCTCAGGACAAAGTCAAGGAGACTAAGAAGAGTGAAGTGGACTCCCTCGTCAGGGCCCTCAGGAAGGATAAGGAAGTTGGTAAGAACGAAATAGTTCGGGAGTTTCTGTTACCCATCGCTCTGTGAGTCCGCTCGTCACCATCAACAATCGCAAGTAACGCTGATTCAACCACCTAGCGCACCGGACACCGACCAGGATGTACGATGGTCTATCATCAAATTGGCGGACGTTCTCGTTCGCGGTGCTGAAGAAGCTCCTCCAAAACTTTCTATCCATCTGCCTCCCCTCGACTCCTGTCACGGAGGTACCTCCCCCCCTACTCCCTGTCAAGATTCCCCTCCCACCGAAGCCATCGCGCGTCATCAAATCCGGTGGCCCAAGAAACACACCTGTATCCACCCCTGTCACCCCGAAGATCCGTCTCGTTCCATCTGCACATATGGAAGCGACCAGCCTGCCCTCTGTATCTACTCCAGTCGTTGGGCGGTCCATTGTAAACAAACAAGGAACTGCTCTCCAGACACCCGCTGGAACGAAGATCAAGTTGAAACAAAAGAATAAGGAAACGAAGGCCGTGCCAAAGGCACAAAGTGGCGGAATGCCATCTTTTGATCTCAAGGCGTGTCGGACAGCTTTACAGAAGGTGAAGTCGAGTAAACACTCTAATTTGTTTATGCAACCCGTCGACCCCGTCAGGGATCGTGCACCCAAGTATGCATCCGCGCGATATCCTTTCCTCACTGACTTATACTCGCGATAGTTATTTCGAGATCATCAAGAACCCTATGGATATCAGTACTATGACCGCTAAGCTCGAGGCTGGGATGTATAAAGAACGCTTTTGCTTTCGAAGCAGACTTCCGTCTCATGATCCGCAACGCGAAAACCTACAACATGCCTGGTACTTTCGCATACAACGAAACCCTCGCCTTGGAATCGGTCTTCGACAAAAGTACGTTTCACTAGTGATTGCGTTGCTGATTCTCTTTTTCTTATCATTTTGACAGATTGGGCACGCATCAACAATACTATAGACATGAAGTCTGCAAATCAACCTAAGCCAATGGCCCCCCCACCAGTTCCAATCCAGTCGAAGACGGTGGTAGTCTTGCCCAAAACACCGGCCACACCGGTTGCCCCGACAGCTGCCACAGTACCCACCCCTAGCCTGAAGTTGAAAATCGGCGGTAACTTTACACCGCGCGCTACTCCTCCCGCGTCCATCCAACGGTAACGGCTCAGTTCCACCGAAGACGGTTATCACTGTTAAACCCAAGGGAAGGAAACCCAAGCCAGTGGATACCACGCCAGCACCAGTCGTGGACGATGGCTCCTTTGACTTATTGGAAGAAGTTATCGCCATCGAGAAGGAGAAGGAGAAATTGGTTGCGTCAAAGAAGCAGCGTCCATTTGCAGTTCCACCGGAGGTCACTGCTCCAGTGAAAAGGAAGAAAGACCTGTTGGACGAGCTGGAGGAAGACGAAGAGATCTTGGCGTTGGCTTCGCCGAGCAAGAAGCCCAGTAAGAGTCCACAGCCAGGTGCTATCGAGAAAGAATGGCGTGCAGCATCCCCCGCGAAGTTCTCCGGATCTATCAAGATTAAGAAGCCTCCAATCCCCGCCCCAGAGCACACCGCGAGTCTCGAGGTCAGACCGCCTGCAGAAAATCGCCAACAACCCACGAAAGGTAAAGAAAAGGAAAAGGAGGTGGCTTCTCCGGCTCCAACTAGGGCCTCCGTCACTTCCGAAACGCCTATAAACAAAGCCAGGGCCCGTGAAGTGTTGAAAACCTTGCTGAAACTACCTGAAGCCGCTATTTTCTCGAGGCCCGTGGACCCAATACAGGATGGATGTCCAACGTGCACCTTTTACTCGCTCATATACTTGGCCCAAGCTGATGCAATCCTACCCACAGATACTTCGACGAGATAAAAAATCCCATGGACTTTGGCACAATGATGCAGAACTTGAACTCGAGCAAATACTCGACGAGGGAAGAGTTCTCTCGAGATGTCGAATTGGTCTTTAGCAATTGCAGACTTTTCAATCCACCGACAACATACCCAGTTCAATGCGCCGACGTTGTAGAACGGGCATTCAAGAGGGAGTGGGCTAGGGCTGCAGAGAAGAAGATGGCATGGACCGAGAAGCGAAGCCTGCAATCTCTGATGACCACGCTCGTGAAGGACCCCTTGTACGTATTTGATTCAGTCACGCGATTTCGCTGCCCTGACCCTTGGTCTCATCTCACGCAAGATCGTTCGTATTTCGGGAACCCGTGGACCCAATCGCACTCGGGATTCCGCAGTATCACGACATCATTCCTCGCAAAGATGCACGAGACCTCAGGACGGTACGACAAAAGTTAGACGCGGACAAGTACGAGACGCCCGAAGGGTGGGAAGCTGATATGGACTTGATGATCCGCAATGCTATCCACTTCAACGGGGAGGAGTCTGAAGTGGGCCAAATCGCTATGGCGTTCCGCGAGCGCATCAAAGAATTGAGGACGCAACAGGGGCAAAAGAAGAGAAAGGAGAGCGAGAAAGCTGGTAGCGAGCAGCCTGTGACGAAGAAAGCCAAGTTGGGTTAATCAGTTCGTGATCAGTCGATTATCTTTGGGTGGTGTCTTCTGGGCTCTCTGTGTTCTCTTGTTGTATGGACATCACTAATCGCTATCGATATCTCTCTCATTTCTTTCTCACATGCAAGTTCCCCGGAGGCGGGCCGCCGAATGGTCTCATGATACTTATGCTTGGCCTTCTTGGCGTTGAGCTCATACATCCCACACTCATAAGGCTCCCCTCACTTGAACCTCGACCGTCATCTCCTTTCTCCTCTGCTTTTCCAGATGTCTTCATTGACGCCAGGTCTCCTTTTCCTAACTATTTTTATCGCTTTACTCCCACTGCAGGTCAGCGCCTTTGGGGCAGGTGACATTCCAGACTTTGCCTACCTCAACGGTTTGTTATCCTATCCATCATTCGTCATCGCGCGAATGAAACGCCTTTCATAGATAAGGCGTTCCGTCATGGCGACATTGAGAACATCTTGACTGAGATTGCAAAGACCGCTGGTGGTGTCGTGACAGGTGGCGGAATACTTCAGTTTGCTCAATCAGTTGTCGCTGCTGGAACTGGAGGTTCCAAGTTCAGCAAAGGTGACGTCAAGAAAGTGTATTTCGCAAGTCATTTCCCAGTTGCCTCGCGTTGTCATTGATAACACGACCACACTTCCATAGGGAAATTGGCTGCGAGACTATTCCCAGGTAAGAACTGCTTCAGGGGGTGGCACAGGGCTTGACCCCTATCCGAATAGGCAATGGACATTGCCGGTCTCTCGAAGCTATCAGCAGATACTTTGGTACTTGTGGTGGCAGTCCTGGGCTTTATGGTTCGTATCCCATGCGTTTTTCTTAAGGAATTCGGATACAGCCGTGTGTGTAGACTTTCGGCTTCGCAACCGAGGAATTTGAAGTCACCGCTGACAGACTTGGGGTATATCTTCCCGTGGTACGGAATCTCTCGGAGCGCTCGGTTTGTTTGTGTAGTCTGTCCTGACATCTCGTCGACAGGAACATATTGATAATCCCAAGTGAGTAGGCCGCGTTTCTGCCCTGTTTGGTCAAGCCCATAGTCCTTGCCAGAGGATACGCCGAGAAAGAGGGCGATGCGCGACAGGTTTCATCCAAAGCTTCGTCCCCCGGTTAATCCGCGAGAACTCGAAATCGATCCGCGAACCGGGATGAAAGTAAACCTTATCTCTCTAATGATTGGGCTCAACCAACTCACACTTGACGAACCCGTACAGAATTACATGGCAACAGAAAACCAGGGTTGGGATACTTCAACAGCCCACATCCGTCGCACTTTGCGTCGTTGCATTGAGTACGGTAGACGTGCTGGAGGATCAGAAGGTGCCGAGCTCTGGGAGGCCTACCGCCTATTGGGAACTGCTTTGCACACCCTCGAGGACTTATTGGCCCACAGTAACTGGTGCGAGATTGCACTCAGGAAGTTGGGTTACGAACAAGTATTTTGCCACGTCGGTGATCGAGGCAAGCCCAATCGTGGTACAAAGTACAGGGCCCCTACTGATTTCCCGATTAGTGGTGATCAACACCCCAAACGGTTCTGCCCCGCCACTCGTTACGGGCACCTTCGGTGGTGCAGACTTTCTCCACTCGTTGATGGGCGAGGCAACAGACAAATTAAGCCAGTCATCAGTCACAGATTTATCACAAAAAATGGATGATGTGCGTGTGGGAGCAGTTCCCAGTCGACTCCTCGTTTACACCACCCCAGGCGTCGAATGCAGATCAAACATCCGTCATTTCGGTGCTCAAATCCGTACTTGAGAAAATCCCACAAGGCGGAGGTTCCTCACAAATGGACGAAGGAGAGTCATTACGAGCCGAGTCAAAGGCGTATCACTTCGACCCAGACAATATTGCGCCTCCCGAAGTCCAGAAGCGACTTTTGGCACTGCTGAAATGGCGTGATGGCGTCGTCAGAAGCGTATCTGAGAAGATAGAAGCGATCCCCGGACTGGAGACACTCCTCGACAACCTGACAGACGCGCTCAACGCTTGTACGTCCTGGTTGTGCTCGCCACCGCGTGACTAGCTCATTCGGGTCACAGACGTCTACACTGTCCTGGCTCCGTGGCTCTCGGTAAACTTGTCCTTCCTTTACCATACCCGTTCTGACTAACAGTTCTCAGCCAATATTGAAAGAGGCTACATCCACTTTATCAGAAGGAAGCAAAGTTGTCATTGACTGTGCCGACCAATATGAGGTGTTCGATAGACCCAATGCTTCTGATCCCTCCCATAGTCTCCTATCAAAGGTCTGTCGATTACGCGTTCTTGGATCCACCGACCTTGACCTAGCCGCTGTACAGGACCACTTTGCGTTGATTTTGAACGAACCCGTAGGTCTTGAGTATTCCCTCGTAGACGGTTCAATGGCAATCCGCTCTTGTAGGCCGGAAAGATAGCACAAGTTGTAGTCCAATACACCGTCAAGCTGGTCGTCAACGCCTGGTCCGACAATCGATCAAATCCCGACAGGGTAATAGATCAGGTGACGAAATATCCTCGCAGCTCGTTCTTCGTGGCCTTAATGACTTCGGCCAGGTGTTGGAGGCGTTCCATCATCCCTATTTCAACACAGGGCGATCCAATATTCAAAATGAGATGTTCAGAGCTCTGGAACGTTGGGTTAATGATCTCGAGGATCGCGAGCAAACACTCGAGGCCTTGACCAAGGTTTGATCGAATATTGGGTTTCGCAAGGGGCAGGGGCTAACACCCTTCCTTCAGGAGAACGTCCGATCAGGGAAGAATAAACGTGAGGGCTCTGGAGACGACACGTCTGGCGCCGTTGGGGGGGCATATGGTCAAAGTCAGAAGACTTACGGTTCAGGGGGCCAGCCGTTCGCAGGGAGTACGTATGCCTCGTCGCAAAGTGGGGGGTACGGACGGCAGGAGTCCGGCTACGAACAAGGTTCGCCAGGTTCGCCAGGAGGCTTCGTATGTCTAAGCACCAGATTTGCAGACTCCGGAAGGTACGAAGCGTCGTCTTACAGAGGGAGTGGCTATTCCCAAAGCCAGACGGACTACGGAAGAAGCAAAGTGGACGAGCGGAACTACGCCGCTACTTACGTACCTGAGGACCAATTCAGTCAGGACAACTTCAGGAGAGGTGAACAAAGGGACTATGACAGTCCGAGACAAACATCCTCTTATGGTCGCGGTGAGTCGTACGGGGGACGCACGCAGGACTCGGGTTACCAAGGTGGATCCCGAGCGTCTTATGGACGTACCGAGCCCGACGAGCCGCGCAACACCTATGAAGAGCAAAGCTATGGTCGTCGTGGAGGGGGCTACGGAGAAGACTATTCTCGTGGCCAACGCGGGGAAGAAAGACGCAGCAGTGTCGACCGCTCAGAAAGACAACAGCAGTACGGCGAGAACCAGTCATACCGCACCCGCCAATACGAGGGAGAGACCAGACAGGGCTATGGGGATTCTTCCAGGTCCGACGACTACTCTGAGAGGCGCCGGGAGTATGCCGACCGTTCGAGCTCCCAAAGGGGCGGTGGCGATGAGTATGGGGGCGGAGACAGCTACGGCGAGCGCCAGGCGAGCTATGGAGGCGGCGAATACGGACGCTCTAGTGGTGGTGGTGGGTACGGCGATAATAGCTCTCGCGGAGATCGATATGGAGGTGCGGAGGATGAGGGCTACGGACACAGGTCTGGGGGTTATGGACGCAACGAGGACAGCGAGGAGACTTTTGGCGCCGAGAGGCTGAATCTTAACGAA